>CM018697.1:17391650-17991650 GCA_009363875.1 Mikania micrantha
TTCACACCCCCAATTTCCCACTCGTGGTGTCAGTCCACGTGGGTGTGACGTGGCCAGGATCATAGCTCATGGTCATATAGAACGACTCTATATGAGTTACACATTCACACAGGTTGTAAAATAATACAAGTTCATAAAAGTATGCAGCGGAAAATGTTAAACATCATAATACATAAGTTGCAGCGGAAAATGATTGTTCAAGACACTACATCATAAAATGTTTTCAAATCATAACAAATGCACACAACGCCTAAGATACGAGTCTATATGCAGGCCAGACTCCTTAAGGCTTCCTTGTGTGTATCCTAGCGTAAGCTCCATCAGTTACCTGAGAATACATGCGAAAAGTGTCAACTAAAAAGTTGGTGAGTTCACAGGTTTAGACAGACAGAAATTGTAGACAGATATATACTGGACATGTTTAAGTTTAGTTGTTGGATCTACGATCCGTGAGTGTGTCATGTCATCTTACCGAAACTAGACTGTTTCCATTTGCCTCCGCGAGTCATCGCTGGACTCGCAATTTACATCGATTATTACACTCGTTATGACCTCCAGTCAAAGTTGTTGCCGAGTGGGGCTAGTCAAACCCAGTAGTACTACGTAATAACGACTCGTTCGTAACAATTAACGGTAAGGATAAGTGAGGGCTTTATGCGATAATAGTTACACTCAAAAATAGTTTAACAACATACCAGTCATACATCTAAAACAGTTGCATAGTATTCTCACCCCAAGATTGAGTAAAAGCAGTTAAAGAGTAAAAGTGGGGCCGTAAACTCACCTGAGTTTAGATATGCGTTAGCTCAAAGAGTACGTGTAGCTCGCCGGCTAGTAGTCACCTATATCACATAGGTACTATGAGTTTGTGTTCACAAGTGTGGGTCTCACCGGACCGTGTTAGTGTTCAACAACACTAAGTGGTTATGTAGGTCGAGTTGACCGTGTTTGGCCGTGTCGATCGTGTTTGACCTAACGACCCGTTGGTGACGGTTTGGATCAAGTGTTCGTGTAGCGTGCGGTTTTAGTGTCGTGTGAAGTGTACGGATACCAAAATCGTTCCCATGAGGAAACTTACCATTTATGGTAAGTTTCTATTTTGGGAAAGTTTCCATGTTTGGCAGGTTATGCATAAAATCATATTCCGATTATCCTAACATGCATATTTATCCTAAATGAGCATGTTATCACATAGCACATAGTTACACATAATCGTTTTAACATAGTTTGCGCGTAAAAGTTTCCATATTTGGAAAGTTTCTAAATTAAGCATGTTTCCACAAGTTTAACAATCAACATCATTTATTATCATCATGTTAGTCCTAAATAATCTATTAATCATGCTCGTTACAACTAACACGTGACAAATCGTAAACTTTATAAAATAAAGTTACTATATTTAGTAATGTTAGCAAAAATCACACTTTTGACTATCCTAGACATTTCTATGCATCAAGTATCTATCACAATAGTTTCTAATCATCATTTTAAGCATAACATTTAGATCTAAACACATGCATGTTACCATTTCATCAAGATTCATCAATATGTAACATAAAAGTTACTATTTATGGCAATAATCACCCAAATAACAAATTTTGACATCATCCAACATCTTAGATCATGTAGAATATCATCAATATCATTACTAACAACATTTCAATACCAAACATCATGTGAATCTACTTAGATCATCCATGCATGTTGTTAAAAGTAACCATCTACTAACATAATCACCAAATCACCATGGTTTTCAAATAAAATCATCATGTATCGTCATTAAATCATCAAATCAGTGAATAAATCAACAAACAACAGATCTAATCTATCAAAATTTCGAGATCAATGTGGTGATGGTGTTGCATGTGGCCAAATGGCTTGCATGTGTGCCTAGTGTGTGTTTTAAGCAAGATTTGACCATAGAAACTACCTTCCAAAGCTTTAAATCACGAAATGGGGCTTGAGCAACTTCTGGAACAGCTCTAGGGAGGCTGGAGTCGACCCAAACGCGAAGAACAAGCAGGTAGGATGTCCTTGGGGCTTCTACAAAGCTTCAACCTTCAATCAATGGCCTCCAAAGGTTTGAGAATGGCTTCTCCTGGTGTAAAATGGTTGGAACAGAGTGCAAAGGGTCGAGGGAGACGAGTTTCAGTCGAGGGAATAGAGTAGAGTTCGGCTGAAATGATTAACATTGGATTTATAAAAGATTTTGCGTGTTGGGGTCGTCGCGTACCGCGACGTATGTCCAAAAAGCAGCTCCGCGTACCGCGGCGATTAAAATAATGATTCTGTTCCCGAAACACGCCGCGTACCGCGGTGGTTGAAGATGATCGGTCGTCGCGTACCGCGACGTTTTTCGGAGAATTCAAATTCTCCCGCTTGAGCTTCGCGTACCGCGAAAGCCCAATTGTATGTCCATCGCGTACCGCGATGGATCTCGGCTGAGCCCAATAGGTCCAATTTCATTGTTTTGAACCGAATCTTTCGTATTTCTCGAATACGATCATCGTTTCTCAACACATTGGCTTTGTTCTAACTAAATTAGGTTCACCGAACCTAAGTGCAGTGTTTTGTGTTACAGATTGATCCGTTCACCAACGTTCGTCATTCAAGACACGTGCGATTGTCGTGCGATAATTCCTCGAATTATCGGTGTGTTCATACTGTTGTGCCACATGTCACACTAAATGCATTTATTCTAGTGCCACGTATGAAATAATAATAAACATTATTATTAAAATAATAGAGTTGCTGAACTGGAAATTACGAGGTGTCACATCATCCCCCAGTTAGTGGGAATTTCGTCCCGAAATTCAGTTCACGTGCTGGTGTGGGTTTGTTCGGCGAATAGATGAGGGTATTTGTTCTTCATCTGATCCTCACGTTCCCAGGTGTATTCCGGTCCTCGTCGTGAGTTCCATCGAACTTTTACAATGGGTATCTTACAATGTTTCAACTTCTTGAGTTCCCGGTCCATAATTTCCACCGGTTCCTCTATGAAGTGTAGTTGTTCATCGATCTGGATTTCCTCTAAAGGAATTGTGAGAGTTTCGTCCGACAAACACTTCTTGAGGTTTGAAACGTGAAACACGTTGTGTACGCTACTTAGTTCCTGTGGTAGTTGTAGTTCGTAGGCCACCGGGCCTATCCGTCTAGTGATCTCGAAAGGTCCAATGTAACGAGGGTTTAGTTTTCCTCGTTTCCCGAATCGAATCACTCCCTTCCAAGGCGAGACTTTAAGTAGTACCTGGTCTCCCACTTGGAACTCTAAAGGTTTGCGCCTTTTATCGGCATAGCTCTTCTGTCGATCCCGAGCTGCTGCCATTCTGTTGCGTATTTGCACGATCTTTTCAGTTGTTTCATGCACAAGTTCGGGTCCGGTCAGTTGGCTTTCCCCAACTTCCGCCCAACAGAGTGGTGATCTGCATTTACGCCCGTAGAGTGCTTCAAACGGTGCAGCTCCAATGCTTGTGTGGTAGCTGTTATTGTACGAGAACTCCACTAAAGGTAAGTGAGTCTCCCAGCTGTTACCGAAATCAATTACACATGCCCGAAGCATGTCCTCCAAAGTTTGGATGGTTCGTTCACTCTGACCATCCGTCTGTGGGTGATAAGCAGTACTCATATCCAACCTCGTCCCGAGTGCCTTGTGTAAGGACTTCCAAAAGTGAGCCGTGAAACGACTGTCTCGGTCTGATATTATGGAGATCGGGACTCCGTGTCTGGATACGATTTCTTTCAAGTAGATTCGAGTCAACTTTTCCAATTTATCCGTTTCTTTGATCGGCAGGAAGTGTGCCGATTTCGTAAGTCGGTCTACGATAACCCAGATGGTATCGCAACCACTTGTGGTCTTTGGTAGCTTTGTGATGAAATCCATGGAAATCTGTTCCCATTTCCATACCGGGATTTCTGGCTGTTGGAGTAATCCCGAAGGCTTCTGGTATTCTACCTTGACCTTTGAGCAAGTCAGACACTTACTCACATACGTTGCGATTTCTGACTTCATGTTAGGCCACCAATAAGTTGTCTTTAGGTCATGATACATTTTGTCAGAGCCTGGATGTACTGAGTATCGGCTCTTATGAGCTTCATCCATTACTACCTTCCTTAAGTCTCCGAATCGTGGAATCCAAATACGGTCCAGCAGGTAGTAAGCTCCGTCGTCCTTTTGTTTCATCTGTTTGTCCATCCCTCTCATGGCCTCGAGAGTGAGGTTTTCGGTTTTCAATGCTTCTTGTTGTGCGATCCGAATTTGATTTGGTAGCTCGGAGTGAATGGTGAGTTGTAGCGCGCGCACGCGTTTGGTTGTTTCCTTCCGGCTTAGCGCGTCGGCGACTACATTGGCTTTACCGGGATGATATTTGATTGCACAATCATAATCACCTATCAGTTCAACCCATCTGCGTTGTCTCATGTTCAGCTCCTTTTGGTCGAAAATGTGCTGTAGGCTCTTATGATCAGTAAATATGGTGCACTTGGTGCCATACAGGTAATGTCGCCAGATCTTTAGTGCGAACACTACTGCTCCCAACTCTAAGTCGTGAGTTGTGTAGTTCCTTTCATGCACCTTCAATTGTCGTGACGCATAAGCTATAACTTTCTCACGTTGCATCAGCACACAACCGAGTCCTTGCTTTGATGCGTCACAGTACACCACAAAATCCTCGCACCCATCTGGTAGCGATAAGATTGGTGCACTGCACAACTTCTGTTTCAACAAGTCGAAAGCAGTTTCCTGTTTTTCTCCCCATTCGAACTTCTTGTCTTTATGCGTAAGGGACGTCAACGATTGCGCGATCTTCGAGAATCCCTCGATAAACCGCCTGTAGTACCCGGCCAATCCTAAGAACTGTCGCACCTCAGTTGGAGTCTTAGGCGCTGCCCAATTCTTGATTGCCTCGATTTTGGCTGGGTCTACGTGTATCCCTTTCTCGTTTACTACATGTCCAAGGAACTGAACTTCGCGAATCCAGAAATCACATTTGGAGAATTTCGCGTATAGTTGTTCCTTCTTTAGTAGTTCTAAGACACGTTTCAAGTGATCGGCATGTTCTTCCTGAGTCTTCGAGTAGATCAAGATGTCATCTATGAATACGATTACGAACTTGTCGAGATACGGTTTACACACCCGATTCATGAGATCCATAAATACGGCCGGTGCGTTAGTCAACCCAAATGGCATGACCAGAAATTCGTAATGTCCGTACCGCGTCCTGAATGCGGTCTTTGGTATATCGTCTTCTTGTATCCTGAGTTGATGGTAACCCGATCTCAGATCGATTTTCGAATAGAAGCTTGACCCTTGCAACTGGTCAAACAGGTCGTCTATTCGAGGTAGAGGGTATCGGTTCTTGATCGTTACCTTGTTCAATTCTCGGTAATCTATGCACATACGGAATGAACCGTCTTTCTTTTTCACAAACAAGACCGGAGCTCCCCATGGTGAGAAACTCGGTCTAATGAATCCCTTGTCTAATAACTCTTGCAGTTGATTAGATAGTTCCTGCATTTCAGTAGGAGCCAGTCGATATGGTGCCTTGGCTATCGGTGCTGCTCCTGGCGTTAGATCTATCTGAAACTCCACTTGCCGTGCCGGTGGTAGTCCCGGTAGATCGTCAGGAAAGACTTCTGAATAATCGCGAACAACAGCAATGTCTTCAATCTTTCGTTCCTTCTTTGGTTGTTCGGAAATAAGAGCCAGGATAGCCGTGTATCCTTTCTTTAGATATTTGCTAGCCTTCATGCATGACATGATGTTTAGTGGTATCCCGCGTCGTTCTCCTTGGATTGAGATCTGCTCACCACTAGGTAACGTAACTCGTACGACCTTCTCGTTGCACACGATCTCAGCATGGTTTGCAGATAACCAATCCATTCCAATCACCACGTCGAAGCTTCCGAGGGTTACTGGCATCAGGTCGATCACCAACTGATGGTCTGCCAGTGTCAGAACGCATCCTTTGATGATGTGTTGCGTTTCGATGAGTTTTCCATCCGCTAACTCTACGGTATACTTATAATCTAGTGGTGTTGGTGTCATGTCAAGCAATTTGCTAAATTCACTAGAGGTAAAACTCCTATCGGCACCGGTATCAAATAATATACTAGCGTAGACATTATTTAAAAGAAACGTACCGGTGACGACGTTCGGATCATCTTTGGCTTCACCGGATCCAATCACGAATGCCCGACCCCTAGCCGGGTTGCCTCCTGCGTTCTTGTTTTGCGGACAGTCTCGGCGCATATGTCCGGGCTTGCCGCAAGTGAAGCACCCCTTTAGTGTGTTGTCCTTGTTGGGGTTAGGGTTGAGGTTTGATCGGCATTCCTTGGCCAGGTGTCCGTTCCTGCCACAGTTGCTGCACCGAACTCTTCGGCATGGGCCGTGATGGTGGTATGAGCAGTTGTTGCATTTGGGGTTGTTGCCCCGGTATCCTCCTTTGTCCTGATTGTTCGGTTGGGTGGCAGTGAAGACTTTTGCAGGTGTGGGTCGGTGTTGAGTTGGCTGTTGGGGTGAAAAGGTTCGGTTGTTGTTGTTGTTGTTGGGCTCCCATTTCTTCTTGGGTTCTTGGGGTTTCAGATGCTCACCCCTCTTTGGCAGTTTTCCCTGTGCTACTGCCTGATCAGTTAGTTTGTGGGCAAGTCGGATCAATGGTTGAATTGTGGTGTGATCGGAAGCAGTCACTATGCTCTGTATCTGCTCCGGCAATCCACTGATGAATTGCTCGATCTTTTTATACTCCGGCGTTACCATTGCCGGGCAAAGCTTGCACAATTCATGAAACCGAGTGCAGTATTTCTCGATTTCTGACCCTGCCATCTTGTGTACCCAGAATTCTTCCTCAAGCTTCCTGATCTCGTCACGAGGACAATATTCCTCATGCAGCATCCTGGTAAAGTTCTCCCATGGGATGGAGTTTGCAGTTTCCAGTCCGAGGGTCTGGACATGGGTATTCCACCAGGTGAGAGCTGGTCCCTCTAGAGTTCCTGTGGCGTATTTCACCCGGTTCTCATCCGAGCATTCAGCCATGGAGAAAACTGACTCCAACTTCTCGATCCAACGAAGCAGTCCCACTGCTCCTTCAGTACCTTGAAACTTGTGAGGGTGACAGCTCAGGAAGGCTTTAAACGAACATCCCTTTGCCGCTCCCCCATGAGATCCTGTGCATCGTAGTTCAATGCAACGTGTTAGTGTCTAGGCTACCTATACTATGTTAGTCACGTTAGGCAAAAGTTAGTACCGTTGTTAGAGCCACTCGTCTCACTGGCGTGTCGGTTGGCTTCGTACTCTGCGAGTACCTTGTTGAATTTTCGTTCGACCATCATGTCGATCCGTGCCTTTTCGGCCTTGCGTTTGAGTCGAAGGGCATTGTTTCCTCTTCCCGACATGTTTCTATATAGAGAGGTTAGAGTGTTAGTCATCAGATGCTAAGTGTTAGCCGAAGTTAGGATTGTTGTCATGTCAAATGTCAAGTTAGCTATCATAACAAAGCTTCAAATACAGTAGTAATAATAAAGCAGATAATAATAATAAAGCATAATTCCCATTAATATCAATCTTGAAGTACAATAATTTGAAAAGAAAGTACAATGCGAATTTTCCGAGCACATCCCGCTCGTCTAGGCCAAAAGGAAATAAAATGAAACAAACAGTACCAGAATAATAAAACCCACTAATCCGAATCCATGGAGACATGGGAGATGTTGCTAGCTGCGTCCTCATCATCATCCTCGTCCTCTTCCGGGTCCTCTTCCGGATCCTCGTCGAGACCCTCGAGGTCCTCGGCCTCGAACTGTGGCTCATCGTCCTCAGCTGGTGGCTCCTCGATAAATTGCGCCGCCCATGCGTTAAGCATGGCGTCGCTTGCCTGCACCATCGCCTGCGTCTCGACGATATCTGTCCGGTTCTCGGTAATACGCCCGTCGTGCTCCTGCACAACATCAACTATTTGCCCATGCTGGGACATGAGCTGAGCCACTTGGAGACGTAGTGTCTCCACCGTCTCCTCTAGACGATCCTTCTCCTCCTCCAGCCGGTCACTTCGCCTTTCCAGGCGATCGTTCTTCTCGCGAAGAACACGAACCTCATCGGATAGCTCGGCGTTCCTCCGTAACTCCCGCCGGGTTACGGCAACATGAGCCGCGAAGGCTCTCTCCATCGGCATCCCAAGTGCCGGCAGTCGTGGACCTTCAGAGGTATCACCTCTGTATCGCGGGGTAGGCACCCGTTCAGCTACAACCCACTCTTGTAGGAGGTTAGGCAACCACCCCCAATAGCGCTCCCGTGCTAACATCTGGGTCCTCCTCTCCATCTCTGCATCTACCTGTGCTACTATGCTGTCGATCCTACGTCGACTGTCCTCAGTCAAGTCGTCAAGGGCTGGGCGTCTGCCCGGGTTCCTGTCAGCGTTTCCGTTGCTGTCAGCCATCCTGTAAGTTTTCAGGTTAGTAAATAACAGTCTGATAGTAATAATAACAACATCAGTGTGCAAGTTCTAGTGTTGTGTCTAATGTAGAGCAGTGGCTATAGTCTAAGTTTACTATATGCAAACCTAGTTCCCTATAACCAAGGCTCTGATACCAGTCTGTCACACCCCCAATTTCCCACTCGTGGTGTCAGTCCACGTGGGTGTGACGTGGCCAGGATCATAGCTCATGGTCATATAGAACGACTCTATATGAGTTACACATTCACACAGGTTGTAAAATAATACAAGTTCATAAAAGTATGCAGCGGAAAATGTTAAACATCATAATACATAAGTTGCAGCGGAAAATGATTGTTCAAGACACTACATCATAAAATGTTTTCAAATCATAACAAATGCACACAACGCCTAAGATACGAGTCTATATGCAGGCCAGACTCCTTAAGGCTTCCTTGTGTGTATCCTAGCGTAAGCTCCATCAGTTACCTGAGAATACATGCGAAAAGTGTCAACTAAAAAGTTGGTGAGTTCACAGGTTTAGACAGACAGAAATTGTAGACAGATATATACTGGACATGTTTAAGTTTAGTTGTTGGATCTACGATCCGTGAGTGTGTCATGTCATCTTACCGAAACTAGACTGTTTCCATTTGCCTCCGCGAGTCATCGCTGGACTCGCAATTTACATCGATTATTACACTCGTTATGACCTCCAGTCAAAGTTGTTGCCGAGTGGGGCTAGTCAAACCCAGTAGTACTACGTAATAACGACTCGTTCGTAACAATTAACGGTAAGGATAAGTGAGGGCTTTATGCGATAATAGTTACACTCAAAAATAGTTTAACAACATACCAGTCATACATCTAAAACAGTTGCATAGTATTCTCACCCCAAGATTGAGTAAAAGCAGTTAAAGAGTAAAAGTGGGGCCGTAAACTCACCTGAGTTTAGATATGCGTTAGCTCAAAGAGTACGTGTAGCTCGCCGGCTAGTAGTCACCTATATCACATAGGTACTATGAGTTTGCGTTCACAAGTGTGGGTCTCACCGGACCGTGTTAGTGTTCAACAACACTAAGTGGTTATGTAGGTCGAGTTGACCGTGTTTGGCCGTGTCGATCGTGTTTGACCTAACGACCCGTTGGTGACGGTTTGGATCAAGTGTTCGTGTAGCGTGCGGTTTTAGTGTCGTGTGAAGTGTACGGATACCAAAATCGTTCCCATGAGGAAACTTACCATTTATGGTAAGTTTCTATTTTGGGAAAGTTTCCATGTTTGGCAGGTTATGCATAAAATCATATTCCGATTATCCTAACATGCATATTTATCCTAAATGAGCATGTTATCACATAGCACATAGTTACACATAATCGTTTTAACATAGTTTGCGCGTAAAAGTTTCCATATTTGGAAAGTTTCTAAATTAAGCATGTTTCCACAAGTTTAACAATCAACATCATTTATTATCATCATGTTAGTCCTAAATAATCTATTAATCATGCTCGTTACAACTAACACGTGACAAATCGTAAACTTTATAAAATAAAGTTACTATATTTAGTAATGTTAGCAAAAATCACACTTTTGACTATCCTAGACATTTCTATGCATCAAGTATCTATCACAATAGTTTCTAATCATCATTTTAAGCATAACATTTAGATCTAAACACATGCATGTTACCATTTCATCAAGATTCATCAATATGTAACATAAAAGTTACTATTTATGGCAATAATCACCCAAATAACAAATTTTGACATCATCCAACATCTTAGATCATGTAGAATATCATCAATATCATTACTAACAACATTTCAATACCAAACATCATGTGAATCTACTTAGATCATCCATGCATGTTGTTAAAAGTAACCATCTACTAACATAATCACCAAATCACCATGGTTTTCAAATAAAATCATCATGTATCGTCATTAAATCATCAAATCAGTGAATAAATCAACAAACAACAGATCTAATCTATCAAAATTTCGAGATCAATGTGGTGATGGTGTTGCATGTGGCCAAAATGGCTTGCATGTGTGCCTAGTGTGTGTTTTAAGCAAGATTTGACCATAGAAACTACCTTCCAAAGCTTTAAATCACGAAATGGGGCTTGAGCAACTTCTGGAACAGCTCTAGGGAGGCTGGAGTCGACCCAAACGCGAAGAACAAGCAGGTAGGATGTCCTTGGGGCTTCTACAAAGCTTCAACCTTCAATCAATGGCCTCCAAAGGTTTGAGAATGGCTTCTCCTGGTGTAAAATGGTTGGAACAGAGTGCAAAGGGTCGAGGGAGACGAGTTTCAGTCGAGGGAATAGAGTAGAGTTCGGCTGAAATGATTAACATTGGATTTATAAAAGATTTTGCGTGTTGGGGTCGTCGCGTACCGCGACGTATGTCCAAAAAGCAGCTCCGCGTACCGCGGCGATTAAAATAATGATTCTGTTCCCGAAACACGCCGCGTACCGCGGTGGTTGAAGATGATCGGTCGTCGCGTACCGCGACGTTTTTCGGAGAATTCAAATTCTCCCGCTTGAGCTTCGCGTACCGCGAAAGCCCAATTGTATGTCCATCGCGTACCGCGATGGATCTCGGCTGAGCCCAATAGGTCCAATTTCATTGTTTTGAACCGAATCTTTCGTATTTCTCGAATACGATCATCGTTTCTCAACACATTGGCTTTGTTCTAACTAAATTAGGTTCACCGAACCTAAGTGCAGTGTTTTGTGTTACAGATTGATCCGTTCACCAACGTTCGTCATTCAAGACACGTGCGATTGTCGTGCGATAATTCCTCGAATTATCGGTGTGTTCATACTGTTGTGCCACGTGTCACACTAAATGCATTTATTCTAGTGCCACGTATGAAATAATAATAAACATTATTATTAAAATAATAGAGTTGCTGACCTGGAAATTACGAGGTGTCACATTTTATTAACCAAATACTTAGAAATAAAAAATGAAAGGGGGCAATTCCAAAATTTTATGGGGGGCGGTCGGGATTTTAACATATTATACTACTAAAAAAAAATTTTTCAAGGTGGGCGGCTGCCCCCCAGCCTTGGCTTTAGGTACGCCCCTGCTTGCAGATGAAAACTTGAAAATGGTGATCGGGTCTGCCCGTTCTCGCTTTCGGGTTAGAAAAAACCTGCTTCTTCCAAGTGCCGACTACCGACCGTTCAAATTTTGCAACGTATCATATATTGTGATCTTTTAACCCGCACGCCCGCATTACTCGCAAGTTGGTATTTGAAATTTTGCAACGGGCCATATATTGTTATCAATCAGTAGCCGGTCGGACCGGAAACCGGAGACTTAGCCGGCCCAAAATAGGCATGAGAACCGGATTCAAACTAACTGGCTGATTGAGCTGGTTCACTGGTCGGATTAGATGTCATTTTTTTTTAAACTAAAATCTAAATAATAAAATATTAAAACCAAATTCTATATATCTTTAATATGATTATGCTTGTTTAAATATCAATTATGTTTGTTTAAATCTGTTTATAATTGTATAATTTTTTTGGAATATATAATATATATTGTATATTTTATCTGATTCTTAAATCCGGTCTGACTAGTCCAACTGGTTCGATCAATAACCAGTAATACACCCGGTTCGACGTTCCGTCCAGTTCTGAAAACATCGGTTGTCACCGTAAAGCACAACCGATAATTGATATTTTTGTCATAAACAATACACTCACATGAGTTTTCTCTTGCAACTCGATAAAGAAAACACCTAATTAAATTTATGATATACGAGAATATGATAATAAATAAACATAGATTGAAAAGAAAATTATTATTATTATTATTATTATTATTATTATTATTATTATTATTATTATTATTATTATTATTATTATTATTATTATTATTATATCTATGCATAAACAAGGGTGGGTACAATTCCAAAAAAAATTTAAATAATAATAATAATAATAATAATAATAATAATAATAAAACGATATCATCAGGGGTGATCCTAAAAAATTATAAATTTGTGATTTTTACGTTTAATACTTTTATATACAAATAAATATATATAAAATAAAAAATCAATTTTTGTGTCTTTTAAAAAAAATAGGCCTCCCAACCTCCAGGGAGATTTTCTTGCATTAGAAAAGAAATGAGTCACAATTATAATTAAAATACAAATAATAATAATAATAATAATAATAATAATAATAATAATAATAATAATAATAATAATAATAATAAAACGAGATCATATGTTGAGCCACAATTATAATTAAATTAAGAAATTAATAATAATAATAATAATAATAATAATAATAATAATAATAATAATAATAATAATAATAAAACGAGAGAGTATGTTACAAAATGAAATGAGTCATAATTAGAATTAAATTAAAAAATATTAGTAGTAGTAAAGTGTAATTTACGACTCCAAGGTTGTTTAAATGGTTCAGTCCTTGCGTTTAAATTTCACCCTTTGAGTTCATATTGTTTTATATTCTCTCACTCTTGTTCCCTCTAATGATAAAAACCCTAGATGATAATTAAGGACTCTATTAAATTAATATGTTAAAATTCAAATTACATGTTATAATCATGTCTTAGGTCTAGTGTGCCTAACTTGAAATGTTTGTTGTGTTTATGTAAGTTTCATGAAAAAGAAGGGTTTATTGTGTAAAGATAAGAAGATTAAGTTTATTGGTAGAAAGGTAACAAACTTCAAGGGTTGTTATGTATCTGCTTCTTGAGATAAAAGACTTTCATCATAGAAGGTTTTTTTAAACGAGAGGTCTTCAAGTCACGGTGTAGAGATTTACATTCTTCTTCTTCTCTGGGTTTCTAGATCTTGAGTATGATCATATTCTTAATAAACAAAGACTGATTTACCGAGTCTTCTTTATAGATTGGTATTTGTATTCTTTGTATATTTGATATTGTTTAATAGATCTACTACTAGCATGGGCGAACCTTTTTAGAGTCGCCCCCCCTGTTTTTCCGTCCGTAGTGTTAATTTTCTGGCCGAAATGCGATTTTTAGTTAAAAATAGGGGTTTGCCCCCCCCCCCGAATTCGAAAAATTAACATGCATTCTAGGTTACAAAAATTTTCACCCCCCTCTCAAGTGTACCAAGCTCCGCCCATGACTACTAGTCTTACATCATATCTGTATTTGTCTTTTTTTCTTTGGTTATATTGTATACATATCTGATTCTTGTTAAGTCTTTGTAATAGGTCGAATTGTAATAGTTAAGTTGCTGATATCTGTATTTGTTATTTTCTGACCTATTGATCACATATTCACATTAAATCTGTAAGTTTGTTAATCATTTAAAGTTTTGATCGACTCTACCTAATATTTTGAGCAAACCTTATAAAATTTGCTTTAAATAATAATTATTGTTAGTGGAGTGATAATGTTTGCTCTCACGTTCACTCTATTTTAAAAATTCAATTTTCACCTTGTTTGACCAAAAGTGTGCAAACACTAGCACTAACTACAAAAGTTTGAATAGACTTTTCAAATCTTAGTAAAACGCAGTAATCATCATGTTGGAAAAACGAAAACAACCTCATAAATTTGACCCACATGAACCCATCAGTTTTAAGAATCCATGATTTTTTGAAAAGATAAAATCAAAAACCACTGTTATAAAATACTGAATTTTCAAAAAGAAAATTAAAACAAAAAATTTAAAGAAACAAAATTTGAAAAAACTATAGTTTTAAAAAAAATATAATTATTTTATATTAAAAAATCGTCTTATATTGTTTAAATTTTTATTGATAATTATTTATTATATTTTTTATTCATCTCGTGGAATACACGGAGTACTAACCTAGTTTACTATATATATCTAATTCACTATTTTTATTATTAGTATAATTATTGTTAATAACACAAACAAAATGTATTTTCATATAAATATTAATAAAATAACAAAAAAGACATAATCCAAAATTAACAACTAATCATCCTCAATATGTATAAAAGTTTTACCACGTTTGTAAGGGTTGAGTTGTTTGTATAGTTCTAGACGATGAAAATACATATCTTGCCATCCAACAACAGATGGGGCTCTATGGCAGATCCAGTATGCCAAAATGCAGCGCATAGGGTAATCTCCTTCTGACTCTACCATCACATAATGCTGACTCACGTTTGCAATTGTTATCGTCCTATGGTATTCAAAATACTCCGAACCTTTCCACATAGGAGGACAAGTTACACAACCTTCATTGCTCAAATAATAGAGGATCACACCAAATTTGTTGGCAATCAAAATACTAGTCTCGGGCATAACCATCCAATAATCTGGTGGTGCTGGTGACATTGAGAACGACAACGACTTATATACTTCGTCAATTCCACTAGTTAAAATTCTTTCATAGTCTTTTTATGCATTCAATAACTTAACGCCTCTAATAATTGTTGACTAATGTAGAGCCAGTAGTCTTCACCGTGCCCGAGACAAGCAACTATTTCCCGAAGTCCACAATTTCCATCGCCCATAACGTTTTGTATACGCGTGATGTAAAGGTAAAAGATTTTAGGGATTTTGTCCTTGTAGAATTCTATACTAAATGTCTTATTGGTAGAAGAAACACCAACAATTTCTAAAAAAGGCAAGTTATACTTGTTTATCTTGTATGTGGAATCCATTAATACGACATTTGGAAATGCCTGCCATATAACTAATGATGTTGGATGAACAAAGAACTCTTTAGTAATATTGTCAACACAATACTCAAAAACGTAACCTTTACTTTGCAAAATGTACATAACATTTTGCATAGGGTTTCCACCTTCTTTCTCTATCATTCGAAACTTTTGAAGAGCATTATACACAGTCTTTGAAGAAGACACATTTTTTTTAAATTGTTACTTGACAGAATATCACGCGGTTTGACATATAACTTTGTCATATCTTGCACCAATTGATTTTCTTTTGTAGACAATCGCATTGCATATGCATGGCCCTCAAGGTACAACGCAGGTTCGTAATTATGATCATCATATACAACCATTAACACCCATACACCACGTGTCTTTGAAAACTTTCCCATCAATTCAAATGAACAATTTATTTTTTTACTTCCAACATCTTTACCAAAATCATATGTATCCTTAGTTTGGGGTACACCACTACGGCCACAACGAAGTTCAATAGTGGACATATTGCCCAAACGGTTTGTTCGTGATCATTTAGTAACAACAACGTAACCAAGAGAACGTGCTAGGTTCTGCACCCAACTAGTTAGATCTTCACGAGATCTAAACACCTAAAATTCATAATTGTTCATGTTAAATAAAACAGTTAACTCATGGTCTTATATAAGAATTAACTAAATATTGTACCTGATCGGTTGAAAATTTTGATATAGCATTCATACTTTTTTGTTATATCTACACTCTTTTAGTAATTAGTACCTGCAACTCTGCAAAAGACTATAATTAATATGGGGAAAGTGAATATGAGGCTGTTAAGCACCTAACTTAGGTGTGAAACATATCAAAACGACGTAGTTTTGATTAAAAATCACTAATTATGGTAGGTGCAAAATTTATGGAGTGAAAATAGGAACAAAAAAAAATTACCATATTTAATGAGATTTAATCAGAACTACGTCGTTTTGATGGGTTTCACATCTAAGTTATGTGCTTAACAACCTCATATTCACTTTCCCCAATTAATATTTATAAGTATTGTTATATCTTTTAAAATGAAAAAAAAATACACTTATAAAAAAATTACATTTTAAACTAAATAAACGTGATAAAAAAGCAACAGCCAATTTAAATTTAAATTAAATAAAAGGGTGAATCAATTCCATATAGTACTACTGTTTTTCCTAAATATAAAAACTAAAACATGGTATCTAATTATAAAAGTATGAAAACACATCCATGTCTAAACATATATAAACCAATCACATTTCACATTTATTTTAATTCAAAGGAATAGCTGAGGATTCCACATACAGTTTTGTTTAATATTTTTTCATTAAATTAATTAATTGTTTCAATGATAAAGAATACTAATCCCATTATAAAAGCTGCAAAAACCCTAGATCAGAAAAAATATAAACGACGACTCCTTCTCTCTAAAATTCACGGAGTAAAACCGCCGTCTAACCGGAATAAAACCACGGCTGATGAAGTCTTAAACGGAGACTTACAAGGAGAGGAAGCTATGACTCTGGCCTAGTCTGCCGCGTTGGATCGAATGAAGACTCAAATAGAGACTAACAAGGACGAGGAGGCTATGGTTCCGGACTAGTCTCCTATGACGAGAGGTCTTCGAGTCATGGTTCTAATATCTAGTCTTCAAGTTTAATCTAGTTCTATTCCAGGCTTCGATCTTACGTCTGGTTCTGTATAGGTGATTTTTCTTACCAGTTGATGAATTGAACTTACTTCCAATTTGCCGTTTTGAGATGATCTTCAATGTTTTGTACTACTATAGATTTAACTTTTGTTTGTTAAAAATTGGAAATCAATGTTAAGGATTGGAAATTGTAATTGTTCAAGAATCAAGATAGGTGTTTGCTTTTTTAAAATTGTATTCAGGGGCGGATCTATGTATATTCAACGGGTTCACCCGAACCCACCGCGAATCGAAGCGTTAATAGGAAAAAAAATTAAAGGGTTAAAAAATAGAGTCAACCCATTAGTATTTTGAAGATGAATCCTAAGCATATAATGTGCAAGTAGTCTAGTGGTAAGGAATCCTGGTTTCATCTCATAGGTCAGAAGTTCGAATCCCACTTCTGTTTTTTTTTCCTTTTCCCAGTTTTTTTTTTCTTTTTGTCATTTTGTGGTGTTACTTTTTTTTAAAAAGCATGCTGCTTTCTACCATACCCCCGCCCCCACCCCCCATTCCGATTCTACCCTTCTGCCCATCTGATTTTCGAACATCCCAACAAAAAAAACCCAAAAAACCCTACAGGCGTGAGGCGACTACTGCAGCCAGCATCTTCCGAGCTCCACTGCGACCGCCGACCACTGCCCTTCTGATTGCCCCTCCGGCCTCCCTGCCCTCCGGCTTCGGCGACCACCGAGCTCCACTGCGGCTCCGGTTCTCCCTGCCCTCTGGTTCTCCCTGCCCTCCGACGACCACCAAAAAAAAGGTATGTAATATTCTAATTCTTTGAAACTAGTATCAAACATTTGAACTATTGATTTGTTTAGGTTATTTTATGAAATTGGTGTTGATTTTTTAGGTATTTTGTGAAATTAATGTTAGATTTTTTTAGGTATTTTGTGAAATTAGTATTAATTTGTTTAGGTATTTTGTGAAACTTGATTAGGTATTACGAGTCTTGATAGATTTTTCAAAAGAGTTGGAACAAATGTTGAATCATTTTCCGGTCATATAAACTTAGCAAGCAAAATAGTAGTCAGTGGTGGTTAAACTATCGTGTCAAGTACTCAAGTTAATTTTGGTCATATAAACAAAGAAAATTCGTTTAGGTTTCGGGGCGTTGCCCCGAACACTACAAAGGGTGCTGGCCCCTTGACCCATGCCTACTGACTAGCCAGCAAAACCGCCACTTGGACCCGCTAGGGCGTGTGACCCCCTTGATCTAGTGCTCAAAAATCTTAAATGAAAATGCATTTTGTACCTCCAAACTCTTTAATGACAGTGTTTTCTAATTTTAATTCTTTACTTAATATATCGCACTGTTATTACGTGGTGAACATTAAAAACCCAAACCGTCTCGACCCGACCCGAATTTTTTTGTCCGGTTCTATTTAATCGAAACGTCTTAAAATAGTGAACTCACTGAAAAAATTTCCTGGATCTGCCACTGATTGTATTAATGATATTTTTACTTCATTTTTTCAGTCATTTATGATGAATGGGTATTGGTTGATTTAGTCAAAAATATTAATTGTAATTGTAGGGCTAGTGCGTTTAGTAACTAGGGCTGGTACATTTAAAATTTGCCATTCAGATAATCTCTTAGCTCAACCTATAATATTTTTTTGCTACAGGTGAGATTTAAACCTAAGATCTTTTATTAAGAAAGTCAATGAGGTACCATGTCACACCCCCCAAATTCCCACGTGCGGTGTCAGACCGCACAGGTGTGACGTGGTCAGGATCATAGCTCTCGGTCATATAGAACGACTCTATATGAGTTATACAATCACACAGTTTCGTAAATAAGACTAGTTTAATAAGTTTAGCAGCAGAAAAGTTTAATATTAAAGTAGCGGAATAAATAAAGTGTTTGCAGCGGAAATGTAAAATGTATCAGACACTACATGCTTAAAATTGTTTCAAAACCCAACAAGCAAAACGAAAGCCTAGGACTAGAGTCTAAATGCATGCAGACTCCCTTGTGCTTCACCATGTGTATCCTAGCTTGTGATCATCATTTACTTGAGAATACATGTGAAAACGTGTCAACATAAAGTTGGTGAGTTCACATGTTTAAATAGTTAAAAGCAGTAAACAGACATATACTAGGTATGTTAAGTTTGTTGGATTTACGATCCCGACTGTGTCAGTTCATCCTACCAAAACTCGACTATTCATTTGCCTCCCCGGGTCATCGCTGAACCCAACATCAACATCGATATTACACTCGTCGTGACCTCCAGTCACACTTGTTGTCGAGTGAGGCTAGTCAAACCCAGCAGTACTACGTAATAACGACTCGTTTGTTACACAACTAACGGTAAGGGTATGTGAAGACTTTGTTGCAATAATAGTTACACTCAAAATGGTTTTACAACATACCAGTTATATATCTAAAACAGTTGCATAGCATTCTCACCGCAAAAGTTTAACAAAAACAGTTACAGAGTAAAAGTGGGGCTGTAAACTCACCTGAGTTTAGCTGTTGTGTTCGTCTCATGAATGGTGTAGTGCGCCTTTAGCGGTTACCTATATCACATAGGTGTTATGAGTTTGTGTTCACATTCGTGTTGGTCTCACAGGACCGTGTTCGTGTTTAAACAACTCCAAGTTGTTATGTTGGCCGCGTTAACTGTGTTTGACTATGTTGACCGTGTTTGACTTAACGACCCGTTGGTGACGTGTTTGGTTTAAGTGTTCAGTTAACGTGTTCACAGTGTCGTGTGTCATGTGTAAGTGCATAAATCACGTTCGTGGGATAACTTACTATTTATAGTAAGTTTCCATTTTAGGAAAGTTTGTAAATTAAGCAAGTCATACAAGAAATCACTTTCCGTTTGTTCTAGCATGCATGGTTCACCTATATGATCATGTTATCACATAGCGTTTAATCACACGTAGTCAAATAATCACGTTTCTCGTTTAAAAGTTTCTATTTATAGTAAGTTGTAATAATATGCATATTTCACCAAACTAATGCATCAAGCTCACCAATTATCATTATCCTAGGTTTAAATAACCGTTTGAACATGATTGATATAACTAACATATTGTTTTTCACCTAGTTCTTAGATTAAAGTTACTATGTATACTAACTTATGTCAAAACCTTTATTTTAACGATTCTATTGCATCAATAATACCTATTATTGGCATATCAATCCAAATAATCATGTTAAACATACAAATAATATCAGTTCATCATTGTCGGACCATTTGTAACTTAAAAGTTACTATTTATAAAAACAATGATGTAAATCACATTTTATATCTAATTTAACTAATCAAAATTTCCAACAATCATCATTCTATCCATAAATCATGATCCAAGACACATTCATGTTGCCATTTCATCATTCACCATCATTTTGAAACATAAAAGTTACTAAATATAGTAACCTACCAAAATAATCATTTCTTGACAATAACAATCACAATAGATCTTGCAAAACATCACAAATATCATTTATAAACATGTATTCATAATCAAAATCATCTAAATCCACCTAGATCATGCATGCATGTGACAAAAAGTCATATTTTCATAGTATTATCATTAAATGGCTATTAAAACCCATCAAGTTCATCATAAATCATTCAAGATACATCAATTCAGTAGCATTCTCACAAAATCACAGATCCAAGTGAGTGAAATTTCGTGCATGTGAGGTGTGAGTGATTGCATGTGTGTGGATTGCCTTGCATGTGGGTTTAGAGGTGCTTAAAGACCAAAATGAATCATGGAGACTACCTTAATGAGCTTCTAATGCAGAGATGCGAGCTGGTTTGTCAAGATGATAGCTCCATATGTCGTCCTTGATGGCTCCTTAGCTGCAATGGTGGTGGTGGTGATGGTAGACAACCTCCTAAGCCTCGTCCAAGCTTTCCTTCTTCAACAATGGCTTCCCAAGAGTGCAAATGGCTTTCTAGAGGTTGAAGATGAGTGTGGCAGGTGATTATGACGAGTAGAAGGGGTCTGGAGCTCGAGAAGTGGGTTGTAGGGTGGTTAGAAATGATTGTGTCTTGGTTTTATAAAGATTTGCATCTGACAGTCTTCTCGTACCGCCAAGGGGGTCCCCAAAGGACCTGGCGTATCGTAATGAAATTCGGTATTCGAATTCCCCCGCCCATCCTTCGCGTATCGCCAAGACCCAATCTGGGGTCCTTAGCGTACCGCGATGGATTGCGGAAGAGCCCAATAGGCCCAATTTAACTGTTTCAATCCGTTTTTCGATTGTTTCACGATTACGATCATCGATTCTCGACATATTAACATTGTTCCACTTGTTATAGGTTCACACAAGCCTAATTGTTGTTTAATTAGATTGTTGTTTCGTTTAGTTCACCAACATTCGTTAATCAAGACACGTGTGAGCGTTTTACGATAGTTCCTCGAATTATCAGTTTGTTGTGTACGTTTGGACTTTTGTGCCACGTGTCACACTAACTATCACTAATTCTAATGTCACATATGTAATAATAATACAAGTTATTATTAAAATAATGAAAATGCTGACCTGGAACATACGAGGTGTCACATCATCCCAAGTTAATACGAATTTCGTCCCGAAATTCAGTTCGTGTTGTCGGTGTTTGTCTGGTTTGTGAACAGGTGAGGGTATTTCTTTTTTCATTTGGTCCTCTTGTTCCCAGGTGAATTCTGGTCCACGTCGGGAGTTCCATCGCACTTTAACTATTGGTATGTGACTAAGTTTGAGCTTTTTGATCTCTCGGTCCATGATCCTCACTGGTTCCTCAACGAAGTGAAGTTGCTCATCAATTTGGATTTCCTCTAAAGGAATAGCAAGCGTTTCGTCAGATAAGCACTTCTTGAGGTTGGATACATGGAATACGTTGTGTACGCTACTCAGTTCTTGTGGTAACTTTAGCTCATAAGCCACGGGGCCTATACGTTTCGTGATCTCGAATGGTTCAATGTAACGAGGATTCAGCTTCCCTCGTTTTCCGAATCGGATCACTCCCTTCCAGGGCGAGATTTTAATAAGTACTCGGTCTCCCACCTGAAATTCCAAAGGCTTGCGCCTTTTGTCGACGTAGATCTTCTGTCGATCCCGAGCTGCTACCATTCTGTTTCGTATCTGCACGATCTTCTCAGTCGTCTCGTGCACGAGTTCGGGTCCAGTCAATTGGCTTTCACCAACTTCCGCCCAACAGAGAGGTGATCTGCACTTACGTCCGAACGAAGCTTCAAACGGTACAACCTGGATACTTGTGTGATAACTGTTGTTGTAGGAGAATTCTACCAAAGGTAGATAAGTCTCCCAGCTGTTTCCGAAGTCTATCACGCATGCTCAAAGCATGTCTTCCAGCGTTTGGTTGGTTCGTTCACTTTGCCCATCCATTTGCGGGTGATAGTCAGTACTCATATCTAGCTTTGTCCCCAGTGCCAAAAATGCGCCGTGAATCGGCTGTCTCTATCAGATATTACGGAGATCGGAACTCCATGTCTGGAAACCACTTCCTTCAGATAGATTCGAGTTAGTCTATCTAGCTAGGTTTCCTTAACTGGCAGGAAATGTGCATTTTTCGTGAGTCGGTCTACGATTACCTAGATGGTATCGCATACACTCGCCGTTTTTTGGTAGCTTTGTGATGAAATCCGTGGAAATCTGCTCTCATTTCCATACTGAGATTTCGGGTTGTTGAAGTAGTCCTGATAGTTTCTGATATGTCTGATTGAATTTGTTGTGTGAGTTACTGATATTATGATTTCAATTTTTGTTCTAATTTAGCGTCCGATAGGAAATTATAGTTTTACTCATTATCTCATGTCTTAATACTTATTATACAGCCTATGGCATTCATTTGTTATATCAATTAATGGACATATTTCGTTGATTACTTTGACTCCAATACCCTGGGTGCGCTACGTACGCTTCTGTGGAGCTTCCATTGACACCTCATTGCGGCATCGATGATGGGTGCACCACCCATGACAGTTAGGGTGTTCAAAAAAATTCGAAATCTGAAAAAATCGATCCGAATTAAAGATTCAATTCGGATATTCTGATAGATTCGGATCGGATATCCGTTTTCCGAATTCTGATCGGATATTGGATATACAAAATATGGTTTATTCAGATCGGATATCCGAATTCAATCCGAGTAACCCCAATAAACCCTGTTTATTCGGGTTGCTCTGATAATTCAGATGAAAAAATAATTTTTTTTTCGGTTATTCGGATAGATTCGGATCGGATTGACAAATTTTGAATTCGGGTCTGGTTTGGATAAGGTCTTAATGTCTTCGAACCCGGATAAACTGTTATCCGGCCTGATAAAACACCCCTAAAGCCAATGAGAACTTATAAGATATCTCTATGTTATTTAGTGAGGTACATTGACCAGATATGAGGTATACATATCAATCCTATGATATTATGTTATCTTTATGGATATTTGCGTCTATACCAACACCCCATTGCACTATGTCGGGTACATAGGTCTCCAAGATTTGTAGCTCTATTGATATGGTGTTAGGATCATGGGTATCATTCATATGCTATGATTTACTCTATATATTGGCTTGTTCTTGGTATCTTATCATTACCTAATATAATATTCTATATTGATATATAATGTTTTTTTGTTAGGTGTTCCTTTTAGTCGAACCAGGCATTAACACTGCGTTCCCGAGTTTATTAAAAGAGAGAACAAGAAGGAAAAGAAAGAGAAAAAAATGAGAGGAAATAAAAAGAAAATAATGGATTTCTTTCCTTCTTCCATTTCCTTCCAAATCGGAAGGAAAGAAAAGCTAGGTAATTTTGCCTATGTTTCCTTCCACTTCCCTTTTTTTCTCTCCTTAAATGAAACTCAGGAACACAACATGTTTTATCTTATTTCCCGTCCCTCGTTAGATGAAACTCGGGAACACAAAAATGTTTCTCCTCTCCTTCCATTTTCTTTAGTTTCTCTCCTTAAATGAACTCGAGACAAGAGCGTAACTTATTCGTAAATTCTTGTTCATTACAGGTTCATAAGTAACTAAATATGGGATGTGAGGAGAGTAAATTAAGCTATATAATTATTTAACCAACACTAGTTTTGATAGGTTATGCTAATTTAGTTTTTTTTGAACAGAGTCCCGTCGTTTTACCTTATAACTGATGCGGGCTAATTTAGTTAGATATGGTCATCTTTGAAATATGTATTAAACATTCAACGTAGGTTCGCAAATATTCTTTTGTTATGTTATTCTACAACATCTACAGTATTTTATAATTGTATTAAACTTTGGTATTGATTGCTTCACTAACAAGTGTATAACAATGTGAAAACGGATTGCTATTATTGTTTCTCAACATAATATAACTTTGATGGTATTCGTTAATCATATTAACGATTATTATATGATTGGCTTATTTCATAAGCACATAATAATTTGATATGATGTTACATGTGATTTATTATTGTTTTGACAGATTACTTATATTATATATAGTAAGTTCATATTATAAACATTTTTTTACTTGATATTGTATCATTTATTTAACACTTGCATTAAATTTTATTAGAAACATCTTTTTTTAATTAACGTTATATTCTTCAATCAACCTATGAGATATTATCTTATCCTATATAATAAATAAATAAATATATAATTAGGACAAGACTCATCCATGTATATTGAATGCATCGGTTCAGTGAATCTATCAACATCGGATATAATGCCTAAGATTTTCTCCATATAGCCATGTAGGCATTTGCCCTGATTAAACAAGACTTCGATGCAATAAATTAGGCAAAATTGACTTGTATGATTTATAGTTTTTTTTCTTTTTTAACTGCTAATGGATACTCACACCAACTGTCTTATGGTTCAATGATATGAAGAATGAGAGATAAAGTTTAAGCTTCTTGAGGTCTCGAGTTCTAGTTGTGACTATAGAAGGTTTTACCACTGATATGATTCTCCTGAATTGGCAAAAAATAGATTATTTGGATAAAGTACAAGTTTTCCGTCAGAAACATACCAACCAATTAATTGTCATTTAAAAAAATACCTACCTATACTATTTGTTAAACTATATTTTTTTCTTAAACTATTTTTAATTGTATCAGATTCTCTCTAACCAAAATACCAAATGACTAAGTAAACCCATTAATTAGTCTTTGCAAGTCTACTCCACTAAAAATAGGATTCTAAACGATCCGAATGAACATGGATTAACCTTTGTTCGTTAAGCTTTTAACGTGTTCACAATCGTTCAACGAAAATTCTTGTTCGTGTTTGTTTATTAAGAAATTGAACATATTAGTGAAGAAATTAAAAATGTTCATCAACGGTTCAAGAATACAAAAATATATATATTATTTAAAAATTAAACATCAGTATTTTAGTGTCAAACATTATATATAATCATTTTACATAAATATTAAATTAAATTTATTATAAAATTCAAAAAATAATTATCATAAGACAAGACAAAAATTATCCTAAACTATGTTTCAAAAATCTAAATTTTTAATTACTATATTTTCAACAAGATACAAATTTTGGATTTCTCGTTTAAATGCTAGTATTTAAACTAAAAATAAAAAATAGAATATATAATACGTTTAATAAATCAACATAATAAATGAGACATAAACAAACACGTTAACGAACACAAATGAACAACACGACCTTTGTTCGTGTTTATTTATTTAACTAAACAAACGAAATTTCTTACAAATGTTAATTTAATAAACGAACCTCTCACGAACGATTTACAAACCCTAAATATTCAGGTCATTTCCAACCGTAACCAAAAGTTACTCATAAATATGCCATTAACATTTACCGTCACTGCATTCTTTTGACGAATTTTTCTTTCTTTTTTATATTATTTTATCTTTTTGATTTTAGACTCGTAATTAACTAATTATTTGTATGAACATACACATATAATATATGCACACCTATCTAGTATTAAATTTACCTACAAATGAAAATTAACATTCACCGGAACACATACAAATAACCACATATATTAATACTTATAGCTTAAGAAAGTGCATACAATACATGTATTAATCTATACTTAATTCTTAGATTATAAGATGTGTGATAATTATCGAGGCTGGTTATGCACACACCCACCTTTTTTAATTCAATACCCTCACCGACTATATACGCCTCGTATAGATCTATATGTGGCGTATAGCCCCGCGTATAGGTCTATACTCCACGTATACGTTCACAATGATTGGCACTGACACCCAATGATTGGTCACGTATAGAGCCTCGTATAGGTCTCCAATCATTGACACTAACAAATTCTGACACCCAATGATTGCCCTTCTATACGCCTCGTATAGATCTATACGAGACGTATATGGGGTGTGGGGTGGTTGTGTGAATAATAGAATTATCATGTAGGTGATATTGTCACACAAATGAGTTATACATGAGAATTTCATTCATGCATAAGACAATCATTCTAGTGTTAATAGTAGACTCCATATACTTCGCATGCAATTTAACCTTTGTATAGGAACTAACACTTATATATTACACAAATGATATTAAGAACTTTGTATGTCTACATTTGTAGTTTAAGGGCTATGACATGGTAGTAACTGATAAGTGACCTGGTAACAATAACTTTCATTAAATTTCTTATCTTAAAGCTTCTTTGAGACATGAGACACATGCTCAATTAGCATAAATCATAAGCTGTGTGGTATCTAATCTCATTAGTTAATATAACATTGTTAATGAAATCATATAATAAACTTGCATGCATTCAATTTACTGATAACACGTTTCCGTGATTATACTGGGATAAGGGTAAATTTTGTCTAAATCCTTCTCCCCAAACCCTATTAAATAGTAAAAATATACATAGTAAGTTTGTTTGTACGTTTTCATGATTATAAGATTATTCATATTGTGATGAAAAAATGTTACCATGTTGACACGACATCGAAAAGAATGTGATTAAGCGAATTTCGCTGCAAGCGGATCATTTCGATCAGATAAAGTAACATGAACCAACATCTGTGATTTAACAACAAAAACAACTAAGATTCATGGTTCCGTAACATACAAACGGTAAAATTTGAGTTTCTGAGGCGTTACCCAACACCAAAATCCATTTATAAGCATCTTAACCATTTATTTTACCAAATTTCTACTCTTCTTAATTAGTTCTTACCTAATTTTTAAACTAGAATTAATCTTACTTCATATAAAATGATGCACCACAAGTAACACATCAGTTACCTCCGTCGCCAGATTTCAAGTAAAGTGTCTCGCCGCCTTCACCACCACTACGGCCTTCAGTGATGGACCCAGAAAGTGTATCTTGCTTACGCGAGAAATCATGGAACCCTCCTATGCCTAGATGCCCACCACTGCCACTAGCGGCGATAGTGCCATCACTATGTAACATATGCAGCCCACTGCCGCCGCCACCACCACCACCACTGGAGTTTATTCCTAGCTGGCTGTGAATGGCAGCCTGCTGCTGTAGTGATGAGTACTGCTGCTGGCTGTACAGCATAGATGACCGGGCAGCCATGAGTGCTTGTGGTGACATTTGTTGAGCCTGTTGGTGCTGCTGCATGTAGTGACCACCTGGCTGCATCATTGCACCAAGTGGGTACTGCATTTCAATCACACAACTATCATTTCAGATACTTTACTGATAATCTTGTTATTTTGATACAATGACATAAATTTTTATACAATAAAAACACATTTTGGGCAGCGTTTGGCCCGTTTAAGTTTTAGCTAATTTTTGACCGGTTAGAGGTAAAATATATAACAGTAATAGTTATTACATACCTGAGAATGAACAGCTGGTGGCTGAGGTTGAGAATCTGCGATCGCAGCAAGATACATAAGGTTCCTCTGAAGCTTTGCTTGATTTCTGCCATAACAAGCTCAAAAAGACGATATGATAAAAGTGATTGCACTAACATATAAACGAATATAGGTTAGAATAGAAAATACTCACTCTGCGCATTCAGTCATTTTCCCCGAGTTTTGGCTCTCAACTATTTTTAGAATCAGAGATTTGTTCTCATCAAGATACTGCACATATGAGTAATCAATCGTTCAGTATGGTTCAAGTTAAGTTCGCTCAAAAAAAAAATTATAACATTTTTTAAAATTTGGTATAAAGAAATAAGGCGTCAAATATGATAACGATATAGGTCAAATCACAAATTTATAAAAATACCCTCTAGACTACTTTCGACCCATTTGCCTTCTCCTTTTCGTGTTACATCCCACGCGATACAACAATAATCATACCCCGTAAAAATTCCACTTAGAGTAAGGTCTGTGGAAAAAAAATAAAGACACACCTTACCCCTATCTAAAAATAAAATAGAAAGACTGCTACGTAAGAGTCCCCGGCTCAAATCCCACGTATAATAATGATCATAAATAAATATTAAATCTAGCTTTATACTTTCGCTAAGATGGGAAGACACACAACCCTAGTACACATGCCTTAAACAATATTGAGATCTTTAGCCCTACAAAGATGGGGCATGTACCCTTATTCTCCCACCTCTGAATTATTTGCACAAACTTGTAACAAATGTTCGCCTTTTTGATCTACATAAAATGGGACACACACCCCAATGGGGTCATAGTTGAATTATTTGCCCCATCTCAAAAAACAGTTGTTTTGCAGTTCAAAGCAGAGCCGTATTCATTATAAATCAATATCTTTAATAAATAAATAGAAGTTGAATGGCAGCAAATTTTGCAAATAGGAAATATTTTAGCCATCTCTATAATCATCCAATCAAAAACCCTAAATATACTAATCAAAATCAATGTTGCCATTTCAAGATGGGATTTGTTATTTACACTCAACTTTTTTACGCCTCGTATAACCCCCTAACACACAATGATTCATCAATGATTAATCAAGTATAATCCAATGATTGGTTAAATATATAGTCATGCATGAGGCATATAGAAGGTGTGAGGTAAGTATACCCTTAAGACCATTCGTAGTACCTCCACCGCTGGCTGGGTGGGGAAACAAATTTGGGCGGCCTCGAGCGGGCACACCACCCCTACCCCGTCCGTGGCATTTTTCGACCCACAAGCCACAGTGGCTCCCGCTACCCGTGACCACTACGAGGTTTTAAGTTTTTGGTGACGTGAGATTTCAGTGGGTTGAGTGCCAAGGATGGTCTAAAGAATAACATAACCCTTAAAGATTACCTAATTACATACATTAGAAACCTATGATTTTGAGCCTTAAATGTAGGTAACTAGGTAATCTATAAAGCAATTTATTTAAAAATAAAAACCTAGATGTTACTGTTAAAAAGAATATTAAAACCTATGAGGCTATAATCACTAATCAAATCAAGGTGCATATGTGTATAAACTTCAAAAACATGACTCAACTCCAAAACTTTGATGATCTTCATGCACTTATTTTTCCCAGATGTCCTACAAAATCAGCATCTGAAGCTTAAAGATTGATCTGTACAACACAATCTGATATGATTCTACTCTACTGGACAGAAGTCAGTCAAACACTAGGTCTAGTACACAATTAGTTTCGAATCTATGCAAGTTCATAAAGACTGGTGTCTTCATCTCTACTCAATATGAAGACATAAAATGAATAAAATCATCATATTTATTTAATAAAATCTACATATAAAAACCAGCAAGATACCTGGATAGGAAGCGGCCAACACATAAATCAACAAGACATCGATTAGCATGCGCACGCACAGATATTAATAAAAATAAAGAATGTTTAATGCAGAATCTTAACTCACAGATTACCAAGATGGTAATATAATTAATTCCCAAAACCAATATTTTAAAGACAAATTCCCAAACAAATTAAACATGAAACAACATGGGTTTTGCCATTTTTTCAAGATAAAAAATTTGAAATTTTTAGTTTTCCGGTTGAAAAGTACAAGAACACAAATAAATCTAACAAGAAATCTAGCTGATAAACATATAATAATCACATAGTTATGGGTATTATGAGCTAAAGTAAGTTGTTGGAGATGAAGAAACAAGGTAAGTAAAGGCCAAAAAGTAAAAGGGTAGACAAAAAGATCAAAAAAGAAGGTGAACACACACACAGCTCCAACAACAAGACACAAGAACTGGACTCTTTAAGTGTGTGTTGTGTGTGAGAGAGAAAGTTAAAGAAAAGAAGAAAGAAGACTCTTGAAGAAAGAAAACCTGTTGAATGTGATCAGTAGTGACGCTGTTAGTGGGATAATAAGCTGCCATCATGGGCTGCATCTGCATCAGGTGCTGCTGCATAATCTTTGTTTATATATTTATATATATATATATATATCTATATATAATATGTATATGTATGTATATGTGTGTATATCTGAGTCTAGAACAGGCAGATGAAGAAAGAAAGAAGGCAGACTGAAAAGGGAAAAGGGGACATTGCATAGGGGCTCCACAAGAAACTCTTTTTTAAATTTATTTCTGTGTGCTTGTGGTTGAAATCAGTTGTTTGACAAAAGTAAATGAGGCTCACTTAGAAACCCTACAAACACAGATGTTAAAGGCTGAAAATGAATGGATGGATGGATAGCAGAAGATCGATCAAAGAAAACAAAAAAAAATAAAGGAGCAGGCTTTTTTCAGGGTACTACCCTCTTTGGCTATATAGCTGGATGATAGAATGAGATAGATGGAGGAGAGGGTCACTTTAGGGTTTTTAGGAAAAGTCTCTTATTTTATTTATATTGTTTTTTTTAACAGTTAACTAATCAACTGTAAGTTACTTTATATGTGATCGTTGATAGTTAAAGAATGCATGCACTGGCCATTATTTCTAATGAACGGAGCCTCTAACCCACTAGCCACCAATTTCCGTGCAAAAACTGACCCAAGCCCCCGCTCAAAGGCAAGACGGTGGAAGGCCGGTAAAACCGGGTGATCAAGGATCGAACCCAAGACCTAGGTCTCCAATCACTTCCCTAAGACTATCTGAAATGCATAAACATGCATTTACTACATGCATCATAATCACCACTGTCACATCAACTTTTTACACATTCTTCCTACATGCATTCTCTCTCCTTTATTTAACTCTAACGCATCATTCCTATATGTATCATCTCTCTTCCACATCACCATTTTATTTTATATATATTTATCTTGATTTTGGAAAAGGGGCCCACATTAACTCCAAATGCATCACACTTGGCCAAGTGCACTCCATGAAATGCAACTGCCTAGTCACTGCACTTCATTGCATTCTTCCGAAGTGCTACTTTCACGTGGGCCAAATGCACCCTCCTAAAGTGCGTATTGGAGCCAGGAGGGAGCCTAAGACTACCCGCGATGCATAAGGATGTATTTACTACATGCATCCTAGTTATCACTGTCACATCAGTTTTTTACTCATTCTTCTCACATGCACTCTCTCTCCTATTTTTAACTCTAACCCATCCTTCTCACATCCACCATCTCTCTTTCACACCCATCCATCTGCAAATGCTACTCACGTAGCCAAGTAAGTGCCTCCCATTTTCAATTGTTCATCAATACACATGACATAAGGATTTATGTCACATCATTCACGTGCAAGCCCTTGAAAGGCGCACTGAAGATAGTCTAATACATCCGTCTTACCACTAGGGCACAACATCATTGGTTTATTTATATTGTTTAATTAATTTATTTATTTTTAGCCGTCATACTGTCTTTCATTTATTTCTAAACTACACCTTAATATTTTTCTTTTCCTTAGATTCAAACTCAAAACCTTATTTTTAAGAGGTAGTGCATCTATCAAGTGCGTTGGTATAAAACTATGTTTTATAGTTTTAAACCTTAATATCTTATTTTATTTATATTGTTTTATAGTCATAAATTTAAAACCAATATATTAACTAGCTTATTTTATAAAGGCTTTGTGTCTTGAAAAATTAGAAATAACATATTATTGTTCAAAAAAAACTTTTAAATCCTGAATGTTTAAGGAAATAGCACGTTTTCAGTATTTATGTCTTATAACTCTGAGAAATATTAAACGAGTAATAACCATGTTTATGTTAGAATTAATTATAAAGTCATGTTACTTACCTTTTTTCTTTGTGTATGTGAAATGTTGACCTAATTTACAATAAAGTCAAATAAAAATATAAATAAACATAAGTGTGAATTATCCTCAACATTACAAAAGTAGATAAATTTTACACACACACTTTTATACACATTACAAGTGTTAATCAATTGAACACTATAAGTCTAAAAAAAACACATACACATTACAAACTTATATAGCATACATCAAGATTCAATACATACACACCCAATCACTATCCAAATACAAATACATACATATACAATACAAACATACACATACAAACACATACATACCAAATCAATATCCAATACATACACCCCCATTCACTATCGAAATCCAAATACATACATATACAATACAAACATACACATACACATACATATACACCTACACGTACATATACAAACACATACATACCAAATCAATATCCAATGCATACACCTCCATTCACTATCCAAATCCAAATACATACATACCCAATCACTATCCAAATACAAATACATACATATACAATACAAACATACACATACACATACAAACACATACATACCCAATACATACATACACATACAAAATTACATATTCATACAAAATGTCATACATACGAAAATACACATATACATACGAGCATATACACAAGAAATACAAACCAATCTTCACACATACAAACCAACATCAATATATGGACTAGTCTTAAAAAAAATATCAATAAAACCCTAAAAATTGCAAAAAAAAATCATATAGATGTTAAATACACATCACAAATGATTCAAATACGAAGAAATACCTTGGAATCGGCCAAAAACCTTCAAAATCGCCCAAAATCGCCTTTTGGGTGTGAGAAAACCGTTCCTGCGCAACAATGGAGTTTCTGTGATGAAAACCCTATAACTAACCCTATAGCGACGACAGGGGTCACCCAAAACGACACCGTTGCTTTTTTAAAGGTTTTCTGCGATTAAAATAAATGCTTAAGTCTATAGCGACGACTAGTCGTCACTACCCTTTTTTCAATATTTTTTAGATTATTATTAATTGCTATACAGTATTAATGTTTAAAGAAAAAATAATAAATAAATACTCTACAGCGACGACGAGTAGTCGCTATAGAGTATTCCTCAACCGGGAAAATATTGAGCTTTCCCGCCTATACCTATCGCGACGACAGTTCGTCGCTGTACCTGAAATCTTAAAAAAAAATCCGGAGACCCTTGTAGCGACGACTGGCCGTCGCTATAGCTCTACATTTAGAAACGATGCATCTCGTCGCTATAGAGTTCGTCGCTATAGCTCTTTATTGTTGTAGTGACCTATAATATTGATGATTCTGATGTTAAATGTAAATTAGTTACCTAAATTTTTTTTAACGACCAACAAATATATTTTAAGCCCGATTAGCCGGATAAAACAAATAGCAAAATATCACCCACAGTCCGAAGACCCGATGTTGTAAAACATCTGACACACCTGAATATTGTAAGTAAAACTCGAATTCGTGACCTTTATATTAAAAAAGTTATGAGGTTGCCTTTTCCAAAACAAATTGATTTAATTAAGACTCATTAATAGTTACTTAGATTTAAAAAATGTGAAAGTTACTTACTATTATTTAGGTTTTATTTTTTTCCAAGTTTAGTTTATAAATATTTCGTTTTGGTAATTCAGTTTGAACAATATACTGTGTTCATCACAATAAAGCAATATTATAATTTGAATGATATTTGTAATTACATTAGTATAACAGATAAATATACCCAGTAAGCTTTTATTAATCACTAGTGGTAAGATAAATACAATTCTTTCATTTATTCTAATAGAATAAAAATGTTGTTTCTAAATAAACTATGACTCATATGAGACACAAAACTTACAATAATTTTTATATATATCATTACCATCATATTATCCTTCAAACAACATATCTACATACATGCATGCTCATTCCTATCTCCAAATCATCATCTTGTAACTAGAAAGTTACTAAAAATAGCAAGTTTAGCAAATAACCACATTTTAACCATTAATATCATGATCTAACCTTGCAAGAACACTTATAAATCATCAAGAATCATCCCAACATCAACAAAATCATCTAGAATGTTTTAGATCATACATGCATGGCATTATTTCATCATGTTATGACCAACTCATGATATTTACACAAACACATCATCATAGATCTTCGTAAAACTTAATCTAAACATCATAGATCATCATTAATCATAGAAATATCAACAAACCCAGAACCAAATTTCGTGCATGTGCACTATAAGTGCTTGCATATGAGATTAAAGACATGCATGTGAGTGTGGTGGTGTTTTTAAGCTACGAGATTCGTGTGACTACCTTTCCAAGCTTCAAGAACGCCAAGATGAGGTTGGAACAGCTCTGGTAACTCTCTGGACAGCAGGTTCGAGCAGCCTTGAGGTGGTGGTGGTGATCTTCAAGCTACAATGTCCTTCTCTTTCAAGTTCTTGACAAAAACCAAGCTTCAAGGATGGGTCTCTAATGGCTTCCAAAGGGTAGAATCAGGTGGATCAGTTGTTTGGGAAGAGAAGTGGCCTAGCTATGGCGTGTGGGTTTAGATAAAATGAGTGTGTGTAGGTGTGATAATGAATCTTGGAAGTTTAAAACAAATCTGCGAATCTGACTCCCAGACGTAACGCCCGGCGGGAGGGGTTGGATCCTGGCGTACCGCGCGAGGCAGCCGGATGAGGTGCCCTTTGAGCCTTCCGCGCGTAACGCCTAAGGCCAAGGTTTCGGGTTAGGCATACCGCCTGGCCCATTTGTCAAGCCCAATAAGCTTACTTTGTTGTTTTAGGCCCATTTCCGCCCGTTTCTCGACTGTAAAACATTGTTCGATCGTCGTTTGGACTCTAATTGCCAATTATTAACCATAATTGACTTGTGAAGTGTTTATGTGCCTAACTGCTGTGACGTTCACCAATGTTCGTGACTTCTGACACGTGTGTGTGGTTTCTGATAATTCCTCGAATTATCGTGTCGTGTGTCAGTGTTCGTACCGTCATGCCACGTGTACAATAATCATTTAAATAAGCATTTAAATAAATAGTAAGCTGACCTGGATTTTACGGGGTGCCATATTTTTCCATCCGAACAATCCGAACAACCCGAAAAAACAGGGTTTATTCGGGTTATTCAGATTGAATTCGGATATATGATTAGAATAAACAGGGTTTTGTATATCCGATATATGATCCGATCCAAATTCTGAAAACGGATATCCGATCCGAATCTTTAATTCGGATCGGTTTCTTCAAGTTTCGGGTTTCGGATACGATTCGGATTTACCCCTAGGTCAAAGCCAATTGCTAAGCTTCATATTGGTTGGCACCAACGGAAATGTAATAATTAATAACTCAACTCCAAAAATCTTCATCACAAGGGCTTTATACCAGTGATGGAGCTCGACTAAATTAGAGGGGGGCGAAATCTTACGGGATCAATTTTTTTTTCAATCGAACGGTATGTCTCGGTTAGTTGGGTTAAATGTTCGGATCTGTGATTCGGGTCAAGTTGGGTCAAAAAAATAAAAATAAAAATGTCTAATAATTATCATTAGTATTGCCGGATTAACCAATTTGAAGGCCCTAGGCGACATAAAATCCAGGGCCCTTCATCCATTCGAAAACTTACATTCTTTTCATGTCTCTTTGATTTATTCGTTCTTTTGCATTCTTAAGCGACTCTTTATTATGAGTGTTTTGTGGCCCGGTTTTTACGGTTTGAGCTTTTTGAGTTTCTACTTTCTAGTTTTGGGCTTTTTGAGCCCATTAAAAATTAAGACCGAATCAAACCTAACCATTTTACGGTTTGAGACGGACTAATTACATTGTAATCCCAAATATATTTTTTACGGTTTGAGACGGACTAACCATTTTACAGTTTGAGACGGACTAATTACATTGTAATCCCAAATATATTTTTTTATTGAATAACACCGATATCATCAACCCTATAAATGCATATATTAATAATACATACGAGTCAATTGTTTTCACATCTCATGATATATTGAGGATTTTTTTTACATTTATCTTGATTTGTAGCATCGCATTCTTCTTCAATAACATTTCTTTTGAAAAAGGAGCCAATTTTTTTCACCTTCCTCATGATATATTGATTCAAACTAAAATATAAATGTCTAAACAAACAAAATGAGATGGAGGCTAATGGGGTAAAAAAATAAGAGGGATAGAAAGAATATTTTTTTAAAAATGTGTTTGGTTCTTTTTTTTTTTTTGACAGGGAGCGAAACCAATATTTTAAAAAAATTTTTGGCTTACAGTCCAAAAATTAATACTATTGGAGAAAAAAAAACCCCCGAGTTCCCTTCAATGCTTCGTCCCTGTAGTTTATACAATCACCAGACAGAGCATAAAGCCTAAAGGTAGTTTTTTATATGATAAATGATTAAGATGCATGTACGTAGGTTTATCTTCATATGTGGTTGATTGGCATTTGGCACTACCGGTATTCATTTCAAGTAATTTAATTGATAGTTAAAATGTTTAGGATTAGATAAGTTTATCCCGCGTTATAAAAAAAGAATAAATAACAATAAATGAATGTGTTTGAAAACATATGTTTGTAAAGCTAGCAAACAAAACACATGTCAATTAGTTTACACTCTTTTGAATTTTCATTTGAGATCTTTTAAGTTTGAACCGCATAATTATATGATAAGTGGTTTTTTTAAGTTCTTTTAACCATGTGTAATAATTAACTCTTCTTCATTTTACGTAGGTACTATCTACTATGTATATGTAACATAATTAATTATTCTTATCACCATATTTTATACCCACATGTGTAATTATCAACCGATCACCCCTCTTCACTATATCATCCCTCATTGTTTTTCCTTTCTGTTTCTCTCACGCTCTTGACACGCCCGACCTATTAGGCTGGGTCTATTATAGTGGGAGAGGAGTGGCCATCCCGTCATCTAGGTGCTCGCGTTCCACCTCACACGACCTTAGTGATTTTAAGTTTAAGTCTAAGTTGTAAAATTAAACAATTTCTTAAAAACCTTTTCATAGAATGAACAATGGCGATAGCCAAGAATGTTAATTTTCATACGTCACCTTCTTTATATCTAATAAATCGTAATTAAGTTAAGGTCATGTTTGGTATCCTCTTAGGTGGTGTTTGTTTTTTAAGAGATAAAACATCTGTAGTCTGATGACCAAGTCTGCAAACATCTTTTGCAGAAGAGGTGGACTAAACATCTTTTGTATGTTTAAAAAAGATTGTTTTATTTTTTCCCCTTCTAACCTCTTCAACCACGTCTGCCCAATCCTCCACCCCAACCTTGCTCCGATCAGATCCTCCATGGCTCCCACCACCACGCTCCTCCGATCAAAACCTCCACCATGTGAGAAGGAGGCAACCGGAAAAGTGGGGAAACGCGTTCGAGAAGGAGACGACCGGCAAAGTTGGGAAACGCGCTCAAGGAGGAGGTGTGACGGCCATTCAGATCCTCCACAGATCGTCCACCATGTGAGAAGAAGGTGCGACGGTCGTTCAGATCCTCTATAGAGCATCGATTGAGAAGGAGATTGGAGGTACGACGACTGTTCAATCCTACACAGATCCTCGATTGAGAAGGAGACGGTGGTGGAAGGCGCGGCGGAGGAAGGCGCGACGGAGAAGGGTGCAGCGGTGGGGGAGGCCCGACTGTGGAGGAGGCCGGCGGTGGGGGAGCCGGCTATGTAGGGTTTGGGTGGTTGATGAAGTGAGAAGAGGATGGAAGAGCTCAGAAGAGCTTGGTTCATGTATGGGCCAAAAAGAGGCCGGACAGACGTTTTTTTAATGAAATGTCTTTGAGGAAACAAATAGTCTGCAGAGGGTCAACCTCTGCCCGCGTTTGCGCGGCGCAAACATAAGAGGCTAGAAGAGTTTTTTTTTAAAAACAAACACCCCCTTAATCACATTCATAGGCTACCTCTTAAAGGTTCATAGCATGTGAATGGTTAAAAATATCCATAAGTTTGAATGGTTAAAAGGTTGATAATGGTTCATAACCTCTGAATGGTTAAGAGGTAACCCTAATTCTGAATAGTTAAGAAGTTATAAACAATTCAGAGGTAACATCTTAATGTCATTCAGATGCAAACATAAAACCCCTGAATCAAACACTTTATACACGTATTAACTTTATTCATATATATCTTTTAGATGTTTTATAACAATAGAAATTAAAAAAAAATTGATGTTATTTGTACACTATTATACCAATAACATACACTAGACGCCGTTAAAAACGTAAATTAACGGGATGATCCCTATGATGTTATTATTTCACTTTTTGTACCTAAGTTTAATAAATTACACATATGTTTTCAACTTAAAATATTTGTAACATATATAAGTATTTTGTGAGGGTAATTTGGTTAAGTATATGAGGATAGTTTAGTGACCTAATGACTTTATTAGTTACAAATGTCTAAAATTTGGTATTATATCGAATAACTCACTTGATAGAGGCTTGTCTTTACAATAAAAGGTTATGGATTCAATCTCATATAAAAGTGTAATTATTGTGTAAATTAGGTGTAGAATAATCTTTAGCCGTTCGAAAAAATCATCCTTTTTTTTAACAGCCAAACAGAATATTAAAAAAAAATCATTCAAGTAATTTACTAAAAGAAAATAAGGTGCACATGACACATGTCGGTAACTTAAAGTAAAAAAAATTAAATATGACGGGTAATAACCAGTTTGACCAGGGTGCGTAAGAATAGGTGTCAGGAAGTGGCACCTCGAGTTCTGGGTTAGATGCATATATAACCACAGATACAGACTGTGTATCAACTTCTTGGGGTCTGTGTGTACATGCGCCACCTTTCTTATGTCACGTGATATACTCTTTTCTTTTTTTTTTTTATTATAGAGGAAGAGCACTTTATTTATTTTTTTATGACGGGTAAATTGTCGTTTTCGCCAAACCTAACTATTCTATATGTTTGGGCTCAAAGATAACTGTTTTAATGGTTTTATCCCCAAAACATAATTATCATGTAGGTTCCAATTTCAAAACCATTAGTTGTTAATATGGACTACATTGACCAAAATATTATATTTTAAATTGATATATTTATAATAATAATAATAATTATACTTTAGGTTACTTATAATAATAATTATACTTTACTATCATATTTGTAATTACGTTAAAAATAATAATAAAAAAATAAAAGAAAATGTTATCTAGAGCTTACAGGTAACAGACTCACATAATAAAATCTAATTTATGTAAAAATAAGCAAAAAAAAAACCAAGCCGTTAAAAATGATCAGAGCCCAAGCCAAGATTTCAGGCATGATTTACAATACAAGACGAACCAAGCTGAGTTCGAACTAGCCCATGGCTCGATTCAATTTATGAATACATAGCGAGATTGGTAAAAACTCATTTAATTAAAGGGTATGGATATCGATACACTGGTGTACGGATAAAACGCTTTTTGTATTTTTTTTTTAATATTAAAAAATATTAAAAAAATATGTTTGAGTAAAAATTACGTAAGTATGATGTATTTAATTTGAGTATGGTGTATAAAAGAGTGGGTGATTTATGAATGCAATGACACTAGTTAAATAGTCATCACATTATTTGAGGTGTCCTTTTAGAAACAATGATACACATTCCAGCTTTCATTCATTTCTTTATACTATAGAATCAAATAAAAGCTCTTTGTGCTTGTCACTTTACTTTCTAATAGCACGTGTTTATATTTTTATACAAAAGCGAGATTATGTTATTTAAAATTATAAATTTGTTGTTTGAAAAAAATTAACTCTTTTGATATGAAATTTACATGAAGTTTTTTGTAATTTGTAAAAAATAATAGGTTTAAAATATAAATAGTTTAAAGTAATGTATTTGAATTTTATATTTTCACTTTATAACAAGTTAATTTATTAAATTATTAAAGCTAGCTTATATAAAATTAGGTAAAACGAACAAAATACCCTTTTAACTTTGATTAATCAAAAAGTTAAAGAGTGTTTAGTTTATGTCACCATAATTTAATTACAAAGTAATTAATGTTATCATTATAACCAAACTGGTCGCAAAATTAAAACCACTAAAACCAAACATATTTCTTTAAAAAATTTTATTTAATTTCAGTATATTTTAATGCTTTTAAAAATGATGGCATACGCTTTAAAATTCGACATCCTTAATGATCCACCTAAATACTCATATATATTTTGAACGGTAAACGATCGGATGTGTCTAGCAATTTGCATGTTGACATTTTGGCATACTTGGAGAGCAAGAAATGACAAGGTGTTTAAAAGGGTATTGATAGAGGTAGCTGTCACACCCTCACATTTCCTCACATGTTGATGATGTCACTGAAAAGTTTGCGCAAGCATAGTAGTGATGTCTTACAGATGAGGTGTGACTTACTTAATCCATTATTACAACACACATATTAACTTAAAGATAACATATTACAAGGGTTTCGTAATCATAACCACAATTATAGTTTAGAAATTATCTTATTACCTAAACTAAGTTATTTAATTACAAGTGTTCAAAAGTGCAGCCTCACGATAGTCACTGTCTACTGCAAAAGTTTTAAGTTTGGAAATGTCAGCACAAAGTTGGTGAGTTCGTAATGTTCAAGTTAAACAATATGATATGATATGCGAATGTTCAATATATATACAGTTCTAGATAACCATGGGACCCGTATCTAGTTCATTTTGGACTACTCCGTTCTGTTCTACAAAGATATTACCCGTCGGTAACATCTTTATGCCTCATTATCTTAATGTCTATCACAACATTAATAAGTACTGAAAACAGGTAACAAACGTTTACACCAAGAGAGTTGCAAGCTCCCGACAAATGAGTTGTCAGCCGATAGTACTATCATTATTTCCCGTTCGACCCCACATGGGTTTACTAGATACAGTTCAAGTAATGAGGACTTTTATATACTGTGATAGTGTTATTTTCTACAGGCAAAAATCCATGAAATCCACAAGTTCACATGAAATCACACAGATAACAGTGATACATATCATATGATCGAGAAAATTTCCACAATAGTACCCTGGTGTTTATAAAACATTAAAAATAAAATGGTTGTACGAAACTCACCTAAAGTCTCACTGATAACAGAATATCGCACAAACTGTTAATAATAGGATGATTATGCATTAGTTTATGTTTAATGGGTTATTTATGTTTTAACTTACTGATTAGATCTTTCTGAACGTTCAATTTCAAAGATATTGTAGTGAAAGTCATCAAACCAATATTAGATGCTTAATTAGTTAATTTAATATCATATCATACAATGTATGATAATGTAGTAACTTATATCGATTCAGGTTCCTAATACAAGGTTGATGACATGTAACAACCGGTTTTAATAATAAATGTATTGTAAATAATCGTTAATTGAACGATTGTGGTTGTTGTGATTTGAAAATATGTGAGATTACGTCATCTATGGCAAGAGCACATTTGGTCGTGCTTGAAATCCACGATGATTTAGTAATTTTGGTTACTAGAGGTTGATAGTATGCGAAAAATGATGAACGTGGGCGAAAACCGTGCGCAAAACGGAGTTCGTATGCTCCCGGAATCGCGAAAACAAGAAAATCAAAAATTTGGACAAAATCCCGTGGGGAGGTACGCCCCGGGACACACGCCGAGCCGGGGCGATGCGCCCGGGACTGATTTGAGGCGGTGGATGAGTATAAGATCAGATTTTCGTCCAGAAACACTTTTTTTTCATCTATCTCGACATCCTACGACTTCCAGACGACCAAAACTCAATTTTAAGCCTCCAAACTCCATTTTGAAGCCATTAAAAGTCATAGATCTCATCAAGGATCGTGTTTTCAAGCCCCGATCGTTGTTTTGTAACTGAATATCCGTCAGATTAGGTAACGGTTCGTTTTATCCTACTAGTTTAATATTGTATGGATTAAACTTAGTTTTGATTGTAATACTATGATTATGGGTATTGATTATTGCCTAGTTGATAACTAGGGATTGTTAGAAACGAAGAACTTGTTGTTTTGATGGTGAAATCTTCGTTTTGAAGCCGGGATAATGTCCGGTTATTATGAAACCCATATCATGGTGTAATAACTAGTAGAATGGGTTGAATATGATTTTAAATAAATTAGGGATTATAATCCATAGATTAAATGATGATTTTGATGAATTGATGTTAAAATTATTAACAAGTTATGATCTTAAATAAAAAATGAAATAATAAAAGTGATTAAAGATCGTAACTAATATAATGAACATCAATTATTTGATAAAATGCCTGGGGAGGCATGAAATATGAATAATTGTGATAATTGACTAAAACTTGCTAAACGTAGTAAGATAGAGTCCGTTATGTGATAAATTGACTTTGAGCAAGTCAGATCAATCAAGTGTGTTAAACTTGATTGTAAGTGCTATAAGTATTGAAACTAGTTGTATATATGTGAATACAACTAGGTAATTGGTGGGGAAGTCAAAGGACAATTCACAGAAGTGGAAAAGAGGTTGTAGGAAGTGAACAACCGCTTGAACCAGGTAAGTTACCCAACTTACTGTAACATTACATATAAGTAGTAGAAAGAGTCCACTTGATTGTGATATATATATATATATTGATTGATTCATTTGAATGAATGTGCATAACTAGATTGGAACTAATTGAGTTAATAGACTCTAAAGTATATATGTTAAGTTCCAATGTGTTTATGTTACGGTTAAATTAAGTATGCAACATAGATTGCATAATAATAGCCGGACGAGCCGGTGTTTGAGTATGATATCACAAATGTGTGAATAGTCAGAGGTGCTGACAAATAGATATGGTGGAAGTACAGGAATGTGAACACCATAGTGTAATTTTGATTAAACTATTATGATTAATAGTTGATGATTGGTAATATGTTATTATTACATTGTGAGAGTCAATTCGAATAGAAATGACTCAGCTTGAATTTTGATTTTGAAAAATGTATTTTTACATTTTGTTATTATGACTCCACATTGGTGGATAGCCAGAGGTGCTGGCAATTGTCTAGATGGAAGTACCGGTGGGTGAACATCTTAGACTTGATATATTATGACTCCACATTGGTGGATAGCCAGAGGTGCTGGCAATTGTCTAGATGGAAGTACCGGTGGGTGAACATCCTAGACTTGATATATTACGACTCCACATTGGTGGATAGCCAGAGGTGCTGGCAATTGTCTAGATGGAAGTACCGGTGGGTGAACATCTTAGACTTGATATATTTATGACTCCACATTGGTGGATAGCCAGAGGTGCTGGCAATTGTCTAGATGGAAGTACCGGTGGGTGAACATCTTAGACTTAATATATATGTATGATACCACACATGTGTGGCTAACCGGTTAAACCGGAAATTAAATTGTTTAAACCACAGATGTGTGGGTAATTGGTTAAGCCAATAAAAATATATACGTATGGTGTTTTAATTTAGCCAGAGGTTCTGGTGATAAAGTTGGATTAGATAATAAAATCACATTTGTGAAAATGTCCCATTAAGGGAAATAAATGCGCAATGTGTGGTGTGCAAGTTGATGTTTGAATATGATATATTACTATTTAGACATGATAAATATCCATATGATATGTATGTGGATGTGTATTAAAATGAGTTTTGGGAACTCCGGAAAGGGTTACTTACTTAGTTCATATGAACTAATTGTGACTTATATGTGATGTTACAGGTCAAAGATAGATATGCATCGGGCGATCAGATCGGACACGTTGTGAAGCAGAACCAAACGTTATGTAAATCTTTGGTGGTAATAAACTTAAACACACTATTTTTATTAATCAAAAAATGTAAATGATTGAAATTAAGTGTGTTTAACATATGAAATGTTATTTGTACGCTTCCGAACAAAATTTTTTTGAGAAAGTTTAATCTGGGACCTAAAATGGGACAAGTGTAATCGTGTGTAAAGTTTGGGTGTTACATGACAAGTTTGATTAATCAGAATAATCTCAGATTAACCTGAAGTCTCACTGATAGCAGAATATCGCACAAACTGTAGTAATAGGATGATTATGCATTAGTTTATGTTTAATGAGTTATTTATGTTTTAACTTACTGGTTACATTTTTCTGAACGTTCAATTTCAAAAGTCATCAAACCGATATTAGATGCTTAATTAGTAGAGGTGGCAATTGTTACCCATGTCAAAAGGAAATGGGTTGGTTTGGGTAAACAATTGTAGTATAATGGGTTGAAATGGGTAACATCATAATATTGGATGGGTTGAGATGGGTAGCACTTGAACACAATGCGGGTCAAGACGGGTAACCAATAAAGTATGTAAATGTAATGGATTCAAACATTTAAGAATGATTAAATACATATTTGATGAGAAAATCACTAAAAATTATCTAAATGGACTATTTGTTTACTTATAACACATTGAAAGTTAAATTAAATTGATGTTTTTTAACAACAATCCATTCAGACCCGAACTTATTTTGCTTAAAACCCGTTCTGACCCGCACCCATCCTGACCCGAACCCGTTCTGACCCGTTACCCAACCCGACCCAACCCGCCCATTTTGCCAGGCATATTAATTAGTTAATTTAATGTCATATCATACAATGTATGTAATGTAGTAACTTATATTGATTCAGGTTCCTAATACAAGGTTGATGACAAATTTGATTAATCAGAATAATCTCAGATTAACCAAATAGGTACTGTTGTTGATTATAGTACTGAAACAGTTTCTAGATGGATTTATGGCTTATGAATGATCAATCCTTGTTATTGATTATCAAGATATCATGAAACATCATAATATGACATTGAAATAGGTTTAATAACCATGTTTAACGTACTAATCTGACTATTATCATAAACATCAGATAATCAAAATGAATATGTTAATGATTGTGATTAGTTTGAAACACTTGGATTTAACCTTGCATTTCAAGGATTGATCAAACTAATCACATATATTGTCACAATCAAATGGTTTAAACCATTATAATCATGGGTATAGTTTCATGATAACCGAGCATTACAACATATCAAAACAAGGATCTACCCGTTAACACATCAAGTTCTTTGTTTATAATCATTCCTAGCCATCATCTAGGCAATAATCAACAACCTAACTATAACATTATGTTCAAAAACAAGATCTAATCAACCATTATCAAACTAGTAGATTAAAACGAACCGTTACCTAATCAGACGGATTTTTAGCTGCAGAACAACGATCAGAACTTGTAAACTTGTTTCCCAGCAAGATCCAAGAGATCTGGTGGCTTGAAATTGAGTTTCAGTTGATCAAAAGTTCGTCTTATCGTCTGTGGAAGCAAGTAAGTTCGAGAAATGATAATTTGTGAGTTTTGCATGCAATCGGATTTTTCATTCTAATCTGCCAAACCGCCACAAGGCTCGAGCATCGCCTGGCGTGGCCTTTCGGCTTCAGGCGTACTGCGTGGAACCATGAATCTCAGATATTTTTGAGTTCGTGCGTACCGGCTAGTGTGGGTGCTAGGGGCTAGGCATACCACGCCCGCCCCCCAAAATCTGATATTTTTGTAATTTTCTTCGTTTTACGATTCCGGAGAATCCGGAACTCCGTTTCACGCACGGTTTTCTTCTACGTTCACGATTTATCGCATACTTTCAACCAGTAATAATCACAATTGTTAAATCAACTTAGATTTCAAGCATGACGATATGTGCCTTCATTTGATGATGACGTAATTCTTAAACCCAATTGTCACAGCAGCCCCGAGAATCAAAAAATATTATGAGTCCTGGGACGAGAAAAAAAATGGGCCCTTTCAGAGGCGGCCCTAAGAATTACGGTGATCAAGATGAAACAGGAAAAAAAAACCTATAGCAAATTCAAATATTAAATTAGGGTGTTCTAGAAAGTCGAAAACCGAACGGTGTTCGTAACTGAAAAAAACAGAACTGCAATCGTAACTGAAAAAACCAAACTGCATTCGTAACTGAAAAAAACTGAACTGCATTCGTAACTGAAAAAACCGAACCTTGTTCGTAACTGAAAAACCAAACAGAATTTTGAATTCGGTTTTCGTTTTGGTTCTTCACTCCGAATTTTGGTTTTTTTTCCGGTTATCGTTCCAAATTTTTTTGAATTCGGTTTGTTTGGTTAAACGATTAAACTGAATTCAAATTTAAATTTATTATCTTATTAATAATATATTAGCTTGAATTCAATTTATTCAGATCGGTTTTAATCGGTTTATTTGGTTTTAGCCGGTTTATTCGATTTTTAATCGGTTTGTTCGGTTTTAACCGAAACCAATTCGGTTCGGTTTTTGGATAGGGAAAAAATTGAAAACCAATTAAACATAACCGAATAAACCATTAACCGATTCTCTATATATACATGTATATCAAAATTTTGTGCCTCCTAAAAAAATTGGGCCTGGGATAGAGGTCGGGTTTACCTTTCTTCGGCCGCTCATGCACCCTTTTAAACATTGATGTTATATATTTCTTATATAAATTTTTTGTTTATATAATATATAATTTTTTTAAAAAAATTTCGGGCTCCCTAAATTGTCGGAACTAGGACGGTCGCCCACCCCGCCCCTTCCCATGGCCGGCCTTGGGAAGTTGACTAATGCAGAAAATGTGGTTTCTCTGATTAAGGAGACATCGTTTCTATGGGCACATAATAGAGTAAAGAACAGGTCTACTAAATGGGAGCATTGGCTGCATTTCAACATTGAAACTGATTAGAGAAAAAAATATTTAAAGTTGGTGTGTCGCTTTTTTATGTCATTTGTAATAGTTTTTTGGTGTTTAGTGCTTGTGAGTTACTGGCTTACAAGCTGGATGCTATCTTGTAAAGCCATTAGTAGTCATCCTAGTTTTTCTCATTGTCACATCAGCATCACATCAGCTTTCCCCACATTTTTTCACTTTTCATCATTTTGTATGGTGTTGTCCCACTTTTTTCCACATTTTTTAATGATTTATTTTAATAAAAATTAAATAGATTCATTAAAAATAAAATATAAAATTACATTAAAATTTAAAAAGATATTACATTAAATTAAAAAAAACCACAACGATTCTAAAAAATAAGCAACAACGATTAAAGACATTTAAAATACTAGTTATTCGGGTTATTGGTGTGATATTGTTGCAATAAATGCTCCAAATGCTCCATAAGGTCGGCTCGATGGTTGTCGTGAGTTGTTCTTGATCGCAGCTGATAAAGAATGTCTTCTTCTAGCTGTTCATCGCTAGGAGAGTCCTCTATGTGTTCTGTTGATATTGTTTGCTCAGTTCATTTTAAAATCATATTGTGTAGAATGATACAAGCATACATAATTTTTCGTAAATTTCGTGGATGCATTTGCTTTACGGGACGATGCAATATTTTTTACTTTCCCTTCAAAACACCGAAAGCTCTTTCAACATCCTTCCGTGCTGCTTCTTGTGCTCTCTTGAATCGACGATGTTTTGAATCATTCTCGGGAGGATGTTGCAACAATTTCACTATAGTTGCCCAACTAGGATAAATCCCATCACCAAAATAATATCCAAGCTTGTATTCGACGCCGTTAACCATAAACGAGCACTTTGGGGCTGAACCATCAAGTATGTTGCTGAAAACAAACGAACGATCAAGAACGTTGAGGTCATTGTTGGAGTCGGGAGCTCCAAAGAAAGCATGTCAAAACCAAGTGTCTTGTGATGCCACTGCTTCAAGCATCACCGTCGGAACCTTGTAATCACCCCGTGTGTATTGTCCGCGCCATTCAATCGGACAATTCTTTCAAACCCAATGCTTACAATCTATACTTCCCAACATCCCCGAAAATTTGTGTCTTTCAGAATGTGCTTGGTATAGCAACTAAACATCATTGTAAGTGGGTATTCGAAGAAATTCTTTTGAATACAAACATATAAAATCGTCACAAAATTGGTTGAGGCTTTCACACGACGTTCTTTCAGACATTTGTAAATACTCATCAAGAGCATCTGGAGCGTCACCGTAAGCTAACTGTCGTATCGCAGACGTGCACTTTTGAAGTGTAGTAAAACTTTGATGACCTCTTGCATCAAACGTTGTTTGAAAGTATTGGTAATTCATTTCAATGTCGTCTACGATACGCAAAAATAAATCTATAGGCATACGAAATCTTCTTTCAAATAATTCATGGGTGAAGGTTGGGTTGGTTTCGGTGCTAAAATAATGATCAAAAAGCCTCTTGTGTAATTCGGCACGATCTTCCTGATATATATACCTTTTAAAAAATATTGTAACATATATACTGTAAAAAACATAATAAAAAAACAAATATACTAAAAAAATTGTTTATGCCTTCTCGAAGAGGATGCGGTGGATCCAAACTCGTTTAAGTTCGTGGCCACAAAGGTTGACAAAAACGGAAAGTTTTGTTGTGTGATATTGATCCCGTCTTCTTCAGAACTTGACGATTTACTTTCGAATGGTGGAAGCTCAAACGTAAACGGTTCCATTTGTTTAAACTTTATAAAATTTGATTGTAGAATGGAAGAAGAAAATGATAAAGAGTGTGAGTTTTGATGCAAAAAATGTTGATATTTTATAGAGTTTGATTTTTTTTTAATAATCAAACGGTCGAATTTATCCTCCCCATGCTCGGCCTAAATCGGTGAGGCTTCTCCACTTATCCCCGAGCCGAAACCGAGGGCACGGTGTTCCCGGCCGGCCCCGGTTCGGTGCATTCATCCCCAGCTCTTTCCCGACCTCGACTCAGTGTCCCCTAATTTGGTGGTTTTATTTTATGGCAGTTCCCTTTTGTTGATCAAAATAAAAGAAAAAAAATAAAAACAGAACATGATGACTTGATCCATCCTTCAAGAAGAAATCCACAACAAAGAACATTTTATATCTTAATCCAGAACAATATTTGCATTATACGAGACTTTAACCCAATATACATATAATAAGAGAAATCAAAAAAATATACTAGACTATAACCCTATAATGTTTTAAACCCTCACTACATGGTAAAATAATAAACCGATATCATTGGATAAATGTCCTCTTGACTCGGTATATTTTAAGGTTGAGGATAAGAATTTTTTTTTTTTCTCCAGATAAAAAGAAATAAAATATATTGAAGGGGCAGATCGTATTTTTTTGGGTTTTAAAAAGGGACCTATAACCCTGTGTATAAGTCTATACGTCTTGTATATAGTCCAATCATTGACACTGACATTTAATGATTTGTCACATATAAAGTCACGTATAGGTCTATACGCCTCGTATATGAGTCCAACCATTGACACTTACAAATTCTGACGTCCAATGATTACTCTCGTATACATCTCGTATAGGTGTGAGAATAACAAAACCCTTTAAAAATTCCTTCAATCCCTCTCATATATGTGTGAGCGTGCGTGATCATTGTAACATTCGCTTCCATTTTAGTTTTGACTTTAATTTAATTTTGACTTAATTTTTTACTTACAGCTTAGACGTTAACTAGTTTGTAACGATTTGACCTCATCCATGATTAAATGCACTAGACATAAATGAAGCTAAAATAAGAAATTTACATCGATAGTTTGGTATTTTAGTTACGTTTTAGTGGAGGCGGTGACAAATATAATATAGAGCTTGCTACAATGGAAAATTTAAAATACAAAGTGTTGGTAATTTTAGTATTATCAAGGATTTTAGTGATATTGGATTTCTGATTAAAATCTTATTAATTTTCATCGAGTTAGGAAATGCGGAGTGCAGACTCGTGTGTTTTTAATAAGATTTGGTGTGTCTCGTTAAAGGTTTCTGTTTATATATTTATTATTTAATTGGTTATATTAATCAATTATTTAATAAATAATTGGATTTAAGTTTGTTTGGGTCGTTGGCCTATTTGTGGTTTTGAAGGTTGTTTGTAGCTTTTTTAATATATTGAAAAAGGGAACACAGAACAGAAACAGATATAAAAGGTACACACAAAACCTAAGAAAAAACACAGAGAGAGATTCATACGAACAAACACAGAGAATTAGGGCAAATTGATAGGAACAGTTTCTTCTCAGATTTGTATCAAATTCGTTCTTGACTTTCTAAGTCTTATCCGTTCAAACATTTTGAGAGTTCCATCAAAATAGTTTGTTCTGAAAGTGAAAGTTATTTCACGATTCTTAGAAATATCCAAGTGATTTACAAATTTATGTTTCATCAATCGGTTCGCTGGATTGCATCTACAAAATGGATACGCATATCATCAACACAAAGTTGTTTTTACGTGCGAAAAAGTTGACGTGTTCTTAGTTTTAATTGTTCTTATGTGATTTTAGGGTTTAACAATGAGCTTTTAAAGTTTAGTTTTACGCTTTAATTTCCCTATTTATCATTATGGTGATTAAAATTATATATAGACATGCGTGTGTGATTAAAATTATATAATAACTCTTCTTAATTATGATAACATGATAATTCTATTAAGAAAAATTCAAATCTTTTTTTGTTATCATTATTATATATGTATAAATTTTATCTTTTATGTTACGTGTAAATTAATAAACATTTATCATTTTGCACTATTGTAAAATTTAGGCAATTTTCTGTGACAATTACAAATGTTATAAACTTACAACATAGCAAAACCACAAACATTTGTTATATATATATATATATATATATATATATATATATATATATATATAAAATAAAAGAGTCATATACATGTATAATTGTTAGATAAGATAATCGTTGAACAAATAAAACATACAAAACTAATCAAATGATGAATACATAAAAATTCAATCCAATTTATTAATTTGATCAATTAGATTTGCTCCCCCTCAATGCAAAAAAAAATTAGTGAACGTTGTCATTAGGCGTCCCTCATCGACCGGTCTCACGGCCAACATGAGGGAGGTAAATTGTGTGACCTAGGAAAAATTGAGTGGTGTCAGTCTTTGAACTCTAAACTTCCGTTATAGATTTTCACCCCGTTACTACTAAGCCACCATCGCGAGAACTCACCCCTCAATACTAGCTTTCACCTTTGTCTAACCTTTCTTTTACATTGACAATATTACTCTTTATATTAAAAGTATGTTAGTATTCAATGTATTAGAGGATTTTAATAATAAAATACAATAATAATCACTAATAAAAATTTACAAAAAAATATAAATATAACTTTTTAGCATAAAATATGATTAAAGTTTCGATTGATTTAGTCCTTTAAATAACATAATAATTATATTATTTATTTAAACACTTTTTTTATTTAAAAAAATTTGTTTCGAAAAACTGTTTATGAAAAAATATATATATATTATAATAATTTGGCTTTTTAATATTAATATTTTATTAATGTATAAAATATTTTTTAATTTAAAAATGTATATAAATATATTAAACATTTAATATTATTATGATGATAATAATAATAATAATATACAAAACTTAGTGATAAAATAACAATAAAATAAAAAATTATATTTAATTGACAAATTTATAACTATTTACCTTATGTACACACACGAGTGTGTATAGGGGAATGAATAATAAGAATTTACTTTTTATAAAACACAATTTTGAAATACACGTTTTATAAAATGATGATTTTTGAAAAAACATAATGTTAAAATAACATGATTGTGTATGTTAATATATTAAACCTAACTAGGTTAAATCTCGTATGTTACACGGGTTTTATATACAAAATGTTATATACTTTTTAATAAAAAATTTATGTATGTAAAAAAGATAAGATTTACACTTGAATTTTTTTTATAATTATACATATTGTATTTTAACATTCAAATCATCATATCAAACTAAATATTTTAAAATATTTAAGAACAATCCATGGAAAACAATTACTATTACTATTGTTATTGTTGTTGTTGAATATTTTAATGAAGATACTTTGAAGTTAATGATAGTAAAAGACTTAAATAGAAGTACAAATAAGAAAATAAATTTAACTAAAAACTTTATAACTAATTGCAGATTAACTTTATTTCCTTAATAATATATTAATTATATTTCATATGTATGATTAAATAATAGATATCAATAATTAAATAATAGATACACATTGATAAACAAAAACTAAATGACTACAATGATAATAAATATTACAAATTATTTATATTTAGAGTTATAAACAGATAATAACAATTTAAAATAAATTGTTGTAAAAAAAGAAATAAAATACAGGAATATTATAATTAATTTTCATATTTTATCATATAATTAGATGAATAAGTAAAAATATTTATATAATGACATTTAATAATATTACTATTCATAAAAAGAATTAACTTTTATGAATTATAATTATACCATAATCTGTAAAATTTATAAATAAGCCCTTAATTTTTGTAGCTTACCTAAAAAATGAAAAGATTTAAGTTAAAATATACATGAAATAATTTAGGTTTTTAATATTCTTATTATTAATAAAATCATTTTTGTATAGTTTACGATATTGTTTTATAGCGTAATCATTTTATTTTATTTTGTTATAAAAATATATGAATACACATGAAATAATTCGTGTTTTTAATATTCTCATTTCTAATAAAATCATTATTTGTATAATTTACAATTTGTTTTATAATGTATTTGTTTTATTTTATTTTGTTTAGTTATTTGCTTTTTTCTATCTAATCTAAACATATTATTAAATTTCTACATTGAAGGTATAAGATATTCATGACTTAATTATTTATTTGTATGCATAATTTATTAAATATAAGAAAATAATTTAAAGTAATAATTTGTCAAATTTATTAATTATCACTATTAATAAAGGAAGGTTAATAAATGAGTTAATACTCTAAGTTTTAGAGGGGAAACAAAAATAAAACATGCTCTATTGCATGACATGACATGTGACATGCAAAAATCTTGATTTATTATATAAGATAGATGATAAAATAACATCGTCAAAAAATTTATTTGAAGTTAACTATTACCCTTAAAATGAGTCACATATCTAATTTTATATATTTTAAGATTGTTCTAATTAAGTCGCCATTTTCTATTTATATGAAAGAAAAATAAGTGAAATAGATTAATTAAAGGAGTAAAAGAATGATTTTATTCTTTTATTTTTTTTATAAAATTTTATTTTGACTTTTAAATTTTTTTTAGATCCAGATTTATTATATGTCAACATTTTAATTAAATTTGACTTTTTTTTATTAAAAACGTTGAATAACAAAATGTTTTTACATGTGTACATTTACACTTGTAACATAATTTTACATAAAACCATATGTTAAAAAAACAAAAAACAAATAGTCAATTAATTTAATCTATGTATATTACATAAATTTTACACATTTCATCATAATCTTATATATGTGTATTTAAACAAAACCTTGAAAATAAAATTTTATATATGTGTATCTAATTACATAACATATGAAAAAAACTATAAAAATATTATGCTTAAATTAAAGATAAGAGTATATTACAAATACGGTATATGTGGTTTGCTAGTATTTTACTCTTTTTTCCCTATGTTTCATAAATTACACATGTGATCCCAAACTTTAAGTATTTGAAACACATGTAGTCATCAGGTCGTCAAATTTTTTTTGAACGACAATTTGAATCACTGACGGGACATAGACTAAGTCGATCATATCCATACTCAATAAAAGGAAACCCATCATAAGTGTGAGAAAACCCTCTAGCCCAGCATGTAATCACTTGAGCTGAGGATCATTGGTCTTCAGGTCGTCAAATTATAATCATATACTCGACCAAATTCTCCTCTTATAAGAGTTATATATGTTATAAATGTTTAAAGTATGAAATTTTATAGATGATTTATAAAACTTAGGAATAAATATTTAAATACTTACAACACCACTACAAGAAAACAATCCTATGGCGTCTATAGCTATCCCGACGACATTTGTCGTTGGTAAAGATCCACCAGTGCCGACGACTTCTCGTTGGTACAGGTTCTCGAAATTTTTTTCCCCGGTCTCCCCTATGCCTTCGATTAATGGTCGGTACAAAGAAAGAAAAGTGGGGGGCTGTTTTGGCGCTCTTGTGGGTTACCTATGCCGACGATTTATCGTCAGTACAAATCAAGCCCTGGAAAAAGGTGTCCTTTTCGCAGAAAGTAAAAAGCTACATAAGCTGTCTCCCCGATTTGTCGTCGGGACAGCTAAAGATGAAAAAACACGCGGCTTTTTTTTAGTGATACCTATGCCGACCATTAGTCGTCGGGACTGAGTAATCGCGATTTTAACACTTTCACAGCTCACATTTCATTTTCATTTCTTCCCTATTGCGTCTCAGGTCCTTCCTCTCGAGTTTTCATTTCTTATGTATGTAATTGTAATTGTTAATTGTTAATTGTTAATTGTTAATTGTTAATTGTAATTGTAATTGTAGAATTGTGTTAGTTTGTAAGTTCATCATATATATGCATATTTATGCTAGCAATTATATATATGTTTAATGTGCATTATTAGCATATATCTATGTATATTTACATACATAGTTTGTGTGTTTAAAAGTCTAAGTGTGAATGAATATATGATTAAAAGAGGGTGAACAAGATAATGAATGCAACTAGATTTTAGTTGATGTATGTATTTGTGTTGGAACAAGATAATGAATGCAACTAGATTAGTATATATGTAGTTCTTGAATTGTGTTGGTTTGTATGTTTATAATATAAGCATATATGTTAGCAACTAGATGTGCCTAAGTATGCATTATTAGTATATATGTTATTGAATTATGTTGATATTATAATTTTTAATTTTATAAAAAAATTATTATTGTTGTTAAAAAAATTGAGTTTAATTACTTGAAAGAAGGATCGAGGTAGAGAAGCGATTGATAATTTTTTAATTCTCATGTCAAATTCGAAGTAAATAGTTTATAAGATAATAATTGAAAGTTGGCATATAATATAAAACAATAAAACCCTAATAAAACCTTAAACTAATCAAAACCTTAAACTAATAATTATAAAACCTTAAACCAATCAAACCTTAAACTATTATTTAATAAAACCCTAATAAAACCTTAAACTAATCAAACCTAAACCTTAAACTAATCAAACCTTAAACTATTATTTAATAAAACCCTAATCAAACCTCAAACTAATCAAACCTAAACCTTACACTAATTAAACCTTAAACTATTATTTAATAAAACCCTAAAAAAACCTTAAACTAATCAAACCTAAACCTTAACTAATCAAACCTTAAACTATTATTTAGTTGTATGGTTTAGCATGTTGTTAGTCTATAAAAGTCTTAAAACCATTAGTTGTATGCTTTAGAATGTTGTTAGTCTATAAAAGCTTTAAGACCTTTAGTTATGGTTTAATGTTTCTAGAATTATTATAATTTGTTGTGTTTAATATAGGTTTGTTGAAAATTGCAAATATATTGGTTATTCATTTTGTAACATATTGAATTTTAATAAACTTGATTGTATATTTTTGGTATTGTTTAACTTAGGATATTATGCAAGAGGAGCTTAAAAGATGTACCCAAGAGTCTGGTGATTCAGAATCGGTAATCAACTTGAGTGTATGGAGCGTGCTTTAGGGCAAAGACGGGGACACATAAGAGGTGTTGGTCGCGTTGTTAGGCATCCCACACCAGATGTGTCTAGTACCTACCCCCTCAACAAGGAGAATGGCAAAATCAAATGGATGAACGTGTTGAACAACTTCAACAACAACTACAACAACTACTACAACAACAACAAGAACGTGATAGAGAAAGGGATCGTATCATGGAGGAGATGAGCCGTCAAATGGAAGAAATGTGTCGCCTTTGGGAGCGACAACATCGTCATGATCCGTAGTTGCATTTGGTTTGAATATGGTGTTTAACTTGAACAATTTAGATGCATTTGTAAACTTTGGATTTGTTAATTTTGGATTTGTAAACTTTGGATTTGGAAACTGTGTCTGGATTATTGGTAAAATGCAGGTTTCAGGTTCTACAATTGGTGTATATGGGAAAATAGGAAAAACAGGAAGAAGCTGTCAAAACTTACTTTGACCTGTCCCGACGACATGTCGTCGCCATAGGTCTCTTTCAGAATTTTTTTAATTGAGCTGTCCCGACAACAAGTCGTCGCTATAGGACTATTTAAGGATTTTTTTTAATTGAGCTGTCCCGACCACAAGTCGTCGCTATAGGGCTATTTCAGAAAATTTTTTAATTAACCTATACCGACCACAAGTCGTCGCTATAGGGCTATTTCAGAAAATTTTTTAATTAACCTATATCGACCACATGTCGTCGCTATAGGGCTATTTTTGAAAATTTTTTGATGGACCTATCCCGACCACAAGTCGTCGGGACAGAGCAAGTTTTTCCCGACGAACGCTATGCCGATGACTTTTTTATCTATTGGTACGAAGCTATACCGACGAACCCTATGGCGACCAAAAGTCGTCGGGACAGGGCGTATAAATTTCGTTGGGACAGGGCGTGTAAATTTCGTCGGGACAGGTCACGAATGATGTAACACACAATAACCATCTCCGTAATTTGTTTTTAAAGATAATAAAATATTTATATTATGGTGTATGTTTTAGATAATAAATTATTTTACGTTATTTGGTTTGTGTTAGGTAGGAGTATATGACGAGTAGGGGTGTTCAAAAAAATCCGAATCCGAAATATCCAAAAATCCAAAATATCCGAAAAATCGGATATCCGGAAGTTCGGATATCCGAAACTTCGGATTTGGATTTGAATACCTATTTTGAAAATTTTCGGATGGTTCAGATATCCGATATCCGAAATATATTTTTTTCGGATATTTTTTCGGATATTCGGATAATTTTATTTCGGATATCCGGATAATTTTCGGATATTCGGATATCCGAAATATATATTTTTTAAATTTTTTATTATTTTTTTCTAATTTCGGATATCCGAACTTCGGATATCCGAAATTTCGGATTCGGATATTGAAAACCACTATCGGAAATTTTCGGATATCCGAAAATGAACAACCCTAATGACGAGAGAAGAGCAAAGGTAAAAACTTTTATCGTACCTTACATTTTAAAAGGAATAAAAAAATAATAATAAATGAAAATCCAAATTAAGTTTAAAATTTAACTCTTAAGGCGTGGTTAATATCTTACGTCGTTATGGTCGATCTGGAAGAGTCGTAATAAGAGAGTCTTTGAGTCTAAGTCTCCATCGATTGATAATCTGTTGGAGGATATAAAACCCTAAGCTTAGCTTCTTATTGGTAAAAAACAGAGCGAAACTTGGGTCGTTATCTTGGGAACAATGGTGTGTGTTCGATGGTTCTAGTATGGTGTTGTAATGTGTTGGACTAACACGTTGTTAGTTCTTGTGATAATATAAGAGTTTGTTTGCCATTAAAAAAAAAAAAGACGTGGTTAATATATATATGTTTATATGTATATATATCTTATCTTAATCTTAATCTTAATACTATAATAAACAAAAATAATTTTTGCCACTTGTCATGTTTTTATAATGTTAATGCCACATGTCATCTTATTATTTCATTTCATTATCTTTCTTAATAAATAATTATACCATCTCTCATATTAAATAATTATAATATTAATCATATTATTTACTTTTTTCATATTAAGAATTAAAATAGTTTTAAATATATTAAAATTTAATTTTTATTAAAAAAATATGTACTTTTTTCTAAATATTAGAATTTTCTTATAAATAAGAAATTTTTAAAATCGTTATTTTTAGGACATTAACAATTTTGTAAAAATCAAGTTTTCTTAAAAAGATGATCTTTTTAAAATGAAGCTAACTATAAAACTAACTTTTTCAACAATATGATTTTTATAAACAATTGATATTTTTTTAACAAAATATTTAAAAACGATTTTTTTTAAAACCAAAAGTTTTAAAGAAATCATATGAAAAACTATGATTTTTATAAAAAAACGATTTTTTTAAAACCAAAGGGCTTATAGCCTAACGGTACCCCCTTGACTTTCTGAATTGGAGGTCTTGGGTTCGAGTCTCGACTGGAGCAAAAAAATGCTCTAGGTTGAGCTTGGGGGTTTTCCCAGTGTGGGTTCCTTCTAGAAGGTGGTGTCAATGTACCAATTTAAATAATGATACTTGGCGTTATCTGTTAAAAAAAAACTATATGAAGTTTTCAACGTAACATATAAAAATCTTAGCTGTAACAAACTAAGAAGATCAGATAATAAGTATTTAGTTATAAGAGTTTTTAATTGTTAGTCTATTATATAAAATCTTTGTCTATACTTACTTTGATCATTATATACCAAAATATTGTTTTATAATTCTTAAGTTTTTATTACTAACTATTTAATATTTTATGATTAATCCGTGTAATACACGGGTTAATAACCTAGTTATATAATAAATAAATATTTTTAAGAGACATGTGTCAGTTTTATATGCCATCAAAAAAATTAGTTTATTGCATATATCTCCTATTAAATATTTGTAAAAGCATATTTTTATAGTTTAAATTTTCTGTCTCACTTGTATTAAATAATAATGATTTTATCCTATAATAATATAACTACAAAATAAGCTCATATTCTTTTATTTTTATAAAATTAGATTTGAAAAATATATGATATATTATTTGAAGATATATAGTTATAAAATTTATGTATTTTAACTTATACACATTTTTTTAACCTACTAAGATATATACATACCATCTAGGTAAAAATCTCGTCTATTACACGTGTTAAAATAATAGTATATTATATATAAATATCTGGTAACAAAAAGTTATGTAACTAAAAAAATGTAAATTGCATAGTTTAATCAAATTTATATTTTTCACATGTCGAATAACACAATTTAACAAAACGTCATTAAAATACGTTTAAAAATTTGATGTACAAATTTTTACTCTTATATACGTATAGATCTGAGTCGAATAATCGTTTTTATATTCAAATCTAACTGGAGCATATATACAAATTTTTCTTTTTCAAATTTTGCATTCATATTCAACATGAATAAACTGAATAAAACATGTTTATTCAGATATAAAATCATGGTTAGTTAGGTAATTGTTTTATTTGGATATATTCGAATCAAATACGTATATATTTTATTCAAGTCGAGTTAGATTTTGGACAGTCATAAAAACGTCAAATCCAAATGAATAGATATGAATAAATCATTATCTGAACTGATAAACAAATTTATTAAATAACACATGCAAAAGAAATTAAATAGCAAAAATGAAATAAGAAAAACATGAAACAAATTTATAATTAAAATTATAAGACGCTATGTGTAAATATAAAAATTGTAGGAACACTGTTCACAAGATAAACAAATAATTTTATTATTCAATTACTCGGATTACAATTCAGAGTACAAGAAATATAAAAAGCTAAAATTGAAATTACAAGTATAAAACAAGATGAAACAAGTTTTAAAATTTAAATTAAAAATAAGAAGTATAGCATAAGATGAAACTAATTAAAACGAGTTCGGTGGCTCAGGATTTCTGTTCAACAGAGGTCCCTTAAAACAAATTTCGGGCCACCCAGGTGAACCCGACTGTTTCCCAAGGTACAACAGCCGAAGCAGTATGTACTACCGGAGTTAACCGAAAACTCGAAACGTCACCTGAAACAAGAGTATTTAACACGAGGAATCGATTGTTGTAGGTTGTTGAGAACTCAACAAAGTATATGATTGTGTTTGGAACCTTGGAAGCTTGTGTGTGTATATCTCAAGCAGTGTAGAGATCTCAAAACTAGCAACCTCAACAAGAGGCCAAATGCCTCTATTTATACTTGTAGTCATGCCATTTCAAAGGTTGTCATTATGCCCATTAACAAGCATTTTTATGGCCAATTCATTACAATTGCCCACCAACAAGCATATTAATGAAAAGTTTATCCTTTTTTTTCTCTTTTTTTTTCTTTTCACACTTTAAAGTTCCAACAATCCCCACATGAAAAGAAATCGATCCTTAAACTCAAGCGTCACGATAAAATTTTAGCGTTTGGGTGTTGCAGGAGAAGTAGGTGTTCCCTTTGAACCCTCCTTTGTGATATGCAATTTGTCTCCTAGCGATTAGTAGACACGATGTCCTTAAACCAATCCCTGTTTAGATAGATGTTATTACATGTCACACAATACTCTTCCTGGTATGGTTAACCCCTCATTGTCGTGTTCGTTATGGTCATGGAACACTAGTCTGGTTCTGCAAGAGCTCTAGGATTTGCGCCTCCCCACAAATCCATTCGAAGTGACCCCACTTCTCTCTCACATAGGTGATTTCACACAAATCATTAAAAGTCGTATGCTTATCCTCCATTGCTATCACTGATTTGATAAAGGAATGAACTAGGAAGTATGCAACTCTCTTGCTATATTTGAGGTACTCCCTCACAGTGACTTCCTTATTCATACAATTAGGTTGTCCTATTGAGCCTATATCATGGGATCTCCAATCTTCTAGGATAGGTTTTCCTTTGTACAAACTTATTCCAAGGGCTTTAGTCTCATTCCTCTCTATGACTTGTATACTAACTCTTTGTTTAATTCTTTTGTAAATGGATCTGCTGTGTTATCTTTTGACCTCACATAGTCAATTGATATAACCCCCATTGAGAGTAGTTGTCGTATCGTATTGTGTCTACGTGTAATGTGCCGTGATTTGCCATTATACATTGCACTTTGAGCTTTACCAATAGACGACTGGCAATCACAAAGTACGCAAATAGCCGACATAGGCTTTGGCCAACCTGGAACGTCTTCCACACATTGACGTAGCCATTCTGCTTCTTCTCCAGCTTTATCTAACGCGATAAACTCAGATTCTATCGTAAATCTAGCTATAAGAGTTTGCTTGGACGAATTTCAGGCTATAGCTGCTCCACCAAGGGTGAAAATATAACCACTTGTGGATTTGGAATCTTTCATATCGGATATCTAGTTCGCATCATTGTATCCTTCTATAACAGCTAGATCTCGGCCATAATGCAGCCCATAATTTCTTGTGTATCTTAAGTACCTTAGTAATCTTGTCATGCTCTTCCAATGTTCAGAGCTCGGATTACTAATATATCTAATTAGCCTGCTCACAACATATGCTAAGTCTGGACATGTACATGTCATTAGATACATCAGACTGCCAATAATCCTTGAATACTCTAACTGAGCAACACCTTCACCTCTATTTTTTGATAGATGCTGGGTGGTATCTACTGGAGTTTAAGCCACACTTGTATCCCCCACATTGAACTTTTCAAGGATTTTGTCCACATAGTGAGATTGACTCAACACAAGACCGTGTTGGGTTCTATTGATCTTTATACCAAGAATCACATCAGCTAGACCCATGTTTTTCATGTCAAATCACGTTTTTAACATGTATTTTGTAGATTTGATCATCTTATCATCACTCCCCACGATAAGCATATCATCTACATAAAGACATAATATCACATAACCTTTCATTGTGTTTTTCACATAAACACACTTGTCACATTTATTAATTTTGAAACCATTGTTAAGCATAACTTGGTCAAACTTTTGATGCCATTGTTTTGAAGCTTGCTTCAAGCCATACAATGACGTGACTAATTTACACACTTTCCCTTCTTGGCCTAGAGCTGAGAAACCCTCAAGTTACTCCATGTATTCAAGCCATACAATGACGTGACTAATTTACACACTTTCCCTTCTTGCCTGAAGGTGAGAAACCGTCAGGTTACTCCATGTAAATCTCCTCTTCTAAATCCCCATTTAGAAAAGTGGTTTTAACATCCATTTGGTGGAATCCCAAATTTCTTAAAGACGCTATTGCAAGCACCAACCTTATCAAGATTATTCTAGTCACAAGCGAGTAAGTATCAAAGTAATCTACTCCTTCTTTTTGTCCGAATCCTTTGATCACTAACCTTGCCTTTTACTTATTAATGGAACCATCAGCTTTCATCTTACTTTTGAATATCCATCGATATCAAAGTGGTTTACACCCTGGTGGAAGATCTACTAGCTCCCAAGTATGGTTTTGTAAGATCGAATCAATTTCATTCTTGATTGCCTCTTTCCATTGAAGTCCTTCCAAAGAGGTGACTGCTTCACGATAGGTTTGGTGCTCTTTCTCAACCATATAAGCAAGAAAATCAGGTCCAAAAGATTTTTCAATCCTTTGCCTCTTACTTCTTCTTGTCTTAACCTCTTCAGCCTCTATTTGTTCTTGATCTTCATCATGAACAATCTCATCAACTGATGTTGATGAACTTTGGAGTTCCTTTTTCAAACAAGGAAACACTTCTTCAAAGAATGATGCAATCCTTGCAGGGCCGGCCCAATGGGCTTAAGAACCTAGGCCTTCGCCTAGGGCCCCCAAAATTTGCAGGGCCCCAAAAAAAATACCAATTAGGCTTATATATATGTTGGGTTTGGTCTATTTGGAGCTTCTACTAGGCTTTTGGACAATGGTGTTGGGCTTCAAACGTTGAAAAAAGAAAAGCGGCGGGGATATTTGCATCTCAGCATCTGCGATTGATAGAGTGAGAGACTAGGGCATGAAGGCATCTACCGATCAACGAATTCTTCACAGTCATAGCCCATGGGTAACGAATCGTCACGTCCCTTCGATTTCGTCGTTGTAGGAATCGATGTATCATGGAAGCAGGAAGCCATTAATCCCCATCGAAGCAATCGACCGCCTCACAATCAGTCAATCTTCACGAATCAATCGAATAACCGAGACCCAATCTTCATGATTCACTCCGAAGTCAACTGTTCAAGCTCCATCCGAGACCGATACTCGTCCGATTAACCGAAGTTCGAACCATCCGGCACTCGGGAGTCGGGCCTCAGCCGCTTACAGCCGTAAACAGACCAATTTTTGTATGCTGAAATAGTGAAATTTGTTCCTCTCAATCTTTCATGAACCAAGTGTTGTTTGTTGTCTGCTGATAAATTGATGAGCCGATGAGGACATGAGAGGTTCTGATTTCTGAATTCTATAACTAAAGCTTGTTCATATTGTTCCTAATTTATTTACAGTGTTTACATCTTGTTCGTATTGTTCGTATACTTGATTGCATCTATTTGGTCAGTTTTCATTGTTCTAAATTTAAATTAAGTGTTTTACTTGTTTAAGTGTTTTACTTATTATTTGATTAATTTTGGTATATACTTCATACTTGATCACTGATAAGTTTATTGCTTCCATTTGTTTGAGTGTTTTGCTTTTAGTTTATTGTTGCCGGTCCTAAGCCCGGATAAAGGAAGAGGGTTTTAAACATAACTTTTAAGTATGATAGAAGGCCCCAGATTGATATTTCGCCTAGGGCCCCAGAAAACCTTGAGACGGCCCTGATTCCTTGACTCCATTATAGTATTCTTGTGTATTTCAAGATTCTTTGAATCATAAACAAGAAACCGATATGCACTACTATGATGGGCATAACCAATGAATATGCAATCTACGGTTTTGGGTCCTATTCTTTGAACCTTTGATGGTGGAACCACCACTTTTGCTAGGCACCCACACACTTTCAAGTATTTGTAAGATGACTTTCTTCCAATCCACAACTCATAAGGAGTTACATCCTTTTTCTTGAAAGATATTTTGTTTAAAAGATAAGTAGCCGACAAAATAGCTTCCCCCCACATGTCCTAGCTCATTCCAAAACTAATTAACATAGCATTCATCATCTCTTTCAATGTACGGTTCTTTCGTTCCGCAATACCATTTTGTTGTGGGGAATAAGGAGCTGTACACTCATGGATAATTCCATTTTGTGCGCAAATATCGACAAATGGTGAAACATATTCTTCGCCTCTATCACTCCTTAGAACTTTTATCTTTTTGTTTAGTTGATTCTCAACCTCAGTTTTATACAAGACAAACTTTTCAATTGCTTCATCCTTACTCTTAAGTAAGTAGACATAGCAATATTGTGTACTATCATCGATAAATGTGATAAAATACTTATTTGCACCTCTTGTGGGAATCGATTGTAAATCACACACATTAGTATGTATTATGTCAAGGGGTTTGGTTATTCTTTCAACCGACTTAAAAGATAAACTTGTTTGTTTTGCTTCAACACATGTTGTACATTTGTATTTTGAATCAATGGCAAACTTTGGAATGCAATCTAATTTAATCAAACGACCCATTCAATTAAAATTAACATGACCTAAACGATCATGCCAAACATTAGATGACTCAATCAAATAAGCAGAAATAGAAGCATTTTCATTCATGTTCTCAACCTTAGCTATTACATTGAGTTTAAACATTCCATTTTGGGCATAACCCTTACCAACAAACATTCCACGCTTAGTTAAAACAAATTTATCAGATTCAAACACTAAACGAAAACCATGTTTATTAAGCAACCATCCTGACAAGAGGCTCTAGCGTATGTCAGGAACATAGAGCACATTGCTCAAAGTGAGCTCCTTCCTCGAAGCCCACTTTAAGATCACACTACATTCACCCTTGACATCGGCAGTTGCTGCATTCCCCATGTACAGTTTAGAGTCACCCACCATCTCTTTAAACGTATTAAAGAGGGCCCGATCAGGACATACATGGCGGGTAGCACCAATGTCAACCCACCACCCCTCAGGGTTATTTGACACCAAGTTGATCTCCTCCATCATGGTAGTGATGTCGGAGACCATAGCAACAAGAGGCATATCATCCTTCATCATATGTGTGTGGTCCTGTTTAGGAGCCTTGCACTTATCAGCACGGTGACCATGTTCACCGCAATTGTAGCATTTCCCCTTAAATGGGAAAACATGCTTCTTCACATCGACTTTTTTCGGTCCAAGGTCCATAACTTTGCCTTTGCATTTGCCTTTGCCCTTGTAGTTGTCAATTTTCTTTTTGTACCCATGGGAAGATTGACCATGCTCCACCATATTGGCTTTTGGAGCAAATTGTTGTTGTGTTATTTTCAAAGCCAACCTATTGTCTTCCTCAATTCGAAGACGTACCACAAGGTACTCCACAGTCATTTCCTTTCGCTTATGCTTTAGGTAGTTCTTGAAATCCACCCAACTTGGAGGCAATTTTTCAATCATGGCTGCAACTTGAAATGTCTCACTAAGAGTCATTCCCTCATAATGTATGTCGCTTAGTATAATTTGCAACTCTTGAACTTGGTTCAAAACTGTTTTAGTATCAACCATTTTATAGTCCAAGAAACGGGTACCACAAACTTCTTCGTGTCAGCATCCTCCGTTCTATACTTTTTGTCTAATGACTCCCACAACTCTTTGACAGTTGTTATCTTGCAGTGAACATTATATAATGCATCAACTAAACCGTTCAACACATAGTATAGATATTCCGAGTGTTTCCACGCTTCTAAAGCGCTTATGGATTGAACATCCTCATCAGTAATTGCAGGAGGGGATTCAGTTAGGAACCTCGCAAGGTTCAAATTGGTAAAGTAAAACAACATCTTTTGTTGCCACCTCTTAAAGTCCAAACCCGAAAACTTTTCAGGTCTTTCAGCATGATTTGCCACAGTCTGGGCAGCTTGGGTACCAACTAATGGTCCCATAGGTGTTGAAGTTTGAGCAGATACAGTTGTTATTACTGAAACAAGAGTGGAAATGCAAATTAAGCAAGTCAGATTTTCAGAAATAAGATTTACACAAAACCAAAGTATTAACTAAACATTTGAACTCAAACAAAGTTATTTGAGTTCATGCGATGTTTGCATGACTTGTTTTGGCCTAATAGGTTAAGACACTCTCTCTAAGAATCTCCAAGAAAGTAAGACATGTCCCTCGGCTGTGTGGGATATATGCGAATTACTTTCCTAGACAGGAAACTCAGATAACGATGTCCACCCTTCCAGTTACTACAAGTCCATCACTTAGAACTTAAACTTTGATGAACTTAATTTATCAAAATATTGTGGTTTACAAAAAACCGAACGGTTTACACAACCAAAATCAAATTTTACTAAAATTTGATACTTCTTTGAGGAATTATGGTTTACATAAAACCGACCCCAAAACCGAATTATTATTATTATTAATTTTTTTAAAGCATCATACGTATTATGATATTCAGTTTTTATATCATAAACATTTTTCTAACATGCTCGTTAGAAATAAACGATTATAACTATCGTTTATAAATTCTTAGCTAAAAAAAACAGATTCGAAAATGTTCGTTAAATAAACGTTAACAAAATGGTTTATACAACTTTTGGTTTACACAAAAACAAATTGAATTATATAAAACCCAACTTTGTTAACAATTATCAAAACAGAAAATCATCAATTATGGTTTCCAAAAACCAAAATAAAATGTTTGAATTTTCCTATTAATAAAAAAATACTTGTTTACCAAAAACAAAGTTTAAAAACACATTTAAATTTCTTGATAAATAAATATTTGTATGAAACTAAATAGTTTATATTTCTGTTTTATATTCCGATAATTTTAAAAACACAAACTAATGAACGGTTGTTTTAAAATCTGTTTTAAGCTTGTAAGAACACCGTACACAAGATAAACAAATAATTTTATTATTCAATTACTCGAATTACAATTCAGAGAAATACAAAATATAAAATAAAGTAATACAAGAAATATAAAAAGCTAAAATTGAAATTACAAGAAGAAGTATAAAACAAGATAAAACAAGTTTTAAAATTTAAATTAAAAATAAGAAGTATAGAATAAAATGAAACTAATTAAAACGACTGAGAATTTCTATTTAACAGATGTCCCTTAAAACAGATTTCGGGCCACCCAGGTGATCCCGACTGTTTCCCAGGGTACAACAGCCGAAGCAGTATGTACTGCCGGAGTTAACCGAAAACCCGAAACGTCACGTGAAACAAGAGTATTTAACACGATGAATCGATCGTTGTAGGTTGTTGAGAACTCAACAAAGTATATGATTGTGTTCGGAACCTTGGAAGCTTGTGTGTGTATATCTCAAATGGTGTAGATATCTCAAAACTTGCAACCTCAACAAGAGGCCAAATGCCTCTATTTATACTTGAAATCATGGCATTTCAAAGGTTGTCATTGTGCCCACTAACAAACATATTCATGGCCAATTCATTACAATTACCTACTAACAAACATATTAATGAAAAGTTTATCTTTATCTTTTATCTTTTTTTTTCTTTTCACACTTTAAAGTTCCAACAAAAATAATATATAAAGAATGTTACATATTTTTGAATTACATATATTTTATTTCTTCTAAAGGATCCACGTTTTTTATTAGTCTACTTGATAGTTGCTAGTTTTACACTTTAATGGAAAAACTATTCGACTTTAATCTTTCCTTCATGCAATTTAGGCACGTAGGATTTTTTTTACGTAGGTTTCAATCGTGTGAGCCCACTATTTCCGAGTCATGTCACCAAGGTTTAGTTATCTGGACCTTCCATGAGCCATCACAACCACCACAGGAGGAAACCCCACTGGGAAAACCCCCTGATCCCTCTCAGACCCTTTTTTCGCTGCGGGCCCTGATCCCACTCAGACCCTTTTTTCACTGCGGGAGGGATTTGAACACATGACCTTCCATTCGAAAGACTCATGGGCATCATTAAGGCAATGTCTGTTTTGGTATTTAGGCTCGTAGTCATGGAGATAACAGAAAGATTGAATTTATGAGGGGGTAATGTGGAAAGTGATTAATAATGAAGGGACTAAAGAGGTAAGATAAGATTTTTTGGTTTTTGAACCACTGCTCTGATTCCTTTTTCTTATCTACGAAGTCGACGTCATCCCCTATTATTTTTAGGAATCATATCTTCAACTTTGAAGCTTTAACCCACGCGCTCTTGTCTATTTAAATTTAAACTAGGGATTTACCCGCGCGTTGCGGCGGTAATCCCGTATTTAACAGGAAAAAAGCGCACGATATCTATCCAATTAAAATTCTGTCGAAAAGAAAATTGAGTCATATCAGCCTGTCAATATGAGTATATGATCACAATAAAGTGACAACATCACGGATATTAAATGTAGGTCAAAAACCAGCCATAACGTGTGCTACTTCGTCGTAACAATAGATCAAATCATTGCAAAAGTAAGTGTCAATCGTAAGGATTATTTTCTCAAAAGGATTATCTCCTCAGTTGAACCACATAGCAAAAGGATTATTTTCTCAAACTTTAAGAAATTTATATAAAACAAAAAAAAGTAAAAACTAAAAAATTATTAAGATTGGCAGCAAGTTACCTAAAATCATTATTTGGTTTATTATTTAATTATTAGTATTATAGTAAATTAAAAAAAAAACTCGCTGGAGCCCCTAATCGAACCGACGACCACTTGGAAAAATTTGTGAACCTTAACCAGTAAGCTATGTTGGCATTTCCCACATAATTTGCGAAGTATAAATATGTATTTAATAATCTAATAGAGGATATCTATAACATAGAAGGGGTAAAAACGGTAACAATTTCATTTTTTTAATACTATTACTGTTCACTTCACTCTTAAATGTATATATGATAATGATAATATATGGGTGTGAGATTACAACCGTTGAGACAACATTATGGATGTGAAAAAAATAGGGTATAGATATTAGTATATCGGTTTATGGATAACAACATTTTTTGAATTTTTTAATATTAAAAAATAATAAAAAAATATGTATGAGGAAAAATTATGTGACTATGATTTGATTGATTTGATTTAAATATGGTGATAAAAGAGGGGTGGTGTATAAAATTATGTGACTATGATGTGATTGATTTGATTTAAAGATGGTGTATAAAAGAGAGGTGGTGTATGAATATTAAAACCCAAAAAATATGGTCAATTACATATATTCATTTTGTTAAAACCATTTATTATATATTTTTTCAATTATAAAGCTAAATTACATATTTCTTTTTCTAAACAAAATATATTAAATATTTATCTATTTCATTAAAAAACAAATTATGTATTTCCTATTTTACCCTTAATGAATTAACTAAAAACAATTTATATATTTCTTCTTAGTAAAGCTATAATTAAATCATCTTAATTCTTAAAAGCAACCATTGCTAGCAAGAAATATGAACGTAAATAAAAATATATAATATTAAAAAATAATAAGATAAAAAGAATGTTCTTAGTCTTAATCATCCAAATCAATAAATCAAACCATTATAAAAGCAAACGTCAATTAATAAAAATATGAACTCAAATATAGACACATAATTTTGAAAAGAATAAATTATGGTTTTAGTTCTTGTGGTTTAAGTGTTTTAACTATTTTGGCTAAAAATGGAATCTTCTATCAATTTAGCCCATGTGGTTTAGACAACTATCGGTTTTGGCCCCTCAAACTTAACTATTATAACGGTTTTGGCTCAAAATTTAACTATAGTTGAAGGCCAAAAACGTTAGTTTTTATAAATCACATGGTTTGAATTGATAGAAGTTCTATTTTCGGCCGAAATAGTTAAAATACTTAAACCACAGAGGCCAAAACCGTAATATACTCTTTTGAAAATCATAAAACTGAAACACAAATAATAAATTTACATCTAGTTTCAAGAAATACAAATATATGATAAATACATATATTTTTTTTAATTGTTTGTACTTTATATAGTTATTTTCTATTTAATAAAGTTATTATTATTTGAAAATTTTTATTATTTAACTATAATTATTTTGAAGTATTTGTACTGTTCACGTAATTAGTACTTTCACAATGTACATATAGTATGATATAACTTTATCTGTTATTGCTTGTCATTATATCTTTTAACATATAAAATATAACCAAATGAAAAAAAAAAAAAAAAAAAAAACTTGTATTAATGAATTTAGTTATTTTAAATTGATATTGTGTAAAGAGAGAATTTAAAGTCTAGTGTTTACCTTTTGGCCAAAGGTTTTGATTTGTATACATTTTTCTCTTAAACCAATATTTTTAATTCATTTTTTTTTATTTTGTATTTTTCATTTTTACATCGTATTATGCTTTAGGTTTAAAAGAACATGACATACTTTATAAATTGTGTTGTGATATTCATGATCATAACACCATTGACGGTTTAGGTTTGAGGCAATGTTTTAAAAACCGGTTCAACCGCCTACCGCTTACTAATCTGGTACGAAACCCTCCGGTATTATGCAGGCTCCTTCGATCGGTCGTGCCGGTGGTTTAATCCGGTTTCAAAAAAACACAAAATTTCGACTTTTAAGCGATTTTCGGCTTTTAAACGATCGTGAATTTGATGCGTTTAACACGCCAATGTCATAATCCTATTATGTACTTTTATTTTTAAAAAAAATATTAGAATTTGAGTACTTTTAGGTTGTTTTGGATGAATATGAGTACGTTTTAAATTGTTTTTGGATGAATTTATATACTTTTTGAAAACTTATTTGAGTATAAGTTGTATTTCTATAGAATTTTATGGTTAATTAGTGTGTCCGGTTGAACCATTTTTGAGCCAAATCCGGTGCACCTAAATGCCGGTTTTTAAAACATTGGGTTGAGGTAGCAACCATATATGCCATTATGTCAAAATTTTTGTATATATTCTCTTGTATTTTTGATTTTTAAGTGTGAAGACATTGTTATCTAGGTTTACAATCAGATTTGTTAATAACTATAGTTTTACATTAAACTGACAGTCATCTATCACAATAATAGCAGTTATGATATGTTTTAATATTCACATCAAGACCACAAATTTTTATTTGCGAACGAGCTTTGGTATTTGAGATCATGGTGAATATCAACGCGTCAACACATGAATAAAATCTAGTTTTAGTTAAATTCTGTCACGTTATTACATTACTTTATGACATTAGAAAATTAAAAAAATGGCCAAAATAAAACACTTATGAATAAAATTTTTCCTTTCCAAGTTATATACAATGATTTTTTTTTTCTCTAGTTAAAAAAGTATTTTAAATGAAATAAAAGGGCACTAAACTAAACATATACACAACAATGAACATTTTTTATTTTCTCAAAACGGTGCACGTAACCAATTCATTTTATTTAATAGACAATTACATTTATCTCCTATAAACTTTATAACTTACATATATACCCGATTTAAAAAATAAATTACATATATCTCTTACATAACCTTTTAAATTGCATATATCTTCTTACATCGTAAAATTTTAAATTACTTATATATACGAATGCTTAAAGAAGAAAAGAAAATTTATATATATATAAAAAGAATATACGTAATTTAACTTTTAACCTAAATATATATAAATATATATGTAATTAAAGTTGTAAATACGAAAATATATGCAATCAACTCCTTTTGCTTGGCATGGAAGAAATGGATCATGGATTTTCATTATACTTGTACTGTATTTGGAATTTGACAGGTTATTTCTAGGCCACTTATTTCATGCGACTTGCTAGCTAAAGCATGATTTCAAAGTGTTAGCAGAATCTTTTCTACATTGCCAATTTTTTTTATTCTTTTGTCATGGGGGAATACAAGTAAAGAGACTTTTTACATAGCAAATAAAATTAAAATATATATATATATATATATATATATATATATATATATATATATATATATATATATCATTCTCATGCATTCTTATAGTTGTTTTAAATTTTCAATTACATTACTTTGTTAAGTCCAAATTTTGATGGAACAAACTTTTATCCTAATAACTTCACAATTAATTGAACATGCTTGAGTGAACAATTTAATCATTTAAAATAGGTGCATCTCATGAGATGTTTCCATCATGTCCTTAACAAAGTTAGGTTTTGAACTTGTTCACGTATCAAAATCATAATCAAGAACTCCAATTATGCAAATAGAACATCTCCATTTGACCCTCATTTCAAAAATTGTTGACCCTTTAGATTCCATGGATTATAGTCTAATGGCCTTTCCTGCGACCACCTTTCTTACCATGGTTCTTTTTCCCACCTTTCTTCTTGCCTCCTTTACCAGACCTGTGGCTGCTAGAACCACCACCAAACCCATGGCTTCTAGAGCCACCATGGTCACCAGAAGATGGATTAGATTTCAACAAACCTTTCACATCAAGTACACCATTTCTAAAATGCCCAGCAGTTGACATCAGTACTCTGTCCTCGGGTTTATTTGAGACTGATGTTCGTTTGCTACGGTTTCCATGCTTCCCTCCAAATCGTCCAAGTAAGAGATTCTATTAATCAAACAATCTTGACAATTTCAGTTATATTATACAAAAATTGTGATTAGAAAAATAAAAGAAGCATTACAATTAGCCAAAATATTGGTTACCGAAAAGTAATCAACAATCTCACCCCTTAATTTTTGGTCTTTATTTCTAAAAGGTCTTTGATTCCTATAACTTCTCTCATTTCAATAAATTTAACTAAAGCAATAACTTAGTTAAAATATCATCCTTCTCCAACTTCCCTGCTACATATTATGTAGATACCATGCCCTTTTCAACACTTTTACGAACAAAATGGTATCATGTATCAATGTGTTTGTTGCGTTTGCAAAAGACTAGATTTTTTATTAGAGGAATGATAGATTGATTGCCTACACATAACTTTATAGCATCCATTCATTTTCCCATCATTTTCTTCAAACAACCTTTTTAGCCATATTGCTTGACATTTGTGGCAGAGGCTGCCATATTAATGCTTCACAACTGGTCCTCCCCCATATAATAAAACACCATACCAGTTGTGCTTTTCCCATCCACCCGATCATTATTCCATCCCCACCTCTTGTATATTGAATGCCATAGTTGATTGTTCCCTTGAGATACCTAAGTATTTGTTTAACAACCTGCAAGTGTGGCATTTTAGGCGCCTCCATCAACCTACTAGACACTCCAATAGCATAACTTGTGTCAGGTCTAGGTTCAGATTCATCTTCCTTTGTGACTTGCAACCCTGGATCCATAGGAACCTTACTTGAATTCGCTTCCCACATACTAGCCTCCTTCAAATTTTTTGTTTGCTTCAAAGAGATTCCTTCTTTGTGTTGTATCACTTTGAATCCCAAGTAATACTTCAATAGACCAATATCAATACTGTCGAATTGCCCTTTCATTTGACTCTTAAAACATGTTATTTCCTAACCACTTGTACCTGTTACTACAATATCATCTACGTAAACTTCAACAATCAAAGTCTCTTTTCCTTTGACCTGTAGCACACCGCGTGTTCCCTTTGACATTTGCTTAAGTCAAGTTGTAAGTTGTCCAACTTTGAATTCCAGACTCTTGGGGCCTGTTTCACGCCATAGAGAGCCTTTCTTGGCATGTAAACATGGTGTTCTTTCCATAGTCACAAGGAACGCGGTACGCTCCGGTACGTGGTACGAAAACGGGTACGCGGTTCGTAGATTTCTAAAATCCGGTACAAGGGGGTAGGTTCATTCGGAACGCCATTTCGGTACGCGGTACGATGTATCACATGTTTCGGTACGCCGTATCGCTTCATAACATAAAATTCATATAATAGAATTCATTTAATAATCATATTTATCTTTCATTCATTCATAACCCAAAATTCATAACATAACTACATAAGTTCATAAAAACGAAATACATGACATATAATTCATAAACTTAATTAACCCTAGTATAATTCATAAATTCATAACATAAGTCCATTTGAGCTTATGATTTTCTTTGGAATAATTGAAATTAGATGTACGCAACTAGCATTCTGATTGATTGGTGATTTTATAATAAAGAATTTCAAATGGGAAAGAAATCAGAATATGTGAAACGCCAACAGTCGGATGGGATTCCAGTCGCGACCGTCAACCTGGAAAGTGGAAACTTCAATCGGCGCCCTTTTGGTCCAAATTCGACGAATTCAAGGGTTGGGAAGCGATTTTGGGAGGTTTGGTACGCGATTCAGGGGCCAATTAGACGAATTTAGGTTGAATCGGGAACGAGGCTTCTTCACATACCGGATCGCGAACCGCTAGCGACTGGGACGACTCTGTACCGCGAATCGGCACGCGCGATTCAGATCGCGGTACGCGACCATATTCACGTTTCCTGTAACTATGGTTCTTTCCCTGCCTTCTCAAAACCTTCAAATTAACGATGATGATGACTTCCTCCTTTAAATCTCCGTTTAAGATAGTCGTCTTGGTTTCAAGATAATCAACCTCCCAATTATTTTGTGCGGCTAAGGATAGGATCAACCGAACGATTTCGATCCTAGTGATCGGTGCGAAAACCTCGTTGTAATCAAAACCATGCTCTTGGAATACCCCTTGGCAACTAGTCTCACTTTATAGCGAGTGACATCTCCTTTCGCATCATTCTTGATTTTGTAGAGATCCATTTTAAACTAATTGGGTTGTTGGGGGTGGGGGGTTTCTACCAGGCTCCAAGTTCCATTTCTTTCTATTGAGTCTAGTTCTTCTTTCATAGTTGCGTGCCGTTCTCTACTTCATTTTACTTCAGAAAAGTTGGTTGGTTCTTCATCATGCAACAATAAAACTCTCTCAAATTCAATCTGTTGTGTCGGGACTATTTTTGAATAAATAATCATCGAGTCCGAACATCTCTTAGAGGAGTGTGATCATAGTGTGAACTGGAAATACTTGAGCGGCTATTCGAACAGAATCTGGCCTGGTTTCATTTGAGTTTAATGGGGTGTTAAAAAGTGGGTTGTTAGGTCCAGTCATTGAACTCTGTTGGTCTCAAGTTGGGCTATCCATGTCATCATCCCAAAAAACTGGACCTGGTTGACCAGTTTGCATCGTGTTGGAATGGCCAGATTGGTCCTTGCTTTGATTGGGTGAGATCCCAGTTGGTTCAATGTAGATAGAATTTTCATGATGAATTGTGAATTTGAATTCTTCTGAATCTTTCCTTTTTTGTTTTGATCGACCAGTCCCATGGCTTTCTTTCCTCAAAATGAACATCTTGACTAACACAAATCTTGTCACTCCTCAAGTTGAAGAGCCGATATGCATTACTTACTGGTACACTCCAAATGTAGACCATTGGTTCACTTGTGTCATCAAGCTTTGAAAGCTTTGTTGATTGCATCTTCACATGAGCGATGCAACCTGCTACTATTTGAAGTGTTCCAAATTCAGCTTTTTGTTTTTTAAGGCTTCATAGGGGGTTCTTCCTTCTAAGACTTTAGTCAGGGAACAATTCAGGAGATAAACTGCATGGTGGGCAGTCTCTTCCCAAAAGACTTGTGGCAGATTCATCGCCTTTATAATGGACCTAGTAGTCCCAAGAACAGACTGATTTCTCATTTCTGCCACCCTATTTTGTTAGAGGGTACAAGGAGCGGTGAGAGATTCTAGGGAAGTTTAAGAACAAAATCGGCTGGATTATTTTTGATGAAGGCCTGATATAAAGGATAGTTCAAAAGAACAGATACAACGTAAACCAAGGATTTTAAAAAAACGGAAAGAGCCTCGAGGCGGACCAAGGCGTAAGCCTTGATACATTTTTAAATGGTCCGAAAATAAATCAAAAAATTGTCCAAAAAATAAAAATTAGACATGTTTAGTGAGGCTTAAGCCTCAAAGCCTTGTATCACTGCCTCAGATAGGCTAAGGCTTAGGTTCTAGCTTACCCTCACGAGGCTAAGGCCGCTAAGCCTCTTTTGCTTTTTTCCAAAGCCTCAGCTAAGGCGTAAGCCTCAAGACGGGCCTCAGATAACCTTTTTCAACTATGACGAAAACTAAGAACAAAAAAGACTAATAATCGTAAACTTCTAAGTAGTTAAATTCTTCTTTTAGCGCCACTCTTCCACTAAACTTCTGGCTGTTTCCAGCTTCCCGTAATGGGTTGAACGGGTCAAAACTTGCTCCGTAAATTAAATCAAGCTGCTCTAAATTGCTTACCACCGACCCAACTAAACCAGTCTTTTGTCTTGCGCCTGGAATACACATTTAAAGTATAATCTGTCCTTGAAGCTTAGAACTTGTGCCCAACTTGTTTCTCCACCCATGTTTTTGAAAGAGAAAAAGGTTGCACGAGCACCATTATTGACTTTGAGCATGTATACCCACATATAACGACGGTAATTATCAGCAAGTAATAGGATCTATCTATTCCTAGATGGTGTACAAGGCATAATGGGACCACACAAGTCCGCATGAACAAGCTCAAGTGGAGAGTTGGCTCGAAATGATGATTTGGTTGGAAAGGACAGCCTATGTTGCTTCCCAACTAGACATGCACATGCTTGACATACTTGTAGGTTATGGTTGATCTTTGGCATTCCACACACCATTCTTTCACCTGTCAACTTTTTTAATGCACCAAAGATGTCCAAGACGTGCATGCCATAACCATGCAACCTCGTCCATCTTGGTTAGTAAGCACACGGGAAGAGCATTTAGTAGCATCTTATACATGTTTAGGGACCGTGGAACCTTCATTAGTGATATTCGGTCCGTCTCGTACATCTACAAGTTGCCTTCTTTTATGTTTATTTCACAGCCATATTTCATATATTGTCAAAGACTTAAAATATTATTACAAAGATTAAGAATGTAGTAGACTAGTAGACATTATTCACTAACTTTGGTCTTTGATTTTACATTGCAACAAGACTAAACCTCTTCCATTGATCTTGACCCAAGATTGTTAGGTTTCGGAGACCTTTTGGGAGGGAGTTAGGGCAGCTGACCCTAAGCCCGGCCCAGTTTTGTAACCTAATTAGTTCTCTATATATATCCTAGTCTTGTAATTGTAATCTTTGAGCACCTAAGTAATAAACGATAAATCCTAGTTGTAGCCCGTGGACGTGGGTCACATCGACCAAACCACGTTAAATCTTCGTGTTGTTTATTTTCTGTTATTTTTAGTTTTTCTTTGCAATCGTGTACGTGTGTTGGTTAATCTGGTTCCGCTGCGCCGCTTGATTCCTAACACAGATCCATCTCCAAATCTGACATGACCAATCATGATCTCATTGAGTTCACTGAAGAACTCCCTTCACACGGTCATATGGCATGAAGCCTCAATATTTAAGTACAACGTGCTATCATTGAAGTCGTCATTGGCATACTAAATTGGAAAAACTTTTTCTTCATTCAACATAACAACCTCTTGTGAGCACACAAGGTTGGTTCGTCCTCACTTCCTTCTACAAAGTTGGCCTCGTTTGTCAACTGCTCCCTGTACAGGCAATTTGATACAAAATGCCCCATATTTGTCACATTTGAAGCATTGTATGTGTGTTGTGTAATGGTACATGCATTCCTAATTCCTGTTTTGGTTTGGTCCACGCCCCCTACCTAAGCAACCTCATCAATTTCCTAGACCTTACCTTGACCTAGTTCTTTGTTGATGCCACGACCACGACTAGCATATTCGCCATGTGTGTTTTTACTATCAGGTGATGTTTGGTTAAATAAAAGTTTCGTTGTGTCTCACTTTTGATCTCCATCTCCTTCCCACGAAGACATTTTTCAAAGATTTTGAATCTACTAACAACATTTTCGAATGATATTATCAAGGTCCGGACTCCTATTGCGACAACAAGGTGGAAGAACTTGTCTTATACTACATCAAGCAGTTTCCTTAACAGTGTTTCGTCTTCATAAACTTTCCCAAGATTCATTACTCTATATGCTATTCCATTTAATTTTTCCAACAAACTAGTCAGTAGAATCGTCATCCTTCATCTTCAAATTTTGGAACTCGGCTTCTAATGTAATCAATCAAGACTTCAATACCTTTTCTTCTCCAACGTACCTTGCCTTGAGTGCATTCTAGATATCTTGTGCCTTTTAGAACTTCACGATTTCAAGAAGAATCTCTCCTAAAACAGCTTGGAAAAGAAAAGCTTGTGTTGACTTATTGTTCTTGTCATCAACCTCCACACCTGTATTAGGCTGAACAACTTCCCAAGTTCCCATAGCCCCTCATCCGTCCAAAATCACCTCTACTGCTATCGATCACGTCGCATAGTTGGTTCCTGTCAACTTCGGAACAAATTGTGACACTCCACCGGTCACTTTGGTTTGAGCAACAGCAAAAACATTGTTGTTTGGATTCTGGTCGGCAATGGAGTTGTCGGTACTCGCTACCATATTGATGCAGGTATGAGAATAAGAACCTTGCTTTGATACCAATTGTTGGAAAACAAAAAAAAAACAATTGGCACAAAACTAATTAACACATCGGTCGGCATAGATTTATTAGAGAAAAGAAGCTTTTGATTGGTACATTTTTTTTTCTCCTAATATAACCCCTATTTATAGTGCAAGAGCTCAAAATAATATTTAAACTACTGACCAAAGAAAAAAAGAATTCAAGCTTTACTAAAATAAAACCTTCCCCTTTTATTCTTCTTGATTATCGAAAATTAATCAAAAACTAAAGGATTTCCGGTAACATATTCTCAAAAGATGAAGGAGTATAACTTATAAGAGAAACTTATTACCTCTTGTAACATCTTTTGATCCCTTTCTTTCTGCTTTTTCATCATTACTCGCGCTACACTTAAAGGCAATCTCTGATTCTTGGGAGGCTATTACATTCGAATAAACAAAAAACAAATAAATAAATGGCTTAATTTCCTGGCCAAAATTTATAAAATATTAAAAAAATTCCAGTTTTAAATAAATCTACCTTTCCACCAAGAGATGCTACTTTCTTGTTTTCCAAAGCCTTTTTCTCCTTCCAGGTCATATGAGAGGGGCCTAATTGCAAATATATGCAAATTAAACAACTTAATAAACATTATTTTCATAACAGATATGTGCGTCTTATCAAATTAACATAAAGTTGACACAAAGAAATGAAATTGTTACCCATATACTCAATGTCTTTCAATATTGATTTCAGTTCCATCCTAGTGGATTTCATGTCCATATATGTTGACGTATCTTCCTTTTTGTTGCCTTGTTTTCTCTTGTCCATTTTCAACTAGTTCAATCTGACAGGCAACATCATAGACATGTGCTTGTCAACAAAAATATAACTAGGATAAACGAGTAAAAAAACAACCCAATTCTATATATTTGGAGAGGAAGATTAGCTAAGAAAGCGACAAACATTGTTTAACCTTTCTCTTAGCAAAAGTTAATGTTAGGTTTTCGTAGACCTTTGGGAGGTTTAGGGCAGCCGGCCCTAATCCTGGTCCATTAGCTGTTTAACCTAATTGTTTTTTTTTCTATATAAAGCATAATCTTGTAATTGTAATCTTAACACCTAATCAATAAATAATCCTAGTTGCAACCCGTAGACGTAGGTCACATCGACCGAACCACGTTATATCGTTTGTGTCTGTTTTCTTTGTTTTCGTGTGCGTGTATGAGTTAATCGGTTTCCACTATGCCTCTTTGATTCCTAACAAGCGGCATCAAAGCTTGGTTCGTTGAAGATTAATATACGAACGCATTGGACTATTGCTGAAAAGAAAACGAAGAAAAAAAGGGGCACCGATTGTCTGGATTATTTTTCGAATTAGGCTTTCGTAACCCTAGAGTTAGTCATTTGTGTTCAGCCGTCATTTAGGGTTTCTGCAACCTTGGGAGTCAAGCTCCATCACTGCATATGTTCATTGCCATGTGACCCCCATTCTATGTCGTGAATGTGACTGTCACTTACTTCACCTTGTGTTTTAGCAAACACAATGTTCTCGTCGTACTCCATAAAAAAATGAGCATGAAAGTTGCATCGCCTTATAAAATTATGAACAGCAAAACAAGCAATCGCTATGTCTCTTTGTATTGGAAAAGAAAAGGGAACCATTTGTTTTAGATTGGGAATCATACTTTCAAAACACCATATGAGCTGAAATAACCTATTTACCTCTACTTTTAACCTAATAAGGGACCCATACTCAGATTGCCAAAAAAGTTTACATTATCATCAAATGTCATTTTTCTATTCCCTAAATAATCAAAACTTGAAAAACTCAGGACACTTCTATTCAAATTATTCCCTAAATATCAATTTATTTTCCTTCATACTCAAATCACTTCTGTGAGTTTCCATCAAAGATTAATAGGAAATGTAGCTTAATCTTCCTATTTTCTTGGCCAATATTTCAGAATTATGGGATGGGCAATGACATTAAAAAAGATCAACAAGCATCTATGGGATCTGATATCATGCTGTCAAATTCTGATAGCAGTTCTGGGCTTGATGCACCATGCCAACATGAACCTAAAAACCCTAAATTGACTCGTGAATCCTCAATCACAATAGATAAGTCATCCCAATGGGATTTGTTAGATAGTTCAGCTCCTAAATTAAATACAGATGATTCTTCAACAAGTAGTTCAGGAGAAACTTCTGAAGAGAGTTCTTCAGATGCCATGCTTGAAAACCTTAAGGCTAAAGTTGAAGCTTTGACCAGGCAAGCCAATGTTTCAGAGTTAGAATTACATACACTACGTAAGCAAATCGTGAAAGAGAGGAAAAAGGGTCAAGATCTTTCAAGGGAAGTAGCAACATTGATATTGATGAGACAAAATTAAAGCTCTACAGTTCAACAGACAAGCACACAAAGCATACACAAAACTACATATCTACTGTGAAAGAATTCAAACGAGGAGGCGACCAGGATCCCCTGCCGATCGACACAATTCAAGCAATTAACACAACAAATCTGACAACATAAAGAACACTTACATTAGGGTTCCGGCGAATGGGAAGAGGAGGAGGAGGAGGAGCCCTTGACGTCGATGGGTGCCGGAGACCGGTAAATCAGGAGGCCGGGAGGAGGAGGCGACCGGAAGTTGCAGAAGCCGTCGAACGTGAGGAGTGAAGCCGTCGAACTAGGGTTGAGAAGGAGAAGGGGTGATTGGAGGTAAAAAACGTCAAGCCATTTTTTTTTCATTCACCCAAGATATTTACAGAACCAGACCAGCCGTCAACCGCACGCTTTACTGATTACTGGTTGGACACGTCTAACCGGATACCATAATAAATAAATATATAAAACAAATTCCAAAAAAATTATAAATACATTTAAACAAACATAATTATGTTAACAAAATACAATGTTTGATTTTAATGTTTGATCTCTGAATTTTAGATAAAAAAACTTGAAATCTGGTCCGACCATTGAACCAGTTCCCAGTCCGACCAGTAAACCGGTTCAACCATCCGGTTCCCTTGAGGGTGGTTCACATATTGTTTTCGGGCCGGTCAACCCCCAGTCCTGCCATCTTGTCCGATTCTAAAAACAATGTTCATGTTCCAGTATTTGATCATTAGTATGTTTATTCAGACATTTATTTTCATTCAAATATATTTTTTAAACAAACAGTCTGAATCTAATCGATTCAGACATGATTCCATTCAAATTCATTCAGACGATACCAAACAGCCCATTAGAAATAAGTACGAGTGAGCGATTGCTTGTCGTGATAAATTTGATAAATGACATTTGATCATTTGAGAGCATAATTATTTGTAAATTAATGAAAAATAATATTTTTATATATCAATTCGGTTTAAACCGTTTAACCAGATAACTGAACAAGTCGAATTCAGAAAAATAATGTAAATGAATACCGACCGCAAATCAAATTCGTAATTCGGATACAATAAAGCCAGCTTTATTCAATTACGCAAACAGGTTGATCAACATCTTTAAGTAGTTTTATATTTTCCTAACACCGCTATTTATTTTTTTGCTAGGTTAGTTCCCGTGTATTACACGGATTATATAAAAAAATATAACGAATAATTATCAGTTAAAATTTAGAAAATATAAGATGATTTTTAATATAAAACAGAGTTACAATTTCATATTATATAATATTTGAAGTATTATAGTAATAGTATTATTTCTTTAAACAACTTTTTTATACTTCATTTTTCCTTAAACATTGTTTTCAAATAATTGTTTTTAATAATTTTGTATTTTAAAATATTTTTTTTAAAAAGTGTGTTTTTAATATTAATATATTTTCATGTATTGAAAAATCTATTTTATTTTAAAATGCATAAAAAATATATTTAATATTATTATTTAAAGTTAAATGTATTTAATAAGAGAGAAGCAGGAAATGAATGTTAAGATCCTTTATAATCATACTATGTGGCACTAAAAACCTTTATTTGTTAGTATAGTAGTAAACAAATCATATTTGTATGCTTCATACAAACCAATGTACATCAGGCACAGACAACAACTCATTAATTACAATTTTCTCCTCTGTGGATTATTATAAGAACGAACCAATAAATTGGTTTCTTTGTTTTTAGACACATGGCAAACACAACATCACGGGTTCGATTTTTTAAGAACAATTATTTTTTTCTTTTTTTTCCTAACTTTCAACTAGAAATGGCAATTTCTGACACGACTCGAACATGACACGTAAATAATTAATTTTTGGCTTCGCAAGTATTACACGTTTAACAAAATAGTCGTGTTCGGGTTGACCCATTTATCAAGCAACTCAAGTATGGGTTGACCCATCCATAAACGCGTTAACCCCTTAACCCGTTTAAGGTTTCAAAATAATTTTTTTAATTTTTTCTTTCTTGTAACATATATTTAATTGTTTTTCTTTTGATCATTTGCCATAAATTAATAGATTAATTAACAAAATTTTTATTTTATTCATTTACAAACATGACTTTAATATCTTTTCGATTAACCTTACAAAAGAATTTATTTTATATCTCATACGTTATAATAATATTAATTGTTTTGTTAAAATACCGTATTAACTATTGTTATTCATACACATATACTAAACATATTATTATTGACATGCTTTCAACCAATAATAAACTTACAACATATAAATTTGTATGTTTAGTTTATATAAACGACTAAAACATGTCATGTTTGAGTTAAAAGCGTGAGTTTTAATCGAACCGTCCGCGCCAATGAGAAGGCAACTTTTCTAGTTTAGTTTTAATTTGTGTATATCACCTTAATCGTTTTCTATAACCGTAAAATATTTGATTATTACATAATAGATCACATATGGTAAATTTGATTATTATTTAAATATGATAATTTTTGTTGATTCGATTTAGAAATCATGAATTATCTCTTTGGTTGCACCCTCTCTTAAAAAGTAAAAAAGGCCTACGAACACGAACGGGAAGGATGAAAGTTTTTTAATATTTATAAGATTAAAACTCGTATGCTACAATAGTATAGGAATTTAAAAACATTCGATTGAGATCTTATTTACAAAAACTAAGATATTTGACCAGTTGAACTTGGCGTTGGGGTAGAACGGATTATGAAAATGTATGAAAGAAATTAAGCCGCGAAAAGTGGCATGGTAATGAAATTTGTAACTTGCATTGCTTCAATAACATTAACGTGCTTGAATGCTTAAAAAAATCGTAAGCATTTTGCAACGGGCTGGTCGTAGAAACTGTTTGAAAGAAAATTAAGTCGTGAGATGAGGTGCGTAAAAAACAAAACATTTACACATTGCGACTCACTAAACAGCACACTGCTCTCCATATAAATAATGTAATTTTCTTTCCTTGTAAATGCTCTTTTAATATTTGTTTTACAAATACTAATGCTTTGGTGTTATCTTGTATAAAAAAAATCAGGCTCAAAAACTTATCTTTAAGTGAAAAACATTTAAAACTGTCAAAAATATAAACATAAGCATAAGGACCCATGATTAAAAATGACTTTGTTGAACGAAATCAACCACTCATATCCTGGTCATCATTCTTATTTCTAAAACCTCTACTACCTTTCACCACCACCACCACTCTTCCAATTTTGACAACCAACTTTGGTCTCCTCACCTCACCCCACACACACACAAAAAAAATGTAGTGTAGTGATCATACCCAAAGGTGACAATTTTTTCATAGTTGCCTCCCATATTACCAGGTTTGCTTGGTAAAATAGGCGGGTTGGGTAACGGATCAGAACGGGTTTGGGTCAGGATGGGTGCGGATTAGAACGTGTTTTAAGCAATATATATTCGGATCTAAATGGATTGTTCTTAAAAAACATCAATTTAGTTTAACTTAATATGTGTTATAAGTAAACAAATACTTCATTTGAATAATTTTTAGTAATTTTCTCATCAAATATGTTATTAATCATTTTTAAATCTTTGAATCAATTGCATTTACATAGTTTTTTAGTTACCCATCTTGGCCCGCATTGTGCTTAAGTGATACACATCTCAACTCATTCAATATTATGATGTTACCTATTTCAATCCATTATACTACAATTGTTTACCAAAACCAATCAATTTGCTTTGATATGGGTAAAAATTGCCACCTCTATATACCAAGAAACAAAACCTATGATTCGAGAACTTAATTGCAACCAATTCATAAAATTAAAAATCTTACACAATGTTCGAGTTTGTGATAACTCACAAATGAATAAAACATGAAGAAGGCTAAAATTTAGTGGAAAAAAGGCCAAAAGACAAAATATCATACATATGAAACACTAAAACTTAAGTTATGATTTCGTAAACGAACTCCAAAAGTTAAAACAGCGGGTGTGGAGATGGTAAAGAGGGGAATAAAAAAGGCTTTTGCGAGAATAAGAGGATATTGTTAGGAAACGCAGCAGTAAAAGGACTAGATCTCTATAGTGTTAACTAATTAAAACCTAAAAAACAATATAAAAAGTTTATAAAGTTATCACGTCATTCTAAAATAATGACGTGGTTTGATTGGACCACATGCGTTGGTCTAGTTAGATCATGTGTCATTATTTTTCTTTTCTTTTCTTTTTCTTTTTGTATTTTAGTTTTGCTTTATTTTAACTGTTTAATTCTTATGTTTCTCTTTTATTAAATTACCGTTATCATTGTTTGGTGTATGCATTTGCATTGGTTTTGATGTTTTTTTTTTTTTGAATTTTTTTGGTGAACATCACCCTCACGAAGTAAATGTGCATATTTTTTTAAGGTCTTGTTTCTACTTATGTTATTTTATCACTGTGTTGATGTATACATATTTTTTTTTGACTTTTCGCTTAAGTTTTTTGGAAATGAAACGAGGTTGTTACATCTATGTAGCAACGTGCATTGGTGTCAATAGTTAGTACATATGTGTAACTAAGACATGGATTCTCTAACCCACATTTTATATTTATATACATCTCATTTACTAATGTCAGTGGTAAATGCCATTCACAAGAACTACCATTCAAGCTTTTTTCAAAACTTACATTTCAACTTCATAAAATGTCACATTGACTCTCTTAAGTTTTTAACTTTTAAGGTTTATCACATGTAGTATGTATAATCAGATTTTTCCTGAATAAATTTTGTTCATTAATTTTATAAAGAATAAACAATCGTGGGTTATATCAACTGACGGTAATGTGTTGGTACGTAAAGAATGAGACTGACACCGATTGAATAACATCATTATTGTTATATAACATGTTTTTTCTATGTTTCAATCTTAATAACCAAGTTGATGTTAACTTCATGTGTTTCATTTATATACCTTACTACGTGAATGCAATCGACATAACATGCGTAGTAAAGTTTGAAAAAAGAGGCATTGTGCAATGTCACTTTTGGCTTTTCTTAACCTTTTTTCTATTAATTTTTTTAATACTAACGCTACATTGTTGATATAATAATGTTTTATATCTACATTTAAATTTGCATAATCAATCCAGAGCGATTTCATATATTTTCTTAATCATATTGTCACGCTACAACACATGATTTTAATCGTATTACTCAGTCGTGGGGCGCAAGCAATTTATTCTATTAAATTGCTTTTAAAAAAAATATTATTGTATAAAAATTTTTTATACATTTAGAAAAATAAGGATATGCTACTAAACGTCCAAAAAATTTTTTTTAACGTAAATTAACAAATGTTTTTCGGGAATGGTTAGTGAGTCCACACATCTTTTTATAGTATCTACATTTTATTAAACAACTTAAAATATAGACACCCAAAAACATGATTTCAACTGTAATTAACGCTCTTTGACACATGCTCGAGCCTACCCAGGAGAAACCTTATAAATGAGTAAACTCCCTAAACTTGCTTCAATCGGCAATATGCATCCATCTTAATTCAAACCTAAAACATCTCATATTAAAATCAAATGAGTAACCACGAGGCTATAAGCGCAACTTTTATTCACTAAATGTATGATGTATCAATATGGATAACCAATTCTTAACTACGAGTTTTTAGTCTAGTGGTCATCCTGTTGACTACCATATGCGAGGAATTGAGTTTGAATTCGGGTTGAGACATATTACAGGGTCATTGTCAGAGTGCTTACTTAGTTGTGGTATTTGTTCTCGCATACGCCCACGCCTCAAATACTAGGGACATTTAAAAACTTGTTTTGAGTGTATGTATTCCAAACTGTTAAAAAAATATTTATAGTAAATTTAATTGATTGAGTCAAACTTAAGTACAAAAGAGAAAAAAAATCCTTGTGTGAATTCAATATTTTATATATTAATATTATTATATATATTAAAATGTATGAAAAAGGACCAGTAAGATATATATATTATTGAATAGAATATTTAATATATATATATATATACACTAATAGTAATGCATAGTAATAAATAATAATGCATATGTGTCTGATCCATGTAATGATGTTTTGAAAATTTAGACTTGACCACTAAAAGGTTTTTTAACTTTGAAAACTAACAAACAAATATTGGTGTGTTAAATTTAATATATTTGCTTATAGATTTAAGTTTTTATTAAATTTAAGAGATTTACTTAAAGATTTGGGTTTTTTTGTTTAGGGTTTAGGTTCTTTTTTTTGATAACCATGGGAACCCACTTGCGTGGTAATTAAACCCCTGAGTCCCCAATACCCGACTAACCAGGAGGAATAGGTAAAGCACGGTCGCAAACAACTGGGTTGGTAACCTCCAAGGAAACTTATTCTAAGTAACGATTGAACTTGAGATATCTAGGTTGTCTATTTTCCACTTTAACCACCGCACCACTTCTTTGAAGGTTAGGGTTTAGTTCGTGATAAAAGATTTAATTTTTCTACGTAACTTATATTTATGCAAATGATATATAATACATGTTTTCAGGAGTAACTGTGATAACCTGCCGCGAAGCGCGTGGCTACACCCCATGCTTTAGGTACAATCTTTCACAGCACCCCATCTCATCGTGTCTCTCTATCTTCGTTAATTTTTTTCTCTGGTTTTCTAGATCTACTTCCGGCAACATTCGTATCCTCCTCCCACCATGAAATCGCCACTGTCGTCAGCCATCACTAAGGATGGACATCCTCCGACCACCGCAGCCTATGTATTCTATCTCTCTCCCTTCGATCTAGGGTTCGTGTTCCTCAATAAACGATCGACTGTGAGGATGGGTACGCATTGGGCTGACGTGTCGCTATTACAGAAATCAGAACAATGCATATTTCCGTATTTAATGAACTAACACTAGCTAAATACAAAATATCTAATTACATCATTAACTATCATAATCAACTTTCTAATCTTTTTATCTTCTCTTCACACATCCCTTGAATTCCACGAGTACCTATTATAGAAACAAAGAAAACAACAAAGAAAAATACGGCTGAGCCAAAAATTGGCTCAGTAACGGAAGAACAACAGTAATGATGGTGAAATCTGAAAAAGAAAATGAATAAAGAAGTGGCAAGGGAACAACAATTATGAAAATAATAACGTCAGCGGAAGCAACTGTAATGATAATTACAAACATTGGATAATGAATCTCTGAACGAACTAACCATACGAATAAGCAATTTCAACTAATCAAAACGAATACATAATTAATTAAGTCGTATGGTAAGGAGATACTCATTTGAGCACAGAACAAAACAAATGGTGTACACAGACCCGTCGGCCTAATGTACCAAATTATGAGCTGTATGTGGGCACACACCAACACTCACCGAAAAAAATAATTATCCTAGGACCAGTCCATACGCCTCCCCAGAATTCAATAGGTGCACAATGTACTTTCAGAGTACTAATGGAGACGCCGTGAACCGGTCACACCGTCACGGAAAGTGCTACGCCATTGATGCCCCAATGACGCACCGGTAGAATCACCTACCGGAGGCTTTGCTTGGGTATCGGATTTGAAACAGTTTACAATTAACAAATATTAATTCAAATATCTAAACAAAGTTCAAATGTAATGATTTCATTAGTTGGTATAACAGAACATGCGATAATGAATACAATTTAATAATTATATCGCATGCTTAACAAATCAAAATTCGAATGAACGGATGCTCGAAAACCAAACAAGTCAAATAAAAGACAACCAACAAGACAAATAGAAATACTATGAGTTAAATAGACAGAATCCGTACCTTAACCTAAGCAGTTAATCAGCAAATAATATATCAGATGATAACGCGTAGTCCAAATCTCTGATGATTCAGTAATCTGTGTTTTTGTTTGATTTCACGTTAGTTTATACAAATTATGATTCATATACGAATTCGGTTATATTTTGAAGACTTGGACCTTTAAACATTAAATCAGTTGAGTCAGTTTATTTAATAAAATTGTTTTCTATTGTTTAAGAAATTTTGTTCATTTCGTAAATCGGTGAATTAAACGTTTTCGATTGAAATGAATTTTAAATATGAACAAAAATATATATATCAGAAAAGACTACAATTCATATTTCACTAACAAGATTCCTAAATTAAACCATTCAAAACAATTCACAATTACTAATTTATTTTGTTTTAAAGTTTGTATTTATTCCTAAACCTCCAAAATATCTAAAAATCATGTTTAAAAAAAATGGTCCATGAAGGGGTCTAATCCGTGACCTTCTTTTCTAAACCTCAAGGCTTACCAATTAATCTAAATTGTTTAATTGGTTTTACACAGCTTTGAATTTATTTTGTATAATTCAATATGGTAGCTAGGATTCTTAATCTGAACACAAAAATAATAGGCCACGAGGTAGATCTCGAACCCTCAGTTGGTTCATCTCTAATGTCTTAACCAGCCTGATCCAATAAACGATTGTTATTATTTTGTTTAAGATACCTACTTTCTAGTTGTATAACATCATCTTCTTTATTAAAATTTCCAAGTTTATGATATTTACAGTGGGTAGTTTTTGAATGGTTCTTGCCCATATTTAACTAACAGATTTGAGTTTAGCTACAAACCAACTAAACCTTACCTTGGCAACGCATGTACAGATCCGATCGTGATGAAACACTCGGTTGAGCGATCTTTGGTGATGATAATTGTTGTTCCTTGGTTTCCTTTTTGGCAACTAGTATTTATGGTAGCTTCCTCGTTGTAATCGAAGATGAGGAGGCAGATGTGTTCATGGATGATTGTGGCTGGCTTCCAGTCGAATGAAGTAACACATATTATATAAAATGTTGGTTTTCCTTTTGTGTGGGTTTTGTCAAAACCTTATATAGGATATATATGAATATATTTCAAAGTCGGTGTCCATGAATTGCTTGCAGAGCAAGATTTTGTTCACATATTAATACTTTTTTTTACAATATGTATATATATAATATAAATCATGAGATAAATTGGATCGGAATATGATTCGGGTAAGGGTCAGTTTCTAAACCAAATTATAATTTGAGCGAATACGGTTATGAATATTAGGCGAGTGATATTAAATAGAACTATTGTTATAAATATCAGGGTATGAGATCAAATTATTATTTTTAGTTTGTTTATAATAACTGAGTCAAATGTTATTAATTTAAATAGTTCAGTTATCTCAGTTGCCTAAATGTTCAGTAGTTAACTTGTTAGTTTATCAGAACATGTAATTAAATTTGTCGAAACATTGTTAAACATATTTATTATTCGATTTCGTTTTATTGATTTTTAATTAATATAATATTTTGTATTTTATTTATTTAATTGTTACGTTTTTACAGGTATTATAGCAGCGGTGGTTAGCTGTAGGCAAAAGAGTGAGGGTGTTATAGGGTTGTTGGTTCATGGTGAAGGTGTTCTTACTTTCTCCATTCACTGATCTGTCTCCATCACTCCCTCTATCTCTTCTGCAATGGTTTTGTTCGGATGGGAAGCCGCCTCAAAGGCGGCGGCGGTGGGTTCCGCTATGGTTCTTTGTTGCCTTTGGATGCCGTTCTGGAAAGTGTCGTTCTGGAGAGAGGAAAAGAAGTTGTGTTTGCGTTCTTCTTGGCTTACGCAAAGGCCCATGTTAGGCTTTTCAAATCTACAACCATGGCAGTTAGGGTTTCGATCTGTTCAAATTCTTTGATGAAATTACTGATATGTTTGATTAGTGATCCCCTGATTCTGTTTGAACTTCTTTCTTTTCGTTTGTTGATTTGATAGGTTATGTAAGATAAGTTGTTGTTTGAGTGCTGATTTGTTTGAACTCTTGAAGCAAACCATATGTAACATCAGTGCCGGAACCGGTGCCGAAACAGTGATCGCAACAGTATCATGAACAGTAATCAGGTACAACTGTTATGCGTTTCAGTGTATATTCATATTCATATCATATAGAGTTATCATTTCATGAATCAAATAGTGAATTCATAATAATTTCAGAGAAACAAAACTCAGAAAATATGGTTCATTAGTCAGATAATTATCTGGCAACACAGAACCATCAGGCGATTATTTGTTACGATTTATTATGTATAAACGTATGTGAGGCTTTATAGAACAAAACAACACGAATGTCGTTATGTGAATGCTAAATCGACGGATTTTTCGTATAGGTGACGATCTGTACTAATAAATCTGGAAGTTTAACGTTCTGAATGATATTCTATAATTAGAAAACAATATTGAAAAGTATAGTTATCGTCGTGTTCGTACGAGTGACGATTCGAACGAATGCGCGCGATGACCGTACGATTCGATTTTAACAGTAAATTAATATTTTGAAATTTTAAAATATATCAAAGATATTAGTTAATTTACTAGGAATAACCACTTAAAATGAATTTATGAAGTTTATTTTATAATTCATGTCGTTTAGTGACGAAAAACACGAGAAACAATATTTTACGCGAAACCGAACGAGACCGAACAACCGGGTATATTGGAAACATTAAATGGGGTCATTTAATGTTGACCAACCTCAACCACCCTCCCCCTCTCTTCTCATTTTTGTTCACCATCTCTCTCTCTCTAGAAAATTTGCTCTACCTTCTCTCTACAATATCTTCTTCATTTCTTCACAATTTCAAGCAATTTTGGTGTCAAAACGACCATCTCATCGAGTAGATTACAGAAGTACAAGAAGTTTGAGCTTTTATCCGTAGAATTTGAGGTAAATCCCCGTTTTTATTTCGGTTTTAATGAGAAACACGAACCCTTTGAGTTATTGTTGTTCTAGTCACATTGAACGCTTAGAAACACTTAGATAAGTACACATAAATGACTGGGAAGTCGTAGAAACTGATTTGTAACAGATTGGGGTTGAAAAATGTAGAAAACAATGCAGGTTCGTGAAGAAATTCGATCGGCCGAACCTTTGGTACAGGTAGCCGAACCTGTAACCTGATGGCCGAACCTGTCGGATCTGACCAAAGCCAGAGCCGAACGTGTCATCATGATGGCCGAACCTAGTACGCCGAACCTTGCATGCCACGAACCTGGACCAGCCGAACCCTAAGGTGACGAACTGAAAACAACGAACCTTGAATCACGAACCTTTGATCGACGAACCTTCTCAATAGCCGAACCTGTGATCCACAAACCTAGTTACAACGAACCTTCGATGAGCGAACCCTGGAGTTTCGCCGAACCTACTGTGTCAACTGAACTCCAAAGGTTCGCCGAACCTACACCAATTGGCCAAAAGGTTCGCTGCCCCAAAGTTGGTTGAACCCAAAGCGTCGGCTAATCAAGGAAATTCAGTACTTAGGACTATTGGACTTAGTTATAGGAACTAGGAAATGAATATACGAGCACTCAAAGCTTATAATGAACTAAGGAACATGCAATAGTGGATGCTAGAGCTTAAGGTGTTAGTGTTAATTTCAACATTTATATCTAACACTTAGAAATATCATACGAATGTATATAACAAAATTGGATTGCTCAATTGTGCACTCTAAGCTAAGTTATATACACGGACGGACAACGGACTATGGGAAACAAAGATCAAGTAATGGGTTAAGGTTAATTGAATGTGATTAACCTAAGCCTAACTTGTTGAACATAGATTCTTAAAGTAAACTACAAGTTTTCATTTAAAACCATCTTTCAATTAAATAAAATGATTTCTAACTTAATGATGTAAAAATAAAGCGTTAAATGTTTTAATTAATAAACTTGGGATGTGAACAACGTGAACCATAAATCATTAAGGTGTAATGGTCATTGTTTATGGGATTGGGATTTTAATTGGGTAATAAGTTAGAATAAGATAGATAGAATCATAGAAACACCATAGTAGCATAGGGCACTTAGTTACACACACCGAGACCAAGCCTTAGATACGACAACTAATACGCGTACTTATAGTATTCGAATTCTTTTAAAACAACTCAGGAACTAAAGAAACCTAAGCTACAGAACGAGCGCGCATTTGTGATAGAGCAAGTACATAGCAACACAGGTGAGTTCATTGCCCTTTTCTAAACATTTTTGTTTTAAAACGCGGGGCTGAGAAGCATGCGTAAACTGTTTTATTTAAATTGTTTACTTAAATGCTTTTATTCATTATATGTTATATCTTTATGCTTGTTGATACTCCTAGACTCATGTCAAGGTAATTACAATGCAGATCAAATAATCAATTTAATTAAATTACTCTTATGAGTAATACTCTAATTCTAAACTCTAAACAAACCCTTAGTCCATCAAGCTCAAGTTCAAGAACCTAAATTCAAAGTGAAATCAAAGGAACTAAAGCTAAAGATCATGTTCGAAGAAACCTAATTCAGTGTGTGATCTGAAAACAAAGGATCTTAATTAAGAATCAATTATCATTGTGAATCATGGGAATTCTAAAGATCAAATCAAGAGACTCAAGGAATCATAAATCATAAATGTGTGTAAATCATTGAAATAATGAAATCATTAATACTTGAGTTAAGGTGGATGTCAGTTGTATAGAAATCAAGACCACGTGTAACACACATAAAGTCCCGGCATAAATAGTAGACTCTTGTAGTCAAGCTATATGGGCGATAACGTGAACTATCAAATGAAATCAAAATCAAAATCAAGAGAATCAAAGAGATCAAGAATCAAAGGATATCTGTAAAGTCCCAGCATGTACAGTAGGCCATTGGGTCAAGCTGATATGGGCATCATTAAAATCCCGGCATGCTCAGGTAGGCTCCTAGTGAGTCCTGCCTGATATGGGTCACGTGTGAGAGGGTACAACTTGGACAACCACCAACAACTAAGTCTAATTGATTGAGTCAAATAAGGCCCAATCATCATGTCTTAGTTGTACTTAAATGTTTATTTATTTATGTAATTAAATATTTAACATTATACTTCTATAATTGCTTTTGGGGAAATTATGTAACTATGATGAACTCAAGAGGATCAAAGGTAAATCGAATTGTGGAAATCAGAATCTAAATCAAAGGTGAATGGAGTGAAACGCTTAATTATCATTAACAACAATATGCTAAGCAGTCTGGTATGTGGTGGGATGTTGGCTGGGGCTTGTCCCCTACATATGCCCTATATATAAACATACTTGGTTGGATAGCATAGGTGGTTGTTGATGAGGTTAAGGTTGTCATTTCGGGGGATCAAGGTAAACTTTTCAGGGTAATCAAATGCTATGAATAATATATCATGAAATCAAAGGTATGGGATGAAATGCTTAATTATCATCAGGAACAATATATCATGTGCTTTGGTATGTGGTGGGATGTTGGCTGGGGCTTGTCCCCTACATATGCCCTATATATAAGCATACTGAATTGGATGATATAGGTTGTTACTGGTGAGGTTAAGGTGGTCATTGAGGTCTTTCAAACTCATTTTTATAAAACTATATGAACTCACCAACCATGTGTTGACTTTATTTTTACATGACTTCTCAGGTGACGAACATGTCAACTAAAGAGTTATTTCTCTGGACTAGGTTGTTTGATAGAAGACCTATCTTTTTGGACCTGCATATTTTGAAGCATCATTATACAGTTTATTTTGTATATCTTGTGCAGATACAAGATACAAGATTTATGATGTGATAGTAGATTTACATTGTTAAATTATAAACTTAACTGATGTAATTTAACCTTGTAATTCTATTTTATTTTAGTAAGTTTCTCATTTATGTATCATGTGCAATGTAACAATCTGATCATTCCAATTATCACTCATGATATCGCACCCCGGGAACCTTCCGCCTGACGGGGACACCGATTCAACCCCGCCGGCTCGGGGTGTGACACCATACCTATATAGGTTTGTGTTGGACTTGAAACTTTTTACTGTTAATTGAATATCTTAGTTACAGTTGAACCTAAGTATGAGGTTTATGGATTAAAAACTATAGGTATGTTATCTGTAAGGAACACATAGCTCGCATATAAGAGTACATTTGGGGATATGAATGTGTGATTCCTTTTCACGCATTTGAAAAGAATAGAAGAAAATTGGCTTGAGAATGCATAATTACCTTATGCAAAGTGAGAAGTAGAGGTTGTAGGTAGATCAAACCCAATCCATTGGCACCAGGATGAGTTAGTTTTGAGTAAAACATTCAACATTTCAGGCAACTCATGGCTCTTTGGCGTGTTACTTTCATTATTTGTATTTGTAAATATGTTGCATTCAGATCTTGAATAAGAACCCAAACTCTTAGGGCTAACATAATTGCTTGATGAAGAAGTGTCCTAGGTGTTCTTGGTGCGGACTAATTTGTCAGGTTCATGACCCACTTGACCACTGACATTTTTCTGGCTTCCCTTGCTAATGGTGTCAGCACACTATTGGCTCGAGGTAAAGGCCACCCGGGTCTTTGATGTGCAAAATCTTCTAATACCATAGAAACTAAGTTCAAGACTTTTTCTCTCAACTTAAATGGGCCTAAATCTTCATTTTTTGAACTTTGAACCCCTTCATGACTGTGTCTAACCTTATTTGATGCCTCAGATTCACAAAACTCTGATTGGGTATCTTCCAATTGTGTGTTCCTAATTAGGTAGAAACTCGGCTTTGGATCTCTCACTGACACTTTTAGAAGAAAAGACGGTATACTTATAACTTAATGCCACATTTATTAAATTTAGAGATGCAATTAAAAAACTAACATAATGTGACATCTAGTACTAAACCGTACGGCAAGTCCGTACGGTGTGTGTACTTTCACTACGTACTGTGTGAAAATACAGTACGTAAACAGTACGTGACAACAGAACTCAGAAAACAAACCACAGTTGTACGTGTTTAAGTGAAAGCTTAAATACGGTAAATACAACAACTCGAGAGAAACAACAAAGTGCAAACGAATAACAATAACGAATCGGTTGCGATCTGATATCCACGGATGACAGGAATCAGATGACCGACAATTCAACATAACAGCAAAGTGATAACTGGATGTTTAGTTGAGTCCGACAGTGAGGAAAACACAATCCGAAACAGAATTACAGTGTCGTTTTAGAATAATTAAACTGACAGCGTGTTTGCGTGGGTGACGATTCACACAAACATATCTGTGAGTTTAACGTTCTGAACGATAACTGATAATTAGAAAACCAAATCAGAAAGTGAAACTTACAATCGTGTTCGTACAGTTAGCGCTCTGTACGAAGACGCGCGTAAGTGACGCGATCTGACGAAACGGAAACGAAAACGCGACACGAACGATAATAAATTTAATTAAATTAAATAATTAACATTTTACAATTTTGAAACTCATCAAAATAACCAAAATAAAGTCTTTTTAATTAAAAGATATTAATTACGCGGAATTCCCGGTTGCACGACGAAAATGCGAACTGAGCAGCCAAAACGAACCCGGATACCACACGGGGTATAAAAACCCATAAATGAGGGTATTTCTCATTTCCCTCTTCTTCCTCCTCTCTCCTACCTCCAATTTCCGGCCACCCACACATTAGGGTTTTCTACACCTTCTTCCCCTTATATCTCCCTCATTTCTTGGCCAAATTCCTCCATTCTTGAACCTACACGAAGGTATTGATCTCCTCTACACGAAAGTACAACCGATCTAAGCCAAAATCCACTGAAATTTAAGGTATGAAGCTAAGAAAGTCACGAGATTAGGGTTTTCAAACCCTTTTGGGTCGCCCCTAGTCCAAACCGGCCTACCTTCTTTCATTCTAACCCAACCCCTTCGAAAATGGTTCTATATACATCACCACTGAAAACCACCATGGAATGACCTGGGCTGCGGCTGCTCATGGCCGGCCGAAAGGCCAACGGCCGAAAGAGAGCTAGGTCGAATGGTCCCCAGCGAAACAAGCCTCATTCGCAGCTCACCACCATTCGTCACCCTCCCCATTCGCTGCTACCCACCCCCTTGCTCATTCGACCGACCACCCTTCATTCGCCAGCCATACTCATTCGACCATGAGGCTCCATCCAAACTGCCATTCGCTGGATTACATTCGGCCAGTAATATTCCAAACGGCCACCATCTTGATTCGGCTTGAACAGATAACCAACTTCATGCGTTTGGGCCTTAACATCCTGCAGCCCAATAACTAATCTTGTTGCAACCCAAGGCCCATGGTTATGGCCCAAAACACAGACTAATAGGCCCAGCCATTTATCCTAATTCGGCCCACATAACTCATATAATCTATGTACACATTCAGCCCATGATACACCTTGGTCCAACAGTTTATTCAGGCCCAAATTGTGCGGATAAGGCCCAGAGAACTGAACTGGCCCATTAACATGTGGATCGGCCCAACCTTAACACTTGGACCCAGATTATTATTTTCGGCCCAAGTGAACAAATTCAATTGAACTGGTGGCCCATATAGATTATTCCAGCCCATGGACTTAACTTGGCTCAACATTAACACCTTGGCCCAAATTTCTTATCAATCGGCCATGTAAAGCTATTGGTCCATAACCTTAGTGTCAAGCCCAACATTCTTAATGAGGAACCCAAGCATTTCGGCCCAAGTGTTTTGAGTGGTCCATGATAGTTAATCCAGACTATCATCTAGTCACATGAGTAAGTTTGTAAAACAATCACATAAATAAGAACATTATGGACAATTTACATGATAACTAGGACCATTACTACAGAGGTGGTGGATCTTTGGATTAAAAGAATTTCACAAGAACTTAAAAATACTAAGATTTACAAGATAGTCCATGATTATTTACTAACTATGTCACAAACTATTCAAGTTTTGTAAGAAGAACATATGAGGTTTCAAACTACAAAACTAGACTCATACTTAGAAAATAATAATAGATTTCAAGTTACATAACATGACAAGGTTCAAAACGAAGTTAAACATAAAATCAATACCAAGGTATACTAAACTTAATTTAAAATGGGTTAAGTGTTATTATGACTTATCATAAGAGAACCGAGGGCCGAATGACGACTAGACTTGCGGGTGTTAGCCAGAGTTTATGGCTAACACGTTCAAATACACAAATCCTTACAAACATATGATTACATGCTGAGAACGATGTGAAAATCAATACAGGACCGTGAAAAACAACCACAAGTACAACAGAGAGCGCGTGCAATTCTTGTTTAAGCTAAATCAATCACGACAACAAGGTGAGTTCATATGCCCCTTTTCTTAATCTTTACTGATTTCAAAGCTCGGGGCTGAGAAACATGCTTAACTTTTATTTATTTAAAAGTCTACATTAACATGTTGATTAATTCATGATTTAGATAATAATTGCTTATCTTTATTATCGTTAATCTCTACATGCGTGCTCGTTTGACATTATCATACCTGAATTAACTAGGATGATATATGCTAACCTAGAAACAGGACACATTAACACATAGGATAATGTGAGTTGTTAAGAACATATCTTACAACCGTACATATTATCCTTACACGATAGAACAACGGGGGAAATCATGGGATAACATACCATTAACAACTATTAATGACAAGAATGATTATCATGATAAGATAAATTCATGATAGTAAGATCATTCACACATCACTAACATTGTGTATAAGACATGTTCTTATGACACTTTGTTAAGACCGCTAGAACACGCAAACTTGGGCACAACAGTTGAAACATTTATTTGTGATATCGAGGAGGATATTACATACACACGCCTTTGGGGATGGCGTATAACACATATCATCATAAATCACTAAGACTCTATTTAGAGCACATTCCCTAACCGTCAGAGTGTGTCGGTTACACAACGGTAGATCAGTTGAGCAAATCTTTAAAACTAATAACTGGGGTTTGGGGAATCAAATGAAATCATGCCGAGCACGAGAGGTGCTATCAATCACGTAGATAACACACATAAAGACTAGGAAACTTGTTCATTCCAATAGATATCGTGGGAGGATATCTTACACACCGGGCTGATCAGAAATGACAGCTACTGAGGCTATTATGTCTCTAACTAGAAATCATGAGTTGGACACTTTACACGCCGGGCTGAACAGGGGGATACAGCTACTGGAACTATTATGTTCCTATCTAGATATCGAGTATGATATCTTACACACCGGACTGGTTAGTACTGACAGTTACAGAAACTACTAAGTTTCGCTCTAGATATCGAGTATGATATCTTACATGCCGGGCTAATCCGTAAGGAATGGCTAACAGAGACTATTATGTTTCTTTATTCAATGGTTGGGTATTCTACATGCCGGACTAATCAATAATGATTAGTTACAGAAACCGTTAGGTTTCGTTCTAGATATCGAGTATGATATCTTACATGCCGGGCTAATCCGTAAGGAATAGCTAACAGAAACAACTTTGTTTCTTATTTGTTCATTGGGCTATATTACATGCCGGGCTAATCCGTAAGGATTAGCTAACAGAGATTATGTCTCTTTATTCAATTATGGGTTATTTTGACATACCGGCTAATTCGTAAGAATTAGTTAACAGAGATGACTTCATCTCTTATTTTGTTCACTGAGTTATTTTGCATGTCGGCTATTCCGTTAGGAACGGTCAATTGAGACGATTACGTCACTTTTCTCTTTACTTAGTGGATAAACATACCGGGGAATGATGGGTGAAAGGAAATGGGTATCCATCGTTGTATTACAGGTAGTGTTGAGTGCAGTTAAGCATGTGGTGGGGTGGCGTCTGGGCTTGACCCTTTCGTATGCCCCTATATATAAGCATGCTTGACTGGATGAGACATTATCTGTACATCCAACCATGGAGAGGACATTGGGCGAAACATGAGATTCAATTATCAATACAACTTGTGTGAAATGCTGTGAACATGATTGACTTCTATCAATGGTTTTCAAATACTAAATTTATGAACTCACCAACCTAGTGTTGACTTGTTTTAAACGCATGTTTTCTCAGGTGACGGACAGGTCTAGATAACAAGCATCAGTGATTTAGCTAGAGGACTCTTAGAAGACCTAGCTTACTTTTGGATGCATATATTTTGATGGCATTGTGAATCTATTTTGCATATCTTGTACAGTTACAAGATAGAAACTACACGATTCTTTTGGATAGATTTACTTAGTTAAATTATAAACGTAACATTGTAATTTAACTTTGTAATTCTACATCATATGTCATGTTAGCATTTCTCATAATTTTATCATGTGCCATGCAAACAATCTGATCATTTCGATTATCATTCAAGATATCGCGCCCCGGGAACCTTCCGCCCGACGGGAAAACCCGATCCGTTCCCGCCGGCCCGGGGTGTGACACATAAACTTAAAGAAAACCAACAACTTAATCGTGAGATTCTTAGTGTTTTTCTTTGTACCACACAAAAACAATTCAGGTGTATTAGGTCAATAGATTGTAAAATGAACTGAACCATCTGCCTTTTTAAACTTTTATATAGTATCATTTATCAAAAAATCGACTCACGTCCCGCTAAGAAGCGCGGGTCATATGCTACTAGTGTTATATTAATTATAGTTGTAAATAATGGCGTTTAGATACATAAATACATACATATATGTATATGTATATGTATGTGTTTGTGTATATACTAGTGAGATGACCGTATAATGTGGTGGAAAACAAAACACTTAGGCTTCTAATTTTGGTTCGTAAAATTTAAACCAACTCATGTTTCATTAAAATCAACTTTTTTAATTTAATTTTAATACTTAATAAAAATAACTATTTAGATAAAAGTCACCATTTTAAAAGGTCAAACAACAGATACCAAATATGACAAAAAGGGTATCAAAAATGCTTCATTTGATTTGAAAGTATCCTCTGTCACACCCCCCAAATTCTCATTCGTGGTGTCAGTCCACATGGGTGTGACGTGGCCAGGATCACAGCTCATGGTCATATAGAACGACTCTATATGAATTACACAATCACACCGATTTGTAAAATAATACAAGTTTCAATAATTCGCAGCGGAAAATGTTAAGTAAATAAAGCAGCGGAAATAAAATAGTAATACAGTGGAAATGATAAATTGTATCAGACACTACATAGTTTAAATTGTTGTTTAAACAAAACAAATGCACACAAAGGCCTATGACACGAGTCTATACGCAAGCCAGACTCCTTAGTGCTTCCTTGTGTGCGTCCTAGCGTGTGCTCCATTTAGTTACCTGAGAATACATGTGAAAAGTGTCAACTAAAAAGTTGGTGAGTTCACAGGTTTAGACAGACAGAAATAGCAAACAGACATATACTGGGTATGTTAAGTTTAGTTCTTGGATCTACAATCCGTGGAGTGTGTCAGTTCATCTTACTAAAACTCGACTGTTTCTATTTGCCTCCGCGGGTCTTCACTGAACCCGACATCACATCGAAATTTACACTCGTTATGACCTCCATTCAACATTGATGCCGAGTGGGGTTAGTCAAACCCAGTAGTACTACGTAATTACGACTCGTTTGATACACAACTAACGGTAAGGATAAGTGAGGACTTTATGCAAGAGAAGTTACACTCGAAAAATATTTTTACAACATACCAGTCATACATCTAAAACATGTGCATAGTAATTCTCACCCCGATAGTTTAGCAAACAGTATTTAAGTAAAAGTGGGGCTGTAAACTCACCTGAGTTTGAGTAGAGATACCGTACGAAAAATTGAGTAGCTCACCGGCTAGCAGTCACCTATATCACATAGGTACTATAAGTTTGTGTTTACATACACGTGGGTCTCACAGGACCGTGTTAGTGTTTAACAACTCCAAGTTTTTATGTGGGTCGTGTTGACCGTGTTTGACCTAATGACCCGTTGGTGACGGTTTTTGATCAAGTGTTCGTGTAACGTGTGGTCTAGTGCCGTGTGATGTGTACGGATACCAAAGTCACTTTCGTGAGAAAACTTAGTATTTATAGTAAGTTTCTATTTCAGGAAAGTTTCCAAATTTGGCAAGTCAAGCAATAAATCAAGATCTGATTATTCTAATATGCATATTTATCCTAAGTGAGCATGTTATCACATAACACATAGTTACACATAGCCGGTTTAGCATGGTTTGCGCGTAAAAGTTACTATAATTAGAAAGTTACTAAAGTAAGCATATGTCACAAAGTCTAGATACCAATCTCCTCACAAATCATCATCCTAGTTCTAAATATGCATTTAATCATAACCGTTATGACTAGCATGCTCCTATTCGCCAATTTGTAAAATAAAGTTACTATTTATAGTAACTTTTGACAAATGCACCTATTTCAATCATTTAAGTCATAAAATCACCTATTATCATCATAACAACTTCAACTAAGCATGTCAAGCATACAACATTTAACAAATTCATCATTTCTAGCAACTTCATATCAAAAAGTTACTACATTTAGTAACATTCCTAAATATCATACTTTTAGCAATTCTAATCATTCCAATGCATCAAATAACCATCATATTAACTTCTAAACATCATTTTTAACATAACTTATAGTTCTAAACATACAAGTGTGGCCATTTCATCAAGAATACATACTTTGTAACATTGAAGTTACTATATTTAGCAATAATCCCCAAATGGTCATATCTTGACATAATCAATCATTCTAAACTATGTAGAACATCATCAATAACACTTATAACAACATTTCAATATCCAAAATCGTGTAAAACCACTTAGATCATACATGCATGTGGTTGAAAGTACTCATTACACATTAAAATCAACAATTTATCATCATAGGTAATTACAATCATCATAGATCATCATCAAATCATCAAATCAGTAGCATCAACGTCAAATAATAGATCTAAAACATCAAAATTTCGTGGTTGTGATGAAGCTAGTGTTGCATGTGGCCAAAATGGCTTGCATGTCTGTGTAGATGTGTTAAAAGTGCAAAAATTATGCAAGAACTCCCTTCTTGAGCTAACACCAACTAGATTGGCGACCTCACAACAACTAGTGGAAATCGTCTGGAATCGTCCAAGGAAACTGGTACAAGAAGTAGAATGAGCTAGATGGCCTCCCAAGGTCTCCTTGCACTTCAAATCTTCAAGAAATCTTCTAGATGGCTTCTTTGCAGCTCAAATGGTGTTATCAGAGTGGTAATGGTCAATGGGGGGGGCTTTCAGTCGATAGAAATCAAGTGGGATAGCCAGAAATGATTAATCTTGGAGTTATAAAGATTTTTGCGTTTAAGGGTCGTCGCGTACCGCGACGTCTGTCCAAAAAGCATCATCGCGTAGCGCAATGATTAAAATAATCATTCGGTTCCTGAAACACGCCGCGTATCGCGATGATGGAAGATGATCTGTCGTCGCGTACCGCGATGGATTTCGGAGAATTCAAATTCTCCCTCCTGGGCTTCGTGTGCCACGAAGGCCCATGTGGGTGCCCATCGCGTACCGCGATGGGTCTCGGTTGAGCCCAATAAGCCCAATTTCGTTGTTTTGAGTCGATTTTTTCGAATTTCTCGATTACGATCATCGTTTCTCGACATGTGAGCACTGTTATAACTAGTTTAGGTTTCCCCAAACCTAAGTGCAGTGATAGTGTACTGTGGTTTGATCCGTTCACCAACGTCCGTTATTCAAGACACGTGCGAGTGCTGTGGGATAATTTCTCGAATTATCGGTGTGTTTGTTCTGTTGTGCCACGTGCCACACTAAACATTAATTATTCTAGTGCCACGTATGAAATAATAATACACATTATTATTAAAATAGAATAAATGCTGACCTGGAAATTGCGAGGTGTCACATCCTCTTTCATAGTTATTTTATGACACTTTATTTCTTATAGGTATTAACGTGAGACAAATTAAAATGTTAAAAAAAATTAGTTTATGGTTTTTAAAGCTTTATAAGTTATTGTCACACCCCGGGCCGGCGGGAACGGATCGTGTTTTCCCGTCGGGCGGAATGTTCCCGGGGCGCGATATCATTGAGTTGATAATCAAATGATCAGATTGTTTACATAGCACATGAGAAATAAATGAGAAATGCTAATCATGACATGAAATAGAATTACAAAGTCAAATTACATTGTTCATCATAATTTAACTAAGTAAATCTAATCAAAAAGAATCAATGAGTTTATATCTTGATCTGTACAAGATATACAAAAGTGATTCAATGTTCTGTCATATCAAAAATATGCAATCAAAAGAAAGCTAGGTCTTCTATGAGTCCACTAGCTTATCATTTGCATATAGTATCTACACCTGTTCGTCACCTGAGAAAACATGTAATTTACACAAAGTCAACACTAGGTTGGTGAGTTCATAAGTAAGTAAATTGAAAACCATTGACTGATCATTCACACATTCACAATGATATAATTGTTGCTTGTATACTTGTTTCACCTGTTCCACCCAATGGCCTCTCCTTAGTTATATGTACAAGTAGTATATCACCTAACTAAGTATGCTTATATATAGGGAATCACGAAAGGGTCAAGCCCAGACGCTATCCCACCACATACTCAACCAAGTTCCACACCACTTGCGATACAACTAAAGATATCCATTTCCCAACTATCCGAATTGTCCGCTGTGTAATCATATGTAGAATAATAATATAGTAAGAGGGGTTTAGTCATCAAACCGAAGTATTGATAACCCTCGTTGAATTAAGGAATTTAGATTATTTAAATCTGATCCTTGTATTATTCTATTACTTGTGAGGTTAACTTTTATGTTACACTTTTAATTTAATTAAAAGTATTAGTTAACTGTTCATCATATGTCTCCAAATGTAGCGTATAGAATCCGAATGGAATCCATTTTAATCCTCACGTAATCAGATTAAAATGCATTCCATTCTCTCCTATCCCGCCATGTGATCCCAAAGTTTCCGTGTGGGATTGTCCTCATGTGATTAACAAAGTTGAATAAGAACTTGTCTTATTTCGTTATGATAATCAGGTGTAAATGATAAGAATCCCATGAAGTTACGTTATCATGATCATCATTTACTGTAAATGATAAGAATCCCATGAAGTTACGTTATCATGATCATCATTTACTGAATCCATGTGATCCCAAAGTATCCGTGTGGGATTGTTCTCGTGTACTTAACAAAGTCGAATAAGAACTTGTCTTATTACATTATGTTAATTAGGTGTAAATGATAAGAATCCCATGAAGTTACGTTATCATGTTCATCATTTACTGTAAATGATAAGAATCCCATGAAGTTACGTTATCATGATCATCATTTACTGAATCCATGTGATCCCAAAGTATCCGTGTGGGATTGTTCTCGTGTACTTAACAAAGTCGAATAAGAACTTGTCTTATTACATTATGTTAAATAGGTGTAAATGATAAGAATCCCATGAAGTTACGTTATCATGACCATCATTTACTGTAAATGATAAGAATCCCATGAAGTTACGTTATCATGATCATCATTTACTGAATCCATGTGTTCCCAAAGCCTCATTATGTAATTAAGTGTAAATTAATTAAGTATCTGATCATGTGGAAATAACTAAGTGTTATAAGTTACAATCTTATAACTAAGTTATTATAATGTATTGATAATTAAGAAATTATCTTATCATAGTCATATGAGTTTCCCTGTTATCTCATAATCATACAAGCATGCATACAATGATATATGATAATAAGCAATTTAATATCATTTAATCAGAGTATAACTAACATGTTAAGTAAAACTTTTAAATAAATAAAAGTAAACATGTTTCTCAGCCCCGAGAGTTAAAATCAGTAAAGATTTAAAGTAAAAGGGGCATATGAACTCACCTTGTAGTTGTTGTGTTTGACTTAGCTTAAACAAGAATGTACGCGCTCTTGATTGTACTTGAGTGTATTTTCACGATCCTGTATTGATTTCACGATGTTTATAACTTATTAGTATGAATTATAGGGATTTTATGTGTATGTATGTGTTAGCCATAAGCTTTGGCCAACACTTAAAGTCTTCGGTCTCTGTTGGCCCATCTTTATTTGTTATTGGTTCTTGTAATCCATAGACTCCTTTGATTTATTCTTGTCTTATCTAGCTTGTATTAAAGCCCATTTGTAGTTTCATGAAGTCATGTTATAAGTTACAAGACCTTGTTGCAAAAACTGCCGTTTTGGTAGTAATCCCTTGGTTATCATACTTGTTAGTGTTGAGTTAAAGAGTTACAATAGTTCTTTAGTCATGTGGGCCAACAATTTAGGTTGGGCCAATGATATTGGGTGTTGAATCATAAAGGCCTTGCCAAAAGTTACACAAACTAGTGTTCAAATGGCCTTGTGGGCCTTGTTTTGGGCCTCTAAGGAATTTATTGGGCCCAAGGTGAGCCTAGGCAATATTTGTTGGGCCTAGAGTCATATAGGGCTGTTGGAATTGAAAGTGGGCCAGAAATGGGTTGTTGACCAAGTAAATGACGAAGTGGCTCCAAAAGTGAAGACAAGGGCCTCAAAGTGGGCCTTAAATCAATTTCTGTGGGCCTCGGGTAGATTTTGATGGGCCCTATGGGTTTTGTCTCGGGCCTTTGCCAAAAGAGTTCATGGGCCAAGTTGGGCCTAGCTTACAATGGCTGGAACAATAGTGGGCCTTAAGTTTGGCTTTTTGGCCAAAATTGTGGCTTTGGGCCAAAGGCAGTGGGCCTTGAGCTCTAAACCGTGGGCCTTGGGCCCTTCACTTCTTGTTGGGTCTTCCAAGAGTCAATGGGTCAATGGTAGAGGTATTGGGCCTGAAGGGTTGATGTGGGCCTACTGGTGGCCTAATCCATTCCATGTGTGGGCCAACTAGATTGTTAAAATCTCTAGATGGTTGTGGGGGCTGAAATGTAGTGTGGGCCTGGATCCATATCCACTGCGGGCCAAGGAAGTATGTTGCTGGGCCTAATATCATGCTGGGCCTGATTAATGGGCTGTAGACTTGGGTCAATTAAAGGGCTACAGTTCCTGTTGGGCCGTAACAAGGGTGGCCTTGGGCCCAATCTCAGGTTGTTGGGTCATAGGATGATTTTGAGTCAACTGTTAAGATGAAATGGTCACATGGGCCAATTAATGGATGGCCCAATCCTCTTTGGGCCGAATTAAAAGATTTATGGTCCCTGTTGTTGGGCCTACAACTTTCATGGGTTTAGGGTTTTCACAGATTGTGTCCTCTGGTTGAATGGAATCACAGTCCACCGAATGAGGTGATGATGGTCGAATGATGCATGGCTGGGTGGCGAATGGTGGTTTCCAGCCGAATGAAAGTTGGCCAAGTGATTCGGCGAATGAAGGAGGGGGTGGCCGCGAATGTCTAAGGCCCGAATGGGGTTGGTCCTGGTCGAATAGGTGGCTGGTGTATGGGTGTCGAATGAGCCATGGCTGCCTGGCGAATGAGGGCCCTTCGGCTCATGTTCATTCGTCGGCCTGATGGGTTAACCTCATTCGGCCGAACTAAGCTTTGCCTAGAATCACTCCCATCACAAGATCCCATGTAGTTTCGAAGGTTGTAGATGCCAGGACTGGTCATCGGGGTTCTATGGTTCGAAGGGAGAGGGTTTAAAACCGGTTTTGAGTGAGATTCAAACTAGGTGGGTGAAAACCCTAAAAACCGCATACTTTGAGCTCGTTTTACCTTCGATTTTGTGGGTTTAACCTCCGATCTGTTGTACTTTCGTGTAGAGGGGAATGAGAGCTTCAAGTAGGTTCAAGAATGGGGTGATTTGGTTGAGAAATGAGAGAGATATGGAGGAGAGAAGGTGAGAAATGGGGGTATTTTCTTGAAACCGGGAATAGGGTTTTAAAATGAAGAAGATGAAGTGAAAAGTGAAGGATTTCACTCATTTGAGTGTATTTATACCCCGAGGGTGTTCGGGTTCGTTTTTGTGGCTCGGTTCACGTTTTCGTTACGTCTCCGGAAGATTACGCGTAATTTAAATGGTTTTAAATAAAAGAATTTAATTTAATTATTTTGATGAGTTTCAAAATTGTAAAATGTTATTTATTTGATTTTATTAAATTATTTTCGTTCGTGACGTGTTTTCGTTGTCGTTTCGTCAGATCGCGTAACCTTCGCGCGTAATTCGTTCGAATCGTCACCCGAACGAATACGACGATGGTTTTGCTTTCTGACCTTTGTTTTCTACTTTTCAGTCATTATTTTAGAATTCTAAACTCACAGATATGTTTGTGTGAATCGTCACTCACGCAAACACACTGTTAGTTCGTCATTCTGAAATAGCACTGTATTATGTTTTAATTGTGTTTTCTCACTGTCGGACTCAACTATACATCATGATTTCACATTGTTTTTGTACTGACTTGTCGGTCATCTGATTCCTGTCATCTGTGGACATCAGATCGCAACCGATATGTTTCTGAATATTGTATGAATTCCGTTGTTTCTCATGATTTGCTGTGTTAACTGTAATTAAGTTTCCACTTAATAAACACAACTAATGTTTCAAATGTACGTTGTACTTAATGTATTTAAGTTTATACGAAAATACGTACAACGATTTCTTGTATTTAGGATTCTGTTAATACAAGTACTGTTTAGGCTTACGTATGTACACATAGAATACAGTGAAAGTACACATACCGTACGGACTTGCCGGACGATCTGGCACTTGCTGTTATAGTCTCCCCTTGTTAAAGAAATTTCGTCCCGAAATTTAAGCATCAAAATCGAGCTTCAATTCTCGAACAAATGGGGATACTTTGCTTTCATGTTGTCCTCGCGTTCCCAGGTAAACTCTGGTCCACGCTTGGAGTTCCATCGAACCTTTACAATAGGAATACGGCTTCGTTTCAGTCTCTTGACTTCACGTTCCATAATCTCTACAGGTTCCTCAATGAAATGTAGTTGTTCATCCATTTGTATCTCTTCCAATGGTATGATTAATGTTTCATCTGCTAGACACCTCTTGAGATTTGATACATGAAACACATCGTGTACTCCACTGAGTTCATCAGGGAGTCTGAGTCTGTATGCCACAGGACCTATGCGTTGAGTAATCTCAAACGGTCCGACATACTGAGGTGCTAGTTTGCCTTTAGCCCCAAAACGAACTACGCCTTTCCATGGGGACACTTTCAACATGACTCGGTCACCCACATCGAATTCCAAAGGCTTGCGCCGTTTGTCTGCGTAACTCTTTTGGCGGCTACGTGTTGCTTGTAATCGTCGTTGTATCTGGGCTATTTTATCAGTAGTTTCCTGAAAAAGTTCAGGCCCAGTTATTCTGTTGTCTCCCACTTCGGTCCAACAAATTGGAGACCGACATTTTCTACCGTAGAGTGCTTCAAACGGAGCACATCCAATGCTGCTGTGGTAGCTATTATTGTAGGAGAACTCAATAAGTGGTAAATGTGTGTCCCAACTTCCACCGAAGTCTAGGATGCATGTTCTCAACATATCCTCTAGGGTTTGAATAGTGCGCTCGCTTTGTCCATCCGTTTGTGGATGATAAGCAGTGCTCAAGTTAACACTTGTCCCTAAGGATTGTTGCAATGATTGCCAGAACCGCGAAGTGAATCGACTGTCCCGGTCTGAGATAATAGACAATGGCACACCGTGCCTCACTACTATTTCATCAATGTATAGTCTTGCAAGTTTTTCCATCTTGTATGTTTCTCTGATTGGCAAGAAATGCGCGGACTTGGTTAATCTATCAATGATAACCCAAATCGAATCGTGTCCGCTGGAAGTGCGGGGTAGCTTGATAATGAAATCCATAGCTATTTGTTCCCACTTCCATTGTGGTATCTCTGGTTGCTCCAGCAAACCCGAAGGTTTCTGGTGTTCAGCTTTGACTTTGGCACAAGTGATACATTTGCCAACATAAGTGGCAATGTCTTTCTTCATGCCTGGCCACCAATAAAATGACCTAAGATCTTGGTACATCTTATCAGCACCAGGATGAACTGAATAACGTGTCTTGTGTGCCTCGTCAAGTATGAGTGTTCGAAGTTCATCTAATGCTGGAATCCAAACACGGTCCAGATAGTAGATAACTCCATCTTGCTTTGTCTTGAAATGTTTCTCGGCTCCACAATCGAGCTCGCGTTTCAGATTGTCTCTTGCCACTGCCTCCTGTTGTGCTTGTAAGATATGATCTCTCAAACTTGTTTGCACCGTCATGCCCATAGCGCGAACGCGTAAGGGTTTGACTCTTTCCTTCCGACTCAAAGCATCTGCAACAACATTTGCTTTGCCCGGATGGTATTTGATCACACAATCGTAATCGTTCAGGAGTTCAACCCAACGTCTCTGTCTCATGTTAAGCTCCTTCTGATCAAATATGTGCTGTAAACTCTTGTGATCTGTGAAGATAGTGCATTTGGTACCATAAAGGTAATGTCTCCAAATCTTTAGTGCAAAAACCACAGCTCCCAGTTCAAGATCATGCATCGTGTAATTCTTCTCGTGTATCTTCAGCTGTCGTGAGGCATAAGCAATGACTTTGTCTCGTTGCATCAAAACACATCCGAGTCCCTGATGGGAAGCATCACAATAAACTACAAAGTCATCACTGCCTTCTGGGAGTGTTAGAATTGGAGCATTGCACAATCTTTGTTTCAGTGTCTGGAATGCCTCTTCTTGTTTATGAGTCCACACAAAAGATTCAGACTTCTGTGTGAGTTTGGTGAGAGGAAAGGCTATCTTAGAGAAATTCGAAATGAATCTCCGGTAATAACCTGCCAATCCCAAAAATGATCGGATCTCCGTCGGTGTTGTAGGCACATCCCAGTTCTTGATCGCTTCTATCTTGGCAGGATCCACATGAATACCATCACTGTTAATCACGTGACCCAAAAACTGAACTTCCCTTAACCAAAATTCACATTTAGAGAATTTGGCATAGAGTTGTTCTTCTTTTAGAAGCTCCAAAACTGTCCTGAGGTGTTGTTCATGTTCCTTCTCGTTCTTTGAATAAATCAGTATGTCATCAATGAAGACGATCACAAACCGATCTAGATACGGCTTGCACACCCGGTTCATTAAATCCATGAACACAGCCGGTGCGTTCGTTAATCCAAATGGCATCACCATGAATTCGTAGTGTCCATATCGGGTACGAAAGGCCGTCTTGGGTATGTCTTCCTCTTGTATCCGGAGCTGATGATAACCTGATCTCAGGTCTATCTTTGAAAAGTACTGTGCTCCCTGTAATTGATCAAATAAATCATCAATCCTCGGTAACGGGTACCGATTCTTGATGGTGAGTTTGTTGAGTTCTCGATAATCAATGCACATTCTGAAGGTTCCATCCTTCTTTTTGACAAAAAGAACCGGAGCTCCCCACGGGGAAAAGCTCGGTCGGATGAATCCTTTATCGAGAAGTTCTTGCAACTGGTTAGACAACTCTTGCATCTCCGATGGTGCGAGTCTGTAGGGAGACTTGGCTACAGGAGTTGCTCCCGGAATCAAATCGATTCGGAACTGTACTGATCTCTCAGGTGGCAGTCCCGGTAAGTCATCCGGAAATACTTCTGCAAAATCTCTCACAACTGGCACATCTTGAATCTTGATTGCTTTCTTGTCTTTCTGAATCACATGGGCTAGAAATGCAACACATTGTTTCCGTAAACACTTGCGAGCTTTCATGCACGAAATTATCTTGACACTGCGTTTCGCTTGGTCTCCACGAATCTCCAAGACTTCATTGTTCTCCATAGGAATGCGTAATAGTTTATCGGAACAGATGAACTCAACTCGGTTAAGAGATAGCCAATCCATTCCGATGATAACGTCGAAACTGCCCAGCTCCATCGGTATCAAGTCGATGGAAAATGTATGATCACCAAGTGTTAGTGGGCAATTCCTAAGTACTGTGTCAACTGTAATCTGTTTGCCATTAGCTATCTCAATAGTGTAAGGGGAGTCTAATGATTCCTCAACATGATTAAGATGGCTAGCAAAATCGGACGAGATAAAACTTTGATCCGCACCAGTATCAAATAATATAGATGCATAGAAATCAGATAGAAGAAATGTACCCGTAATGACGTTCGGGTCTTGTCTAGCTGCAGCAGCTCCTATCTGAAAAGCTCGTCCTCTTGGTGCTTGAGCCCTTTGTTGATTTCTCTTGGGACAATCCCGAGAGAAGTGACCAGGTTCGCCACAGTTGTAGCAAGACCTGTGATCGGTAGCAGCAGTAGTGGCTGCATTGTTGTTTCTGTTTTGAGTCCTCGGACTCTTGCAGTAATTTGCTGTATGACCAAATCTCCCACAGTTGGTGCAGTGTCTGCACGGGACATTTGGTAGATGATGAAACTGACATGAGTTGCACAGAGGTGCAGTGCCAGTGTATGGCTTCCTGATCTCCAATGGGGGTGGCTGATTGCGCATCGGAGTTTGAGTAGTGGCAGCAAAGTTTCTAACCACTTTCTGTTTCTTAGTCGGACGTTTATCCGACTTCTTGGAAGTTCCAGCTTTGGCTGTTTCAGCCTCCTTCCTGAATGCCCCAGAGGCAACCATCATATCTGTCAGGGATGCTGACAGTGTAACAGCTAATTCCATGGTGGTAGGGTGAGCAGAAATCACATGACCTCGGATACTGGGCGGTAATCCACCAACATACCGCTCAATTCTCTTCTCAAGTGTTGGCACCACATCCGGTGCCAAAGTGGCTAACTCATGAAATCGTGTGGTGTAGGCCAGATGCCCAGCACCAATCATCTCCAGATTGAGTAGTTCAGTCTCAACCTTTTTCAGTTCATTTCTTGGACAAAACTCTGCCCTCAACATCGCCTTGAATTCGTTCCACGGCATGGCCTGGGCCTCATCCCGGCCTCTGATTGAAACCTGAGCGTTCCACCAGGTTAACGCTCGCTTGCTAAATGATCCCGCAGCATACTTTACTCTGTTCTGTTCAGGACAGCCACTGATGTCGAGGGTAGCCTCCATCTTCTCGATCCACTGGATCAGTCCGACTGCACCCTCACTTCCACTGAAACTGGGTGGCTTGCAGCCTACAAAGTTCTTGTAGGCATAGTCCTGACTCTGTCTGGTGTTACCGCTGCCTTCTCCAGATGAGTTAGCAACGTTGTTACTGTTGTTGTTGTTGATCCGGTTCATCATCTCTGGAATCACTTCCCTCAGTTGGCTTGTAAGAAGAGTAGCCAGTGCCACAGTAGCAGGGTCCAACTGATACGCTGGTGGTGGCGGAGGAGGAGGTGGAGGTGCTTGTGTAGGAGAGTCTGGCGGTGTCGGTGTCGAAGAGTGCGGAGCTGAACCTTGAGTCAGCGGTAGTAGAGGTGGTTGTCTTCGTGGCGGCATTCTGATCATAACCGAAAGAAAATCGGTTAGTGCAGTGATCAGAAGCAGAAGACATATGCAAATAGAATCCTATATCATAAGAACTCTACATGAGGGTCCCTAGGTTATAGTCTAGGCCAAACCGTTAAAGTAATATGACCTATATTTCTCTATAACCATGGCTCTGATACCAATCTGTCACACCCCGGGCCGGCGGGAACGGATCGTGTTTTCCCGTCGGGCGGAATGTTCCCGGGGCGCGATATCATTGAGTTGATAATCAAATGATCAGATTGTTTACATAGCACATGAGAAATGCTAATCATGACATGAAATAGAATTACAAAGTCAAATTACATTGTTCATCATAATTTAACTAAGTAAATCTAATCAAAAAGAATCAATGAGTTTATATCTTGATCTGTACAAGATATACAAAAGTGATTCAATGTTCTGTCATATCAAAAATATGCAATCAAAAGAAAGCTAGGTCTTCTATGAGTCCACTAGCTTATCATTTGCATATAGTATCTACACCTGTTCGTCACCTGAGAAAACATGTAATTTACACAAAGTCAACACTAGGTTGGTGAGTTCATAAGTAAGTAAATTGAAAACCATTGACTGATCATTCACACATTCACAATGATATAATTGTTGCTTGTATACTTGTTTCACCTGTTCCACCCAATGGCCTCTCCTTAGTTATATGTACAAGTAGTATATCACCTAACTAAGTATGCTTATATATAGGGAATCACGAAAGGGTCAAGCCCAGACGCTATCCCACCATATACTCAACCAAGTTCCACACCACTTGCGATACAACTAAAGATATCCATTTCCCAACTATCCGAATTGTCCGCTGTGTAATCATATGTAGAATAATAATATAGTAAGAGGGGTTTAGTCATCAAACCGAAGTATTGATAACCCTCGTTGAATTAAGGAATTTAGATTATTTAAATCTGATCCTTGTATTATTCTATTACTTGTGAGGTTAACTTTTATGTTACACTTTTAATTTAATTAAAAGTATTAGTTAACTGTTCATCATATGTCTCCAAATGTAGCGTATAGAATCCGAATGGAATCCATTTTAATCCTCACGTAATCAGATTAAAATGCATTCCATTCTCTCCTATCCCGCCATGTGATCCCAAAGTTTCCGTGTGGGATTGTCCTCATGTGATTAACAAAGTTGAATAAGAACTTGTCTTATTTCGTTATGATAATCAGGTGTAAATGATAAGAATCCCATGAAGTTACGTTATCATGATCATCATTTACTGTAAATGATAAGAATCCCATGAAGTTACGTTATCATGATCATCATTTACTGAATCCATGTGATCCCAAAGTATCCGTGTGGGATTGTTCTCGTGTACTTAACAAAGTCGAATAAGAACTTGTCTTATTACATTATGTTAATTAGGTGTAAATGATAAGAATCCCATGAAGTTACGTTATCATGTTCATCATTTACTGTAAATGATAAGAATCCCATGAAGTTACGTTATCATGATCATCATTTACTGAATCCATGTGATCCCAAAGTATCCGTGTGGGATTGTTCTCGTGTACTTAACAAAGTCGAATAAGAACTTGTCTTATTACATTATGTTAAATAGGTGTAAATGATAAGAATCCCATGAAGTTACGTTATCATGACCATCATTTACTGTAAATGATAAGAATCCCATGAAGTTACGTTATCATGATCATCATTTACTGAATCCATGTGTTCCCAAAGCCTCATTATGTAATTAAGTGTAAATTAATTAAGTATCTGATCATGTGGAAATAACTAAGTGTTATAAGTTACAATCTTATAACTAAGTTATTATAATGTATTGATAATTAAGAAATTATCTTATCATAGTCATATGAGTTTCCCTGTTATCTCATAATCATACAAGCATGCATACAATGATATATGATAATAAGCAATTTAATATCATTTAATCAGAGTATAACTAACATGTTAAGTAAAACTTTTAAATAAATAAAAGTAAACATGTTTCTCAGCCCCGAGAGTTAAAATCAGTAAAGATTTAAAGTAAAAGGGGCATATGAACTCACCTTGTAGTTGTTGTGTTTGACTTAGCTTAAACAAGAATGTACGCGCTCTTGATTGTACTTGAGTGTATTTTCACGATCCTGTATTGATTTCACGATGTTTATAACTTATTAGTATGAATTATAGGGATTTTATGTGTATGTATGTGTTAGCCATAAGCTTTGGCCAACACTTAAAGTCTTCGGTCTCTGTTGGCCCATCTTTATTTGTTATTGGTTCTTGTAATCCATAGACTCCTTTGATTTATTCTTGTCTTATCTAGCTTGTATTAAAGCCCATTTGTAGTTTCATGAAGTCATGTTATAAGTTACAAGACCTTGTTGCAAAAACTGCCGTTTTGGTAGTAATCCCTTGGTTATCATACTTGTTAGTGTTGAGTTAAAGAGTTACAATAGTTCTTTAGTCATGTGGGCCAACAATTTAGGTTGGGCCAATGATATTGGGTGTTGAATCATAAAGGCCTTGCCAAAAGTTACACAAACTAGTGTTCAAATGGCCTTGTGGGCCTTGTTTTGGGCCTCTAAGGAATTTATTGGGCCCAAGGTGAGCCTAGGCAATATTTGTTGGGCCTAGAGTCATATAGGGCTGTTGGAATTGAAAGTGGGCCAGAAATGGGTTGTTGACCAAGTAAATGACGAAGTGGCTCCAAAAGTGAAGACAAGGGCCTCAAAGTGGGCCTTAAATCAATTTCTGTGGGCCTCGGGTAGATTTTGATGGGCCCTATGGGTTTTGTCTCGGGCCTTTGCCAAAAGAGTTCATGGGCCAAGTTGGGCCTAGCTTACAATGGCTGGAACAATAGTGGGCCTTAAGTTTGGCTTTTTGGCCAAAATTGTGGCTTTGGGCCAAAGGCAGTGGGCCTTGAGCTCTAAACCGTGGGCCTTGGGCCCTTCACTTCTTGTTGGGTCTTCCAAGAGTCAATGGGTCAATGGTAGAGGTATTGGGCCTGAAGGGTTGATGTGGGCCTACTGGTGGCCTAATCCATTCCATGTGTGGGCCAACTAGATTGTTAAAATCTCTAGATGGTTGTGGGGGCTGAAATGTAGTGTGGGCCTGGATCCATATCCACTGCGGGCCAAGGAAGTATGTTGCTGGGCCTAATATCATGCTGGGCCTGATTAATGGGCTGTAGACTTGGGTCAATTAAAGGGCTACAGTTCCTGTTGGGCCGTAACAAGGGTGGCCTTGGGCCCAATCTCAGGTTGTTGGGTCATAGGATGATTTTGAGTCAACTGTTAAGATGAAATGGTCACATGGGCCAATTAATGGATGGCCCAATCCTCTTTGGGCCGAATTAAAAGATTTATGGTCCCTGTTGTTGGGCCTACAACTTTCATGGGTTTAGGGTTTTCACAGATTGTGTCCTCTGGTTGAATGGAATCACAGTCCACCGAATGAGGTGATGATGGTCGAATGATGCATGGCTGGGTGGCGAATGGTGGTTTCCAGCCGAATGAAAGTTGGCCAAGTGATTCGGCGAATGAAGGAGGGGGTGGCCGCGAATGTCTAAGGCCCGAATGGGGTTGGTCCTGGTCGAATAGGTGGCTGGTGTATGGGTGTCGAATGAGCCATGGCTGCCTGGCGAATGAGGGCCCTTCGGCTCATGTTCATTCGTCGGCCTGATGGGTTAACCTCATTCGGCCGAACTAAGCTTTGCCTAGAATCACTCCCATCACAAGATCCCATGTAGTTTCGAAGGTTGTAGATGCCAGGACTGGTCATCGGGGTTCTATGGTTCGAAGGGAGAGGGTTTAAAACCGGTTTTGAGTGAGATTCAAACTAGGTGGGTGAAAACCCTAAAAACCGCATACTTTGAGCTCGTTTTACCTTCGATTTTGTGGGTTTAACCTCCGATCTGTTGTACTTTCGTGTAGAGGGGAATGAGAGCTTCAAGTAGGTTCAAGAATGGGGTGATTTGGTTGAGAAATGAGAGAGATATGGAGGAGAGAAGGTGAGAAATGGGGGTATTTTCTTGAAACCGGGAATAGGGTTTTAAAATGAAGAAGATGAAGTGAAAAGTGAAGGATTTCACTCATTTGAGTGTATTTATACCCCGAGGGTGTTCGGGTTCGTTTTTGTGGCTCGGTTCACGTTTTCGTTACGTCTCCGGAAGATTACGCGTAATTTAAATGGTTTTAAATAAAAGAATTTAATTTAATTATTTTGATGAGTTTCAAAATTGTAAAATGTTATTTATTTGATTTTATTAAATTATTTTCGTTCGTGACGTGTTTTCGTTGTCGTTTCGTCAGATCGCGTAACCTTCGCGCGTAATTCGTTCGAATCGTCACCCGAACGAATACGACGATGGTTTTGCTTTCTGACCTTTGTTTTCTACTTTTCAGTCATTATTTTAGAATTCTAAACTCACAGATATGTTTGTGTGAATCGTCACTCACGCAAACACACTGTCAGTTCGTCATTCTGAAATAGCACTGTATTATGTTTTAATTGTGTTTTCTCACTGTCGGACTCAACTATACATCATGATTTCACATTGTTTTTGTACTGACTTGTCGGTCATCTGATTCCTGTCACCTGTGGACATCAGATCGCAACCGATATGTTTCTGAATATTGTATGAATTCCGTTGTTTCTCATGATTTGCTGTGTTAACTGTAATTAAGTTTCCACTTAATAAACACAACTAATGTTTCAAATGTACGTTGTAGTTAATGTATTTAAGTTTATACGAAAATACGTACAACGATTTCTTGTATTTAGGATTCTGTTAATACAAGTACTGTTTAGGCTTACGTATGTACACATAGAATACAGTGAAAGTACACATACCGTACGGACTTGCCGGACGATCTGGCACTTGCTGTTAGGTGGCGTCCCAGACTCCACTGTGGCGTTTTTGGGTGGCGTCTACAGAGGCTTGGTGGCGTCCTGGACTCCAGGTGGCGTTTTAGGTGGCGTCCTGGATGTGCCTAGTGGCGTCCCAGACTCCACTGACAGAATTTGTCCAAAATTCACCCAAAACGCAAAATAATCGGTTTTAACCCCCAGATTCATTTTCGATTATTTCCAATCATTTCTTTACCCCCAAAAACAAGTTTCATGCACTCCTTTTTAACATGTAAATAAGTTCTAAACCTATCTTAGCAACTTATAACATGTAAATACCATTTAACCAATCAATGGTTCAATTTTTCCAAATAATTTCTAATCTTTATCAATATCCTTCCGCACGAATGCGGATCATCACCAATGCCACTCCATGGTGGCCTTACATTAACTTCCACACGCATGTAGATCATCCCCTTTGCCATAAGAGTATGGACTTATACCTACTTCCACAGGAATGTGGATCATCACCCAAATGTCACCAATTTATGATCTTACATCACCTTCCATACAAATGTGGATCATCAACCAATTAATGTGCCAACTATACTCTATCATACATTGACACCAATATAGGTTATGCATACATCACATAACAAACATCAATATCCACAAAACACTATATCAAATAGATCATACAATTCAACAAAATCAACAAACATGAATATGACTCATGGTTGCATATCCATGGTTTGGTTTACTCACCTTGATCCTTTGTTCCACTTGATTCAACCTTCTCCTTACAGGGTCGTTGGTTTGTATTTCCATTTCCTAGATCATGTAATCATACATACACATTCAATCTAGGAATTACACACAAGAAAATCAACTCACACCCATTTGACCCATTATCACCATCATTGACTTTATGGTAGTCAACTCTCCTAAATCCCCAATTCACCATCAATTCCTTTCATTCTAGCTAATCACACCTAATTGATACTTATAAATCATAAAATTAAGTTAATTAGCCATTACCCCCAATTCACCAAAACCTCAAATCATTTGAGTACTTAAGGTTGTTTGAGACATTTCCTCAAACACCTTATGTGCAGAATTTTATGACACCACAACATCAATATTTTAAAAGGCCAACATTTCCATTCATTTCATTTCAAACATATGAAATCTCAACTCCTAAATTATAATTTATCATTTAAATCCCTGCACATACTTATCAAATGCAACCATTCATCAATTCAAAACTCTAGTTCATTCAACCCACCAATTTCACCCAAACCCATAATTACCCAAAACTTAAACTCTTAGTTTTCAAACCAAATACATGCAAAATAGTTAGGTTAGTTGATTTTCATCTCCATAAACACAATCACATGTGTGAACTACCTCAAGCACCCAAAATTTTGATTTTATCACTACTAACCTAACCCACCCATAGAGACCCACGAAAATTCAGCCATAAGTATGAAACTACATACCTATAGTTGAGAAATGTGAAGAGGAATACAAGTCAAAGCTTGCATTTAAGATCAGAACAACTTTGGTGGATGAATTTGATCAAAACTTCAAGTTTTCTTCCCCTTTCTTCCTTGCTAGTCGTCGCCCCCTTCTAATCTCAAAATAGAATTCTGATTTTGACCATGTTGACCCTCATTCCCCCTTTAAAACCCCCTTTTTAATTTGTCTTTCAATAAATGACAGTTTTAGTCCCTCATCTTTCAATTACTCTTTTAACATTTGTTAATGTTTACAAATGAATAATTATTTAGCCTACTAATCAACACATAACAACACCATTTAACTCAAAATAAAATCACATGTCGATTATTTTAATATTAAGTTAAATCGGGTCGTTACATCAAGTCTTTGAATTTTTTTTTGTTTGAACATTATTGTAACTTGCAACACATATATAACACTTTATTCTTTTATTAGTATGCGTAAAATACATGTGTGTGTCACAGTAAAGTCAAAGTCAAACAACGTAAAGTTTAAACTACGTTAACCATGAAATCATAGAAGTCGAAGAATATAACGTTAATATATCCACAATACAACAAATTGTAATATATATAATATTATAATCTGTACATTAGTTTAATATCACAATATAGTTGAATTAAAACCTAACACAAATGAAGACCAGAATGCCCAAATGAATCCTACATCATGTCTAAACAATTACCAAATCCTACAATGTGGTTATTTAATTTTTAAATCAAACTTATTTTAAATTTATTAATAAATTACCAGTGACATAATTCTTATAAAATTCTAATTATATATCTACCATTGGGGCAATCATTTAAATGTTTTTTGTTCGACAATATTTTTTTTATTTGGCCTCCATACCCGAACACATCCTCCTATGGTACACATGCATCAATTTTAACACTCTTTACGTGCTCTATTAGTGGTGGAGCGATTAGTCTATAGCATCTCTATGTTGTTTATTAAGTTGCTAATTAAGTTGTTGCGCTTATTGTTTATTTTAAGGCGTATGGATCGATCATATGATAAATACTATTTAATAGTGAATGGATAAGTGTGTGTGATGACGGAGGATGGATAAACCCAACTGCCCAGACAAACGCGTTAAAGATACCACACCACGTTCACCTTTGCCAAAGCATGGCAAAGGCAGGGAGCCTCAAGGCGGGAAAAGGTGTGGAAAACCGAGCTTGCATATCAGCTCAAATGGGAAACAGGAACATCAAATAACACATATAAAAAGCAAGTATTCCCATTTCAGTAAAATAAACGGCTTGACCCTTTAAAGTGAAAGGTGAATGGGTTATCAGACTGCCACAGCCTAGAGCTCGAGGAGCTACAATAGTCAAACTATTATACGCAAATAGTAATATCCAGGGTTACCAAGAAAAGGAACGAGGAAGATCATAAGATTAGAACCTCAAAAAGGAACCAGCTTGGAGTATAAATCAAGCAGGATTGGAAGTAGGTAAGACCACGGCATTCACTCATACTTATACTTTCACTTGCTTCATGTTCAAAAGAACTTCCGACTTATTCTCACGCCGGAGTCTCGGCCACGGGAGAAAACTCCGATGGTGAGGCTAACGGGGTGTTACCTTTGTGTGCAGGATTACCAAGTGAAGATCAAGGAAGGACGTTGTAGCAACAGTGAGCGCACATACTTCCATTACACATTACTTGTACAATAAGGATGCGACCAATGTAAATATTGATCACTCTTTATCGAGACTGACTTATATGAGCATTTCTTTATGATATGACCTTTTGTTTTTCCCAAGTCATATAGCTATTGTATCGTTTAAACATTGCATTGCTTTAGTTCATTGGTACTATTTTACATTATTTGTTATTGTTTTTCCTAGTCACAATTTTGGCTTAGTGGTGTTTCTATTTGTGGGTTTCTTTGTATAACGACATATACTCAAGGGGTTCGGGCAAATATGTGAAGAGAGTGAACAATAAAACTATTTAAGGATTTGAATTTCTATTGAGAACTTAAATTATATTTTCAATTGTGTCATTGATTACTGTAATGTTTGACACGTCAGCTTTAATCAGATCATAGTGTAACAGTTTTGGCCATTCTTATTACTGAGAAGTGAGAACTGAGAACATATTATGATTTCTAATAAGCAAGAACACATTTCGAATTTTCGATATAGCCTATCTTTGATTAGGTAACTTGCCTATCCTTTTAAAGTTTTAGAAACTCGGTATATAATTTTCTTAGAAATTGTGATTTCTTGATTTATTTGAGAGCTCATTCTTTGCTTCAATGTTTGGGTAGTTGTTGTTTTGCTCACGAAGAACATTTTGATTTCTATGAATTATGTTCGAATTTGTTAGTTGTGACACACTTAGACTTAAAACATTATATTTAAATGTCGAACCGAATAACAAAAACATGAATCAGGTGTTTTCAAAAGTGTAAAAAAACTTAAACAATAAGCTTTAAATAATTACCAAAGAGATTACTATTAAAGTTTCTTTTAAGAACTAAGATTTCTAAGATATATTGTAAATTTAGAATGTGACAAACTAATTAATATACTAAATCATAATAAAATTAGTGGGTTACTCAAGCGTTGCGGCGGGCAATCCAGCATGATTCTATATATCGAAAAGCAAATATGTGTTGTTAATCTGACACAAGGCTGTAAAGGGTAGCGTTATACAGTGTATGCTCGGCTGGTATGAGTATTCGATTGTGATAATAATATGAATTAGTTATTAATAATATTTAATTATTATTATTATCAGATGAATATTACTATTAAATTTAAACAGTTTGTGAAGTAATTACGAACATAATGATATAAACGATAAAAATGCTCGATAATAGACAAACACAATATAGTTTGTGAATAACACGCAAAATTTATGTGATCGTTTGGATTCGATACTTTGAAATTAATTTAACTTTGAGATTGCATTTTCTATCAAACTTAGTATACTATTTTTTGTAGCAATTGACTCTATTTTATGAGGCGGTGGATTCATTATTATGAAGCGGTTTAATATGTTAAAGTGAAGCTCCTGTTTTGAAGCAGTTGAATCAATTTTATCAGCATTGTAGACTTAACTTATATATTTATTGTTATTATTTAGTTATTATTATCATTTAATTATTATTGTTATTGTTATTGTTATTATTAAAATATATGTATGGTGAGACATATTTTTGACTGAAAATTAAAGGTTGAGTCGTCGCTACCTGTCGCAATAACAATATCACGAATATCAAAATGCAGAGCAAAAAATGATTCTAACAACTATCATTTCATCATAAAACAATAAATGAAACCGTTTGCAATTTTTTTTAACTGTAGTTAATTAATTATTGTTTAATTGGTATTAAATTAGATATAATAATTATATAATATTATTATTGCTAGCCTTTATGTTGACTTTACAGTCTCTATCATTAGTAGGAAGGAAAACAAGTCAGAGGGGTTCAAAAACGGTCAACAGTGGCAACCTATGAATCGATTTTTATTACCGCCATAAACTCCACTTGTAAATGTATGTTTATATAATGTTTTGTTGACTTTCAAATAAGTATAGTGCACACAAAATTATGTTAACTATTTCTTTAACAATTGTTTTTACAAAAAAAAATCCAAACAAAATTTATTAAAAAATTACTTAAAATTTACATTGTCATACAAAAGATTTAATAAATTAATATATTGTCAATTGAACAAGATTTGTTGCAAAAAATTGATTATGGAATTTTGATTAAACAATTTGTATCTAATAAAGCTAAAAAAAAAAGTAAACTTTATTTAAAATTCTAAACATATATATAAAATGCAACCGAAAAAAATAACTTTGTCAACTACAAACTTTTTAATTTTTTTATTCTTGGTCCTAAGTTTAACTAAAGGCTAAAAGGTTTATACTTTATAATATGACCAAAAGATAGGAGCGTTCAAAAAACTCGAAATCCGAAAAAGTCCGAAATCCGAATCGTATTCGAAACCCGAAAAAACCGATCCGAATCATTGATTCGGATATTTGGATAGATTCGGATCGGATATCCGTTTTCCGAATTCGGATCGAATATCGGATATCCAACCCTGTTTATTCGGGTTGTTCGGATTATTTGGATGAAAAAATAGGTTTATTCGGGTTATTCGGATAGATTCGGATCGGATAAAAAATTTCGAATTCGGGTCGGGTCGTGTTTCGGATAAGGTCTTAAAATTTTCAAATCCGATGAACACCCCTACCTAAAGATATGTCCATATGTTTTTAGCTTGCTTCGAGCCTTCAAAATTGTCGAGCCGTCCCTCTTAATCATAAGTAATCGTATCTAGTATTTCTTAGAATCTAGTTACAAGCTTTGATGACTTTTTCTTCAATCAAATACTTTTCTAAAATGACGCGTAACGACAGGTTGCACTTGACCATGACTTAATTTCTGATAAGGACTTTTGTACGTGTGAACATGACAAGAAAATGATGAACACGCAAAGAAGAGGGTTCTATTAATTTAAATGAATTTAATCTATTGTGTAACTTTGAAAATATTCCTTTTTAATGATAATGATAATAATTAAAATATAAAAAGTCAACAACGTTGACTGTTAAACCATTATGTTATACCTTTGTATATTGATCCTTGCCATATGAAACCAATATGTTATCAATCCTTGCTTCTCACCTTGTAAGTTATTAAACAAAATTCGAATCTAGAATTTAGGATTTTGGGGAGAATGTTTCTACTCTATTGGGGAAATTTGTGTGTTAATTTGGGAAAAAAATTGTTGTGACATTAGTGGGTCATCAATGTAACATACGAGAAGTTAAGAGAGTTCGAGATGACTTACTATACTCGTAAAATCAAAATTGACATCTTATTGGTTACTAGTCGGACCGGATTTAAAAACCACATGACATAATAAATATATACAAATTTTTAAAGGATTATCAAACAAATATAATCATATATGTTAAAAAAATACAAGGTTTGATTTTTATGTTTCATTATTTTGATTTTAGTTAAAAAAACTAAAAAAAAAAACTTGAAATTCAATCCAACCAGTAAACCAGTTATCGGTCGATGGGTAAACCAGCTCAACCGTCTGGTTCCCTCAAAGATGATTCGCATGTTACTTTTGGCCCTGGCCAGCGGTTCGCTAGTGACTACCTATTTTCATATTGTGTTGATGCATGATAATTGGTCAAACAACTCGTATGAAATACCTAATAATTTGAGACTATAGTTCTTCATATAAAAATAATCAGGGACGATCTTGAAAATTGAGATGCCCGGAACGAGTCGGAAAAAAAGCCCTAGCGAATACAAATTTTAAACTATGGGTGTTCAACAAAATCGAAAACCGAATCGTATTAGTAACTGAAAAAACCGATTTTTGAATTCAGTTTTTGGTTCGGTTCCTAACTATATCTGAATTCTAAATTAGGCTCCTAATCGTATCCGAATTTCTAATTTTGGTTTTCAGTTCAGTTACGGGTTCAAATTAATTTTCAATTCGGTTTTCTTCGATTTGTTCGGTTTTTAACCGGTTTATATAGTTGAATTCGGTTTTTAACGTTTATTTGGATTTTAATCGTTTTGTTCGGTATTAACCAAAACTTAACCGAACCACTTCCCGATTTCGGTTCGCTTTTCGGATAGGGAAAAAACTGAAAAATGATTAAATCGAACCAACGAACACCCATATTTTAAAGGACTAGAAAATAACTTCATATACTTGTTGGTTCTCATTTAAATGAATCTTTGTATATATGTATACGTCAAAAATTGTGCCCCATAAATAATAGGCCCAGGACGGAGGTCGGATTTGCTCCTCCTCCGAACCGTCCCTTGTAAAAAACACACACATAGATACACACACACACACACACATATATATATATATTTGTTTTCTTTAAAATTGGTGCAAGTTGTATGAAAACTTGTATGTATTTGGTGCACACAATGTTTTCAGAACCGGACCGGATGTCTTATACTGGTTACTGATCGGACCGGATTTAAAAACAGATGATATAATAAATATATAAAAAAATCCAAAAAATTTATAGAATTATAAACACATTTAAACAAACATATTCATGTTAAAAAAAAAAAAAGACAAGGTTTGATTTTAATGTTTAATTCTATAGATTTTATTTAAAAAAAAAAACTTGAAATCCAGTCCGACAAGTGAATCGATTCCCGATCAGACCGGTGAACCGGTCGGTTCCCTTAAGGACGGTTCACATGTGATTTTTGGGGTTCCTCGTCTAGCCGACCGGTCCGGTTCTGAGAGCATTAAGTGTACTTGCATTTCCTGTGTATATATATGTATATATTTATTTATTTATTTATTTATTTAAAAGTTGGTGCAAGTTGTATGAAAAATTGCATGGAAATAGGTGTACATGCATTTCCACGAACCACACATATGAAAACCACATACGCATATGTGTGTGTGTATATATATATGTGCATATATCGAGAGAGAGAGACCATATACCTACTGCAATTTAATAATTTATGAAGATGAGATCAAATGGAGTCGTTACTTTCCTCTCAGCTATTGTCGTTGTACTTGCTATCATCTCTACCATGATGATGGTTGTTGAAGCACGAACACGAGTCGTAGCCCCATCAGCTCCAGCCCCAACACCAATATCATCATCAACACTTACACCAGATCAAGAAAATCGTTGGGGCGGTTGGCCTGGCTGGCCGTGATGTATGGTTATAAGAATTGTAATATGTACATGATAACAATACATAACGCCAATGTAAAATTCTCTTGATATATGTAGTATGATACTTACCTTTTGCTGTTTAAGATATAATCTTGTATTAAGGTCTTGTTTGAGGTGTGCGTATGGAATATATATACACACACACGCATATATATATACATACACACACACACATATATATACACATGCACACACACACATATATATCTAAATATGTATACATAGGAGTAGGTTCACATACAAATAGAGTTTTTTGTAAAAATTGTAGGAACCAATAATGTGTTGACATGTGACATTTTTATTAATTAATAGAAAATGGTAACATAGGCAATTGTATTTAAATGATTTTTAAATTTTACATTAAAATAGGTAAGTGGTTAATTAGTTTCCTGATTAATCAGTTTCCAAAAATTAAAATCATATTCGTAACATCAAATACCGAAACAAAAAAAATAAAAATAAAAATCGCAGGCATTGATTTTTTGAAATTGCATTTGCAAAATTCGATGGACGATTTTGTAGTGTTATTATATGTTGATATATATGTATTGATATGTTGCTACTATTTGAATCGTAGGATAATTATTTATCATATTTTTAGTGTTGTTGTTGTGTGCTGACATGTAATTTTAAACGCCAAAGCACCGATTTTGTAGTGCTATTTTATGTTGATATATATGTACTGATATGTGCTGATATATCATGTATTAATATCACATATTATGTGAATGTGTTGATATACGCTTCATGTGCTGATAGCACATATTAGCACATAGCGAAAAGGAAATCGATTTATTCCTTAAAAATAATAACTGCTCCTAATTTAATGGATAGCATGATATCTGCAAATATGGAAATTCCTTTTGTGCCCTTATTTCCATTTTAAACAACATATTAATTACAATCATGCCACAAGTTCTTTAATAACCATTGATGATAACACATCAAAGGCTTAGATCATTTCTCACTGTTTTTACAAAATTATTATTTTGTACAATAACCTTACTCTGTATACATACACACACACACACACATATATATATATATATATATATATATATATATATAGGATTTGAAACAAATGAAAACTCGATTTTAAAGAGAAAACCCTTAAACCCTATCTCAACCATTAGATCAACTTTTTTTTATTTCTAATTTATTAATATGAAAAGGGTATAATAGTCTTTGCCACTTACCCATATATATATAATAATTTATCTCGTTTTCTCTCTCATTTAAAATCACCCATATATATAATAATTTATTAATATTAAATTTTCTCTCTCATCTATCTCTTCTCTCTCAATCAATTAAAAAATGTTTTTTAAAATTTCAAAACAACAAAAATATATATTTTTTATACAAAATTAAAAAAACGTATTTTTACAAAAAAATATAAAAATTACACATACGTATAAATAAAAATGTAATATTTTTAATACACAAAGTACACATGTGTAGAAACAAAAATATACACGTGTGTATATTTTATATATTTGAGATTTATAAAATATTACACATACACATGTGTAGTTTTTGGTGTTTTGATTTATTTGATGTTCTTTTATAAATTTACACATGTGTAATTTTTTTTTTCATATGTAAAATACACATGTGTAATATTTATTATGGTTGAAAATATGTAATATTGTGTTTTGTGTAGTGAAATTTGTGTTTGATACACATGTGTATATTTTGTTTTTCTTTAATTTTTTTTTTAATTTTAATAGTCATTTATATAGAAAAGTAAGAGTGAGAGAGGAGAGAGAAAAGAGAAGAGAGATGAAAGATAATCTGAATTAATTAATAAAAAGAGATAAAAAAGATGGGAAAAAAAAAGTCACTTATACATCTTAAAGGGTAAAAGAGACATTTTCTATTTAAAAACCCCATTAAAATATTTAACTTTAATTGTGTACCGCATGTTTTTTCTGTTTAATTAATAAAAATCTAAAATAAGTTTGATCTAACGGTCCACGTAGGGTTTAAGGGTTTCTCTTTAAGATCGGGTTTTCAAAGGATTCAAACCGAATAGTGCTCAAATAATAACCAATGGATAGAGCAATAACTCATTAACTCAAATCCAATGGCTAATCAAAAAGTTAAGTGTATAATTCTAAGGAGTTCATGATATAGAGAGAGAAAATGTGGTGTGTTTTATAAAATCTTCATGCATGCCTAATTTTCTTCGTTACGGCCCTTGTTCATAAGTTCATCCTAAAACCCTTGGCTCCAAGAATCGGATTCCCATTCACCCTAGGACCAGCGAACCTTTAGGTTTGGTGTCCATAGGGTTCGGCTAGGAGGTAATAGATTCGGCCCAACAAAATAAAGTGGTTCCGTGACCCACAAGGATTCTAAGGTTCGGCTGGTTAGTTAGCAGGTTCTTGGCTTCCAAATTCAATAGGGTTCGGCTACTGTGCTAGTAGGTTCGGCCAAACAACCAGAAAAGGTTCTGCCAATTTAAGCAGAAGAGGTTCGGCCGATTAAGCAGAGGGTTAGGCCCAATAAAATGGTTCGCCACCCCTTCTGGGTTCGGCCATAGATGGGGGTTCGTTCATTAGGTTCGTGGCTCCAGCAAGGGTTCGTGTGACGTGCATGGGTTCGTTCCTCTTGGTTCGGGGTGCATGAAGGGTTCGACTAGCAAGACCCAATGGTTCGCCGTTGTGATGCAGGGTTCGGCTGAGATGGGGTTCGCCACTCCTTTAGGGTTCGTCGCTGGTTTGTGTGAGGCCGACTAAGGTTCGGCCATTACCAAGGTTCGGCCAGGACAGCCCACGAACCCTGCGAACCATGGCTGCCGATCATCACCCCCATTGAACTGCTACTGTTGCAGGTTTATCTATAGCATCCATACACTCATACTCATGCGTTTTAAGGTCTTTAGGGTGTAAAATTTGTTTAAGACATAATGATGTAACTTATTAGGTGTTTAGAGTGAGAAACCGAAGCAAAAACTCAAGATTTACCTCGAATGATGGATCAAATGTGAGAGCTTCTTGTACTTTCTTGTTCTCCTTGATTCCCCAGTCGTTTAGGCTCCGAGATCTTGTGACACCCCGTAATTTCCAGGTCAGCTTGTTATTTATTTAAATGTTTATTTAAATACTTTATGTACACATGGCACGACAGTACGAACACCGACACACAACAGGATAATTCGTGGAATTATCGGCAAACAACACACACGTGTCAAAACACACGAACGTTGGTGAACGTCAAGCACATTGTGTAGCACAACACTCGAAACTACACGAAACACTCACACATGAAACTTGGAAGTTCCAACGAGACCAAAACGATAGTTCGTAAATGTGAAAACGGTGACGAACGGATCAAACCCATTAAGATAGGCTTATTGGGCTCTTCAGGGGCCCATCGCGGTACGCGATGGCCCAACAAGAGGCAGTGTCGCGATACGCGACAAACATCGCGGGGGTTTGACTCCCGAAATCCGCCGCGGTACGCGGAGAGGATTTGGAGGCCTCATCGCGGTACGCGACAACGCCCAGTCGACAATATCTTTATAAAACCAAGACAATGATGGCTAGCCTATCTATTTCACTCATATCTTCGGCAGAGCACGCAACCATTCGACCATCTTCAACCTCTAGAGCCCTGTAGCAGCCATTGGAAGCCATTGAAGGCCCTTTTGAAGCTCAAGAACCTTGAGGAAGACCTTTTAGACCATCACTCTTCATTGCCACCTTCTTGTCCCCATCAAGACCCACAAACCAGGAGGTGTAGAAGCTGTTATCATCACCATGTCAGGATCTCAGGAGCTTTTGAAGGTAGTACTTCAACCCTTGTGGCTTAAAATCACCACATTTCGCATCTACACGCTCACAAACACACATGCAAGCCCCATGGTCTTGCATGCACGAATTTTCCTTTGTTTTAATATGGGTTTGTTGATATCTCAGTGTATTATGATGATCTAAAGTGATTAGATGATGTTTTATGATGATCTAAAACGATGGGTATAGGCCATTCTACTTAAAATAATGATATGAGATGATATTGATGCATGCATGTATGATCTAAGACATATTAGATGATATTGAATATTGTTGCATGATCTTAGTTGTTGTTGATAATGATTTACATGATTAGATTTGGTTAAAATGGCTTAAATGTTGATTTTTGATAAACCTTCTATTAATAGAAACTTTTTAGTTAAGTAATAGTGATATGGGTGATATTTGACAACATGCATGTCTATGGATTGCTAGTTAAATGCTATTAGAATGATATTGATGCTTAGAATGTGATTTTGATAAGGTTTAAGATCATTTTTACATAGTTACTATAATTAGTAACTTTTTATTGATGAAATGTTAATATATGGTGGTTTGGACTATGTTAACATGTTTATATGATGTTAGATGGTTTAGTAGGATGGTTTATGACGTAAAAATGGTTTATAAATGTTTAAATGGTCACTTTTATGCAAAAACAACAAGGTTACTATTTATAGTAACTTTATTTGTACAAAAACCGATTTGCCAACATGTTGAATAATTTGAGCATACTAAATGATTTATTATGCGATAACATGATGATTAGATGTTAAGTTAGATGGTTTCCGATGTCACATATGCTAAAAATGGAAACTTTCCATTTTAGGAAACTTTTGTGTGCTAACATGATGAAAACGACCTATGTGACTTCGTATGATGATGTGTTATGTGTTAACATGATCACGTAGGACTAACGAGCATGCTAGAACTTTAAAAACTGTTATGCTTTGTGAACTTTCCAAAAATGGAAACTTACTATAAATAGTAAGTTGTCCATAGACGCGACTTGCGCGTTTAGCACTCGACGAGCACTTACACGATTGCTACATGATTCACAAACCGTCACACGGTTCACCAACGGGTCGTTGACTTGACACGGTCAACTCTGGTCAAACACGGTCAAACACGGTCAATGTGGACCAACACAGCCAAACACGGTCAATGTGGACCAACACGAGCAAACACGGTCATTGTGGACCAATAAGGACAAACATGAACAACCAAGGGTTGTTGGATACAAACACGACCACTAACACGAACACTAGCACGGTCACATACACGAACTCACGTACGGTGTACGATATAGGTTGCCGGTGACCGACTACACTACTTGACGCTTCAGGAGCTTACGCTTACTTACTACTTTCATCACTAAGGTGAGTTTACGGCCCCTCTTTACTCTTTTTCAAACGCTTTTAAATAGGGGGAGAATACTAGTTACATCGAGTCAAACATTTATTACTGTACAAACATATTTGGTGTATGCTGGTTTATTGGACAAACATTAAGTGTTGAACTCCTATTAAGCCCTCACAAAGTTTTACCGTTAATGTACGAACAACGTGGTAGATTTGGATGGATCCATTAGGGAATGACTAACCCCACGGGGCACTATGTTGACTGGATGTCATAACCCGTGCAAACTCTGACCTAACTTGCTATGCATACGAGGCATAGCGGAGGCAAGGACAAACAAGTCTAGTTCGGTAGTGACGCACTGACACTTTGGGCCTAGGGCTCGGTACTAACATTTGATAAACAGCATGACACACTTTTATTACTATATGTATATCAAAACCTGTGAACTCACCAACCTTTGTGTTGACACTTTTTCTAACTTGTATTCTCAGGTAACTAGCAAGGCTAGCATGAGGACAGGAATGCACACCTTAAGGACGAGCATTAGGGACTTACATGCATTCTGTCACAACTTTTCGAAAACAATTTATCTTTCATTCTGTTTATGACAATGTTGTAATAAACTTATATTTCCGCTGCATGTATCAAACATATTTATTTTCCGCTGCTATGATTTGAAACTATTATTCCGCTGCAAACTATTTTATTTAGTGTATGTGTCAAACGTTGGAATTGTAAACGCATATAGAGTTGTTCTATATGACCTTGAGCTGTGATTCTGGACACGTCACGCCCACGTGGACTGACACCACGAGTGAGAATTTGGGGGTGTGACAGACCTCGCGATTTCGTCAAGAAACGAGCACAAAAAGCTAGAGAGAAGGGAGAGAGAGAGAGAGAGTGTGTGTGTGTGTGCGTTTTTGTGTGTTTTAGAGAGAGAGTAGAATATGGAAAGTGAGGAAGAAGAAGGAATTCTTCTTCCTTATAGCGTGTATGGTTCCCACGTGTTCGATCTCGTTTTTATCGCGATAACTTATAATAAATATTCGGTTTTCAACGTGAAATATTTTTAAACATAAAACATTCAATTATATTATTTTCGTTTTAAATAAATAGTTTTTCAATTAAAATCGTTTAAATAAAAGATCACCATTTATTTTAGTTAAATCAATTATTTAAATAATTAATCTATTCGAATTCGTTTTATGTTGTGATTCCTAATAAACGTTTTAAGTTTTCATTTATTAATTTAATATCGTTTGATATTATTTAGTTATCTCGTCGAAACACGTTACTTACGTACGTATTCGTAAAGATCGTCACCTTTACGAATCCAACGCTCGTATCGTATTTCGATTCGATTTACGATTTATGGAATATCGTTTCAGAATATCATTTCTTAATAATTATATTCGTGTGAATCGTCACCCACGCGAATACATTTATTAAGTTAATATTTCTGAATTAATATTCGCGTTTAAGTCATATTCGTAACCTCACCATCGCGTATTCATTTCCAATTAAACTTTTATCATTTTATTAACTTTAATATTATAATTCCCAAACCAAAACCCCACTAAACCAAGTCACTGACACATCCATGATAGACCGAAATATGCATATGTATAGGGCATATGCAGAGGTAGATCGCAACCTCCTCTACACCGTCCCACCGCAATTTCGATAAACCATGACCCTGTGTCCTTGACTACGTTTAGCAACCATACTAACAACTAACTCCATACTCCTTTCCAATTCAAACCAATAACATATCTGTGAATTTATTTGCGCTAAACTCTCTGGTTCTGTTTAGTTAGGGTACAACTACCCCAACTAAACTTTTAATGGTTTACGCGTATAATATGTTGTCAATATGTATACCAATAACTGTGATAATCATCAAATAATGCATTCAATAATTCATTATCATTAATTATAATAAATCTCAGGTCGTAACAGTACAATCGTACTGATGTACGGACGACCGGAAGTACAGTGATGTTATAGTCTCCCCTAGTTAAAGGAATTTCGTCCCGAAATTCAACTTGGAGTGACCGTAGTAAATAAATGTGGGTACTTAAGCTTCATCTGATCTTCCCGCTCCCAAGTGAATTCTGGACCCCGCTTCGATTCCCAACGTACTTAGACAATTGGAATTCTACTGCGTTTGAGCTTTTTAATCTCACGATCCATTATTTCCACCGGTTTTTCAACAAAATGCATGGTATCATCGACGCGAATGTCATCGAGTGGTACCTGAAGATCCTGATCAGCTAAGCACTTTCTTAAGTTGGACACGTGAAACGTCGGGTGCACATTACTAAGTTCAGTAGGAAGTTCCAACTTGTAAGCAACCTTCCCGATCCGTTCGAGGATCTTAAAAGGGCCAACATATCGTGGAGCAAGCTTACCTTTTTTCCGAATCGCACAATGTCCTTCCAAGGCGATACCTTGAGTAGTACCATATCATTCACCTCAAACTCCAAAGGTTTTCGTCGTTTATCCGCATAACTCTTCTGTCGACTGCGTGCAGCTAACAGATTGTCACGGATCTGGCGGATCTTGTCAGTCGTTTCTTGAATAATATCGGGACCAGTGATCTGCGATTCGCCGACCTCGGTCCAACAAATAGGTGACCGACATTTCCTGCCATAAAGAGCTTCAAACGGTGCCATACCAATGCTCGCGTGATAACTGTTGTTATACGAGAACTCAACCAATGGTAAATGGCTATCCCAATTGCCACCAAAATCGATGACACAAGCTCTCAACATGTTTTCCAATGTCTGAATTGTTCGCTCCGTCTGTCCATTCGTTTGAGGATGATAGGCAGTGCTAAGATCCAGTCTTGTTCCAAAGGCTTCATGAAGTGATTCCCAAAATCATGCCGTGAAACGAGCATCACGGTCCAATATTATACTTAAGGGAATACCATGTCGGCTAATGATCTCATCAATGTAGATGCGTGCTAACTTCTGTATAGGGTACGTTTCGCGTATCGGTAAGAAGTGAGCCGACTTGGTCAATCTATCGACTATCACCCAGATACTATCCTTACCGTTTGTGGTTCGTGGGAGTTTGGTAATAAAATCCATGGAGATATTCTCCCACTTCCACATCGGTATCTCTGGTTGTAATAACAATCCCGAAGGTCGCTGATGTTCTGCCTTGACTTTAGCACAGTTAAGGCATTTGGACACATACTCAGCAATATCCTTCTTCATTACAGGCCACCAGTACACGTCCCTAAGGTCTTGATACATCTTATCAGAACCCAGATGGATTGAGTAACGAGACTTATGAGCTTCATCCATAATCACCATCCTAAGATCACCTCTGTTCGGTATCCACAACCGATTCAAATAGTACATCAAACCGTCATCCTTAGTTTCCAATAATATTTCAGCCCCACAAGACATCTCATTCTTCAAGTTATCCTGAACCAATGAGTGTTGTTGGGCCGTGAGAACATCATTACGGAGACTAGAGTGCACTCGGACACTATGGATCTGAACTTGACTCTTGCGACTAAGCGCATCTGCTACTACATTCGCTTTACCAGGATGGTAGCGAATTTCACAGTCATAATCATTCAACAGTTCAACCCATCTCCGTTGTCTCATGTTAAGTTCTTTCTGATTAAGAATATGTTGCAAACTCTTATGGTCAGTGAACACTACACACTTAGTGCCATAAAGATAATGTCTCCATATCTTCAAGGCAAACACGACTGCACCAAGTTCCAAGTCGTGTGTGGTGTAGTTCTTCTCGTGAATTTTTAGTTGTCTTGATGCATAGGCCACAACCTTTCCCCGTTGCATGAGAACTCAACCGAGACCCAGGTTGGATGCATCACAATAGACCACGAAATCATCATTTCCATCAGGCAGTGTCAAGACAGGAGCATCACAGAGTTTCTGCTTTAAAGTCTGAAACGCCTCTTCTTCCTTTGGTCCCCAATCATAATGTTTATTCTTTTGAGTCAAAGAAGTGAGAGGGACAGCAATCCTGTAGAAATTCGAGATAAACCTCCGATAGTAACCGGCAAGTCCAAGGAACGATCGAATCTCCGTGGGTGTCTTCGATGTACTCCAATTCTTCACCGCGTCAATCTCTGCTGGATCCACGTGAACACCATATTCGTTGACTATGTGCCCCAAAAATTGAACTTCCTTAAGCCAAAATTCACATTTAGAGAATTTGGCATACAGTCGCTCTTCTCTTAGGATCTCCAAAACCAACTTAAGGTGCTTCTCGTGTTCTTCCTTGGTCTTTGAGTAGATCAAAATATCATCAATGAATACAATCAAAAATTTATCCAAGTACGGCCTGCAAACACGATTCATGATGTCCATGAAAACCGCAGGTGCATTGGTAAGGCCGAAAGGCATTACCAAAAATTCATAATGGCCATATCTTGTCCAGAAAGCTGTCTTGGGAATATCATCTTCATGTACGCGAAGCTGATGATACCCAGACCTAAGATCGATCTTTGAAAACCATGCCGATCCCTGAAGCTGATCGAAGAGATCATTGATGCGCGGCAGTGGATATCGATTCTTGATTGTCAACTTGTTCAATTCGCGGTAGTCGATGCACATTCTGAATGACCCGTCCTTTTTCTTGACAAACAGGACCGGTGCACCCCATGGCGAATGGCTCGGGCGAATGAATCCTTTATCAGTCAGTTCTTGCAGCTGGCTCGCCAATTCTTGCAACTCCGAAGGCGCAAGTCTGTAGGGAGCTTTGGCGACAGGGTTCGCACCAGGTACTAAGTTAATTCGAAACTCTACTTGACGTTCTGGTGGAAGACCCGGTAAATCATCTGGAAATACTTCTGGAAAATCTCGTATCACAGGAACATCTTGAACTCTCTTTCCTTTCTCCTTTTTCTCCACGATATGAGCTAAAAATGCTATACATTTCTTCCTAAGGTACTTGTGTGCTTTAGTGCATGACATCAGCTTAAGACCTTTACTAGAAGTTTCTCCAAATACTCTTAAAGTTTCACCCGAAGGTAAATGAATACGAATGTATTTCTCGTGACAAACTATCTCCGCTTTGTGGGTGGCTAACCAATCCATGCCTATGATAACATCAAAGCTACCAAGATGCATAGGTATAAGTTCAATCGGGAAAACGTGATCATTTAAGTTCACAGTACATCCGATAATAACAGTGTCAATATCAATAGTGTTTCCGTCAGCCACTTTCACGTTAAACGGTTTATCTAAATATGTACGTGTTCTACCAAGCAAGCATTCAAAATCATATGAAACGAAACTCCTATCGGCACCAGAATCAAATAAGACAGATGCATAAGAGTTGTTGATCAGAAATGTACCGTTGACCACATCTTGGTTGGTTTGAGCAACTGGAGCATTCAGTTGAAACGCCCTGCCTCTTGCCACCCTATGATTGTTTCCAGTCAACTTTGGGCATTGATTTCTGAAGTGACCCACTTCACCACACTCATAACAGGCTCTTGCCTGTACAGGTACTTGGCGAACAGGTGCCGCTTGTATCGATTGAACTTGCGGAGCAGGCAGTGCATGTGGAACAAGTTGCATCCGTTGTGCTTGCGGTGCACTCCGGCAAACATTAGCAAAATGACCATACTTGCCACAGCTGTTGCAGAAGCGACAAGGCAAGTTTGGCATATGATGATATCTGCAAGTATTACATTGGGGAGTATTCCCAGTGTAATTTCTGGCAGTGGTGTTGTTTGATGATTGCTGCGCAGACTTTGCAGCAGGAGTAGTGACCATGAAATTTCTGGTCTTTCTCTTTTTGTTGATGTTCTTCGATGAACTAGCATCCTCAGTCTTGGCTTCAGTCTTTGTCTCCTGTGTAGCAGTCTTCACCTCAGTATTCTTCGTTCCTTTTCTCGTGAGAGTTCCAGCCTTTACATGATTGTCAGTTATCGTTGCAGATAAACGAATCGCAGCCTCAAGTGTTTTGGGGTTGCTCCCGTAGATGGTGTCTTGAATTTGCATGGGCAGCCTGCCTATATACTTCTCAATAGCTCTCTCAAGTGGTGTAACTAGATGAGGTATCAGCAGACTATACTCGTGGAAACGAGTATTGTAGATCACATTCTCTCCACTGTCTTGCTTGAGTTCCCAGAACTCAGTCTCAAGCTTCCTCATCTCGCTTAACGGACAGAATTCAGTGGTTATTAGGTTCTTGACCTCTGTCCATGTCAGTGCTAGGGCTGCATCAACTCCCCTAGTTCGCTTTTCGCCATTCCACCAAGTCAGTGCTCTCTTTTGGAAAACACTGGTGGCATAGCGCACCTTCAGATTATCGGGGCAGTCACTGTTTATGAAGGTGTTCTCCATACTCTCGAACCACTGCAGCAGAACAGTGGCTGACTCCGCACCCGTAAACTTCTGTGGATTACAGGAGTTGAAGTGTTTGAATGTGCAAGTTGGTGGGTTTGCACCACCTCTGTTCTGAGCGAGAGATTGATTGGCTTGTGTCAGTTGATTCACCAATCCAGAGATAAGCGTTGCTAACTCTTGTATGCCGGAGTTAGCATTACTGTTGTTAGCATCTCCATTGTTCGAGTCATCTTCGTTGTGATGGCGCGGCGGCATGTTTCTGTGGAATTAGAAACATGTTACTACAGTTTACAACGTAAGTCATACAAACAATGGTCAAATGAGTTCATTTAGACGGGTAAGATTACATATAGGAACTATATTTTTCTCCTATCTGTCATTAAACTCATAACATTTATAACTTTCCTAATGTTATACTAAGTGTCCTAGTTGGTCATAGCTAATATTAACTAACTATTCCTACGTTCCATACATTCCCCACCCTATACCAACACTGACAACCTCCCGATGCAATGCAACAAGCTTATATATAGGGCATATGCAGAGGTAGATCGCAATCTCCCCTACACCGTCCCACCACCGTTCCATTGCACCACGATTATGCCCTTGTTAGCATTTAGGGTGTATCATGTATCTTACCATAGTCTCACTTCACAAACCTTATCCTAGGTAGGATAATTTTGAGTGAAGTGGTCTCTAGTTCCCTTGGACAATTAGGTTCGCCTAATGTCTAAGTTCACCTGACATGTAGGTTTACCTATGTCTAAGTTCACCTAATGTCTAAGTTCACATGACATTAAAGTTCCCCTAATGTCTAAGTTCACTAAATTCCATACCAAATCTCAATGTCCATAATCATCAATAAGGGTTCATATCATCACTGAGTGCTCTTATTGTCACTAAGTGTTCATATCCTCCCTATAATTTATTCTCATCAAGTGTCCATACCATCACTAGGTGTTAGTATCATCACTATGCGTTTATATTATCACCAAGTGTCTATATCAACACCCAAATCCATATTCCATCACTAATTGCTCATATCGTTCGTTAATCCTATGCACCCTACGTGTCCAATAAGTGTGTTCACAAGTGATTTTATAAGTGTTTATTATGTGTGGTCATCCATGAGTCAATCCAAACAAATCCAACAAACATATCATCAACATCAATTTCCATCAATCTCAACTTTACAACAATTCCTAGTAATATCCTAAGTTCCTCACACTGACAGACCCCCAATATACTACAAATGGTATATGTATAGGGCATATGTAGGGGTCAGTTGCAACTGCCCCAGCCAACATCCGACCACCTGTGTAGTATACTACGAGTGTGTCCTTGTCTGCAGATCAGAAAATCTATCATATAATTCCTAAAGAAGATAATTTCTTAAGCAGTTAATTTCTTAAGCAGATAAGTGTCCCAAACGGGTGGTTCCCTTATTCCTCAATACTGACATCCACCCGATGTACTGTAAATGGTATATATATAGGGCAAATGATAAGGGTAGGTAGCAACCGCCCAAACCACCGTCCCACCACCTTTACAATACACCATGAGTATGTCCTTATCGAGTCATTAGGGCACAAGTAAGCAAACAATTAGTAACCAGCAATTATATATCAGATGTATAACAGGAGTTCAGTTAACATGTAATAAACACATAAGCATGAAATCCTGAATATACTAACTAGGGTATGAAATAGATCATACTAGGGTATCCTACGGTTATAGACTAGGTCATCCATTTCTAGTAACCTAATTCCCTATAACCCAAGCTCTGATACCAATCTGTAACACCCCGACCGATGGCGGAAACGTCGGGATGCCACGAGGGATGTATAGATTGTTCAAAAGCTCGTGGGCATCTAATTCAAATCATCATATATCATTCAATCAACCAAATAATTACACAAAAATCATGTTCATCATGAAATAGTTACAACAATTACAAAAGAGATTTAGCTATCTAACTAAATTCAAATCTCCAGATATTTAGTTATTTAGCTAAGTCCAAGATCCTATATGATGATGTCCAAAATATGAGAGACCATCCTTCTCATCCTACTTAGCTTCATCACCTGAAACATGTAAGAAAATCAAGTGTCAACTACGAAGTAGTTGGTGAGTAATCATAAGTTTTTATACTTAAAAGGTTTTATAAAATGAATTTAAAAGTTTAAGTTTAAAATGGTTTTATCTAAGGTTTAGATAAAAATGAGTATAAATGCTTATGATTTTTCTGAGAAAATCCATAAGAGTACCTGCGTGAAAATCCAATACATCCTCCAACACACAATCACACACATACACAAACACAAAATCACATATCAATTCAATCATAGTTAATCCTAGATAATCATAGTCAATAATAGATAATCAACCACATAACCATTCAACCAATCTCAACATCAATATTCTCAAATAATATCTGTGACTATACATGGACATTATGTAATTAACATAAGTTAAAAAACATGATCCATGGAGTGGTCGCTAACCACGTGACAATACATGAAACCAATGCAACTAACCAAGGTCAAAGGCAATGTTTCACGGAGTTGTGATAATCCAAGTGGCAATACATGTAATCGTCTAGGATGACCGAAGCCAACACAACGATACACGGAATTGTGGTAACCCACGTGACAATACATGTGATCATCGAGTATAACCGAGGTCATCAGCAATGCCACACAGAGTTTTAATAATCAATGTAAATCCATACTTAATGATAATTCCATAATATGAATATCATATTGATAAACATGTATTATCCTTGTGTCATCAAAATAATATTTAAAGTTGGTATACATGTTTCACCTCCGAGTTTTAAAACAAAACAGTTTAAAAGGGAGGGTATGAGAACTCACCTGAGTCCTTAGATTTTGTGTTCTTGTAGATTGCGCGCTCGCGTATGTGAACTCAAAGACACTTCAACTACCTGTATTTATCGTGTGTTTTATGATTATCAATATATATATATGTTTCAGTTTCATCAAGTGTTCAATAATGTCCCCTTTTTAACTCTCTAAGTGTTTTGTCAACTTAGTTAAGTCACTCACAATTAACTTGCAACTCCCAAGAGGTTATTATAAGAATACAATTTATCTTGTTAGTATAAATTACCTAATGATAATGAATTGTGAATTTGCATGTTTGCCCCTTTTTGGTATGTATACATAAAGATGTTAATCTTTATCATACACACACCTATACCCACATATATGATTCCATTTAAACCACCACCAAGGCCTAATTTATTATATCACTTTTAAATTCAATAAAAATATACTTAGAGTATTCATGTGGGGTGTTTAGCTTTACTCATTAAAATTCAACATATGTGCACTTCATAATTCTAAAGGAGTTCATGATATAGAGAGAGTAAAGGTGGTGTGTTTTATAAAATCTTCATGCATGCCTAATTGTCTTCGTTACCCTTGTTCATAAGTTCATCCTAAAACCCTTGGCTCCAAGAATCGGATTCCCATTCACCCTAGGACCAGCGAACCTTTAGGTTCGGTGTCCATAGGGTTCGGCTAGGAGGTAATAGATTCGGCCCAACAAAATAAAGTGGTTCCGTGACCCACAAGGATTCTAAGGTTTGGCTGGTTAGTTAGCAGGTTCTTGGCTTCCAGATTCAACAGGGTTCGGCTACTGTGCTAGTAGGTTCGGCCAAACAACCAGAAAAGGTTCTGCCAATTTAAGCAGAAGAGGTTCGGCCGATTAAGCAGAGGGTTCGGCCCAATAAAATGGTTCGCCACCCCTTCTGGGTTCGGCCATAGATGGGGGTTCGTCCATTAGGTTCGTGGCTCCAACAAGGGTTCGTGTGACGTGCATGGGTTCGTTCCTCTTGGTTCGGGGTGCATGAAGGGTTCGGCTAGCAAGACCCAATGGTTCGCCGTTGTGATGCAGGGTTCGGCTGAGATGGGGTTCGCCACTCCTTTAGGGTTCGTCGCTGGTTTGTGTGAGGCCGACTAAGGTTCGGCCATTACCAAGGTTCGGCCTGGACAGCCCACGAACCCTGCGAACCATGACTGCCGATCATCACCCCCATCGAACTGCTACTGTTGCAGGTTTATCTATAGCATCCATACACTCATACTCATGCGTTTTAAGGTCTTTAGGGTGTAAAATTTGTTTAAGACATAATGATGTAACTTATTAGGTGTTTAGAGTGAGAAACCGAAGCAAAAACTCAAGATTTACCTCGAATGATGGATCAAACGTGAGAGCTTCTTGTACTTTCTTGTTCTCCTTGATTCCCCATTCGTTTAGGCTCCGAGATCTCGCAATTTCGTCAAGAAACGGGCACAAAAAGCTAAAGAGAAGGTAGAAAGAGAGTGTGTGTGTGTGCGCGCGTTTTTGTGTGTTTTAGAGAGAGAGTAGAAAATGGAAAGTGAGGAAGAAGAAGGAATTCTTCTTCCTTATAGCGCGTATGGTTCCCACGTGTTCGATCTCGTTTTTATCGCGATAACTTATAATAAATATTCGGTTTTCAACGTGAAATATTTTTAAACATAAAACATTCAATTATATTATTTTCGTTTTAAATAAATAGTTTTTCAATTAAAATCGTTTAAATAAAAGATCACCATTTATTTTAGTTAAATCAATTATTTAAATAATTAATCTATTCGAATTCGTTTTATGTTGTGATTCCTAATAAACGTTTTAAGTTTTCATTTATTAATTTAATATCGTTTGATATTATTTAGTTATCTCGTCGAAACACCTTACTTACATACGTATTCGTAAAGATCGTCACCTTTACGAATCCAACGCTCGTATCGTATTTCGATTCGATTTACGATTTATGGAATATCGTTTCAGAATATCATTATTTAATAATTATATTCGTGTGAATCGTCACCAACGCGAATACATTTATTAAGTTAATATTTCTGAATTAATATTCGCGTTTAAGTCATATTCGTAACCTCACCATCGCGTATTCATTTCCAATTAAACTTTTATCATTTTATTAACTTTAATATTATAATTCCCAAACCAAAACCCCACTAAACCAAGTCACTGACACATCCATGATAGACCGAAATATGCATATGTACAGGGCATATGCAGAGGTAGATCGCAACCTCCTCTACACCGTCCCACCGCAATTTCGATAAACCATGACCATGTGTCCTTGACTACGTTTAGCAACCATACTAACAACTAACTCCATACTCCTTTCCAATTCAAACCAATAATCATATCTGTGAATTTATATGCGCTAAACTCTCTGGTTCTGTTTAGTTAGGGTACAACTACCCCAACTAAACTTCCCATGGTTTACCCGTATAATATGTTGTCAATATGTATACCAATAACTGTGATAATCATCAAATAATGCATTCAATAATTCATTATCATTAATAATAATAAATCTCAGGTCGTAACAGTACAATCGTACGGATGTACGGACTACCGGAAGTACAGTGATGTTACGGAAAATACTGGCGACAAGGCCGAGAGATACTGACGACTAAGGCCGGAATGCTGGCGACTAAGGCCGGGATACTGGTGACTAGGCCGGAATTCGGTGGATCCCTGGTTATAGTCTTTGAAAATGAAATTGTCAGCCACTCAGCGTGTACTGGTCCCAAAATCTCCAACTATACCGGGATATTACGGAGGATCCATAGTTATAGCCCTTGATAATAAAATTGTGAGCCACTCATGTGTGTACTGGTCCCATTATCTTGGGTTATAGCAGGATATACGTGCGCTAGTGGCGAGGGTATGAACCCTAAGTCTTCATGAGAGACAAAGGTCTCTTGAGTTTTGATTTCAGGTCAAAACTTTGCAGCTAGACATAAAGTCAGTGCGGGGTCTTCATCAAGTTTTGATTTCTGGTCAAAACTTGGGCTGAGACATAAAGCCTCGTATCTTCTCCAGCTATTCCTGCAAAAACATAAAATATTTTTGCAAAGGTAGGCATTAGGGATCCCTAAGCCTCTTCAATGCTTAAGTTAGTGTCGAGATAGATTGAGAATATATATCAGGATATGTTAATAGGGATGTATAAAGATAATCATGTAAAATTAGAGTAAATATTTTAGTGAAAGTCATATAAAATATGTTTTTAGATGAATGGCATTCCATGACCTTGGGAGAGGTTCTCCTTCCATTTTAATTAGTCTATATGCCCCCTTTCCAGCTTCGGAATCAATTTTATAAGGTCCTTCCCATTTTGGGGCAAGCATTCCATCCGTTGGATTAGTAGTATTCTGAAATGCTTTTCTTAAAACCAAATCTCCTACTTGGAATCTTCTGATCTTTATATTCTTATTGTATGATTTAGCTATCTTTTGCTGATAGACAGCCATTCTAATCTTCGCAATATCCCTAGATTCATCGATGGTGTCTATATCTTGAGATAATGCTTCGTTATTAGCTTCTATAGTTTGTAAACTTGTTTTTGCAGTAGGGATAATCATCTCAGTTAGGAGGACAGCTTCTTAACCAAATACTAATGAGAATGGGGTTTGACCAGTCGAATTTTTTGTAGTAGTTCTATCTGCCCATAGGATAAATGGAAGTTCTTCGGCCCATTTTCCTTTCTTAGATCCCAACTTCTTTTTGAGATTGTTTATGATTATATTATTGCTTGATTCTGCTTGACCGTTAGCTTGAGGATGTACTGGTGTGGAAGTAATCATTTTTATCCCCCATGCTTCACAAAAGTTGGTGATTCTTTTGCCAATGAATTGAGATCCATTATCGCAGGTAATCTCAGCAGGTATCTCGAATCTGGTTAGGATATTCCTTTTTATGAAGGATATTACTTCCTTTTCTCTAACCTGTACAAATGCTTCAGCTTCAAACCATTTCGAAAGGTAATCAGTCATGGCGAGCATGAATATTTTTCCTCCTGGTGCTTTTGGTAGTTTTCCCACTATATCCATCCCCCATTTCATGAATGGCCATGATGAGACTATTGGATATAGAGGTTCAGCCGGTTGGTGAAGGATATTGATGTGTCTTTGACAAGCATCACATCTCTGGGAATAGGACATTGCATCTTTCCTCATAGTAGGCCAAAAATATCCTGTTCTAAGGATTTTTGAAAGCAATGCTCTGCCCCTAGTGTGATTTCCACAATCTCCTTTGTGAATATCCTTCAGTACTTCTAAGGTCTCTGGTTTTTCTGAACATCTTAAGTATGGACCAGCTACTGATTATCTATAGAGGGTGTCCCGAATAGTTATGTATCTAGATATCCTGGTTTTAAAGGCTCTATGGTCTGTTTCTCCGTTGGGTATTTTTCCTGTTTGGAGATATTCTTTAATAGGTGTAGTATAGGATATCTCATGTGCATAGGATTTGATTTGAATTTTCTATATCTATAGCTGTATTCAGGATATGTAGGATATGGATATTGATATCATCACAAATTTTCAAAGATGATGCTAGGTTTGCTAATGCATATGCTCCATCATTCTCTTCTCTAGGAACTTGTGTGATATCAAAAGTATAAAAATATCCTACTATCTCTTTAACTATCTCTAAGTATTTTGCTAATTTATCCCCTTTAACCATATAGGAACCATTAAATTGGTTTGCTATTAGTAGGGAATCAACAAATACATGGAGATTTTTAATGTTCATATCCCTAGCTAATTGGAGTCCCGCTATCAAAGCTTCATATTCAGCTTCATTATTAGTTGCTTGGAACACACCACTGATCGATTGGGGTATTATGCCCCTTGTGGCGATTTTAGTATTATCCCTAAACCTGTCCCTCTTACATTTGAGGCTCTATCAGTGTGTAGAGTCCATTCACCGGTATCTTCATCCAGAAGTTTAACTTCTGAATCTACTTCTGGTTGAATATCATTACTAAAATATGCCACAAAGTCTGCTAGTGCTTGAGACTTAATTGTTGTTCTTGGCTCATAGATTAAATCATAAGTGCTAAGTTTTACTGACCATTTGGCCATTCTTCCTGATAAGTCGGGTTTTCTTAACACCGACTTAATTGGGTAATTTGTTTTGATGTGTATCCTATGTGTCTCAAAGTAGTGTCTAAGTTTTGTTGATGCCATTATCAAAGCTAGTATTAGTTTTTCTAAGTGAGAATATCTAGTTTCAGCATCTAATAGGCTCTTACTCACATAATATACTGGATGTTGTGATCCTTGATAGTCTTTAACTAGCACCGCACTTACGGTAGTTCGAGATACTGCTAAGTACAGTGATAGTGGTTCACCATCTTCAAGTTTCATGAGTAATGGCACTGAGGATAAGCATTCTTTCAAATCCTGTAGTGCCTTCTCATGCTTTTCATCCCATTGAAACTTCTTATTCTTTTTAAGGATATCGTAGAATCCTTTGAATTTTTCAGAAGATCTAGAGATGAATCTATTAAGTGCGGCTATTCTTCCTGTTAACCTCTGTACTTCTTTGATATTTGTTGGGGATTTGAGGTTCAGGATAGCTTGGATTTGTTTTGGGCTGGCCTCTATCCCTCTTTTAGTGACCATATATCCCAAGAATTTTCCTGATCTTACTCCAAAGTGACACTTAGAAGGGTTATCCAGGATATCGAACGATTCTTCGAGATCCCGAAGATGATCCTTGGTAATCTTAGATTTGACTAACATATCATCAATATATACTTTCATAGTGTCCCCCAGCTTATTTTTAAACATCATATTGACAAGCCTTTGATAAGTAGCTACTGCGTTTTTCAAGCCAAATGGCATTGTTGTATAGCAATATATCCCTGTTGGCGTCATAAAAGCAGTATCTTCTTGGTCCGAAGGCTCCATTTGCATTTGCTGGAATCCCGCCGATGCATCCATGAAGGTTAACATTTCATGGCCTGCTGTAGCATCTACCATTGAGTCTATGTGTGGTAATGGAAAGGGGTCTTTAGGACAAGCTTTGTTTAGATCTGTGTAATCTACACAAACTCTCCACTTTCCATTCTTTTTTTGAACCACAACTACATTAGCCAGCCACCTTGGAAATTTTACTTCCCTAATCATCTTGGCTTTAAGAAGTTTCTCCACTTCTTCTTGTATGATTATATTCCTTTCGGGAGCAAATTTTCTCCTTTTTTGGTGGATACGCTTGTAGCTTCTATCTATTCCTAGCTTATGTGTTATTACATCTGAGGATATCCCTGTCATATCCTCATGTTTCCAAGCAAAGGTAGAAATTCTTGATTTCAAAAAAGAAGTCATTTTCTCCTCAATATCCTTGGGAATATCAGTTCCAATGAGAACTTTGGTCTCGGGATCCTTGGGATTAAGTAATATTTCTTTTACTTCTTTTTCCCGTGATTCCTGACTATCCCCAAGGTTACTCTGTGATTGCTATGTCAAGCTTGGTTTCGTCGTCGCCTTCATCAACGATGAGTAGCATTCCTTAGCTTCTTGCTGGTCACTATCGATCTTCGCAACTCCCCATGGTGTAGGTAGTTTGACGCACTGATGATATGTCTAAGGGACTGCCTTCATATCGTGTATCCATGGCCTTCCTAGTATGATATTATAACAAGACAAAGAATCTATAATACAAAAGCGTTGCATAGAATTTACCCCCTCGATATATATTGGTAATTTAATTTCACCGATGGTAGCTTTGGCTTCTCCGCTGAATCCAACTAATACCAAAGACTTGGTCATTATTTCGGATTCAGGGATATTCATTATCTTGAGTGTCTCCAATTGGATGATGTTTACAGAACTGCCTCCATCAATGAGTATCCTGCGCACATAATGGTTAGCAACATATAAAGTAATTACTAACCCATCGTGATGAGGATCTATGATATTTTCTCGGTCTTGTTCTTCGAAGGATATCATAGTATCCTTAGTTACTGTTGAAGTTTTTGTGGGTCTTTCTCCATTCTCCATCTTAGCCTCTTTAGCATGTCTTCTGGCTGCAGAATAAGAAGTACCACATATGTCAGATCCACCAGAGATAAAGTTTATTACCTTGGCATCCTTTGGCGGTGATGCAACTCTTTTTGGGAATCCATCAGGATCCTGCCTCCTTTCCTTCTTTTTACCGAGAAGTTCCTTGAGATGGCCTTTGCTAAGTAAGTAGCTTATTTCTTTTCTCAAGGCGATGCAATCTTTGGTTATATGTCCAAAATCTTCATGGAATGCACACCATTTGGATTTATCTTTTGTAGCAAACTTCTTATCCTTAGGAGGCCATCTAGCCTTTTCACCTAAATCCTGCATAGCACACATTAGTTCAGGGATATCTACAGAAAAACAGTATTCAGATATCCTGGGATAATCTTCATCATCCTCATCATCTTCTATAGTGTTGATTTTGTGGTTGTCAGACTTATAGTATGGCTTGGATTTGAATGACTTTTTGGTGGGTGAATCGAACTTCCGTTTGCCTTGGTCGTTGGGAGGAGTTGTAGTAATCCTCTTCTGATCTCTTTATCATCCTCCAACCTTATGAACCTCAATGCTCGATTTCGAACCTCGTCCATGTTCCTACAAGGATTCATAACCAAATCATCATAAAAACATGAGTTCTTCTGTAATCCCATCTTAAATTCTTGAACAGCCGTAGTGATGTCAAGATTAGGGATATCCAAGGATTCTCTGCCAAACTTGTTGACATAACTCCTTAGAGTTTCATCCGATCCCTGTGTTATCCTGTAGAGATCACTAGTTAGTCTTTCAAATGTCCTGCTACATGAAAATTGATTATTAAATAAGTTAATCAAATGAGCAAAAGAAGTAATCGAGTAAGGAGGAACATTGAGTAGCCATTTTAAGGTTGCTCCTGACAAAGTTGAGCCGAATCCCTTGCATAAATATCCCGAAGTTTATGGATTTCCTTGGCCACTTGAGGAGATATTCTTCTTTCATGAGATGAACCAAGGTTAGTAGTGTCTAATGGAGAATAATTATAAGTGTTACCAGTAAATGGTGTAGGGAGTGATGTTCTAGGGATAAGGATATTATCCCAAGATATCCCCAGATCTTGGGATCCTGAATAAGTTTCGATACTAGTCTGCATAGGGATAAAGTCTCCAGAGTGGTTTCCGGTCATTCCTGATGTTTCAAAATCAAGGATCCTTGGAACCATTGGAGTGGTGGCTTCCGGCTGTTTATTCTTTTCAGCCTTCAAATTCTCCATTTCCCTGAGAAGTCTTTGATTCATTCGTTGTTGATCCATCATTTGTTGCAGAACCTGTTGAAACATACTCAAAATATCGTTATTAGAAATAAGTACGGGAGTAGAAGTGGTCATCTTCGTCGATGGAACACTTTCGGCCACGAAAGTAGTCTTTTTTCCAGAATTGTTGGACTTCTTGGTGAAAACAGGAATCTGCGGAGGTACATTAGTAGTAGCAGAAATAGTAGAAGAAGTGGATCTCGGTTGTGAAGCATTTTTCGATATATTCCTCTTGAAAACGCCTTTAAACAAGGCTTTAATTATAAAAAAACACAAGTTTGCCCCACGGTGGGCGCCAAATTGTTTTGGGTAAAAATTAACAAGCTTAACTTTTAGCAAAACCGAATTAGAAAAGTGGGGTATTGTGTTTAATAAGCAAATATATTGAGTATACTGAATATATGTTCAGGATATCTCCGAATATCCCTGGGGATATTTGAATATATCAAACAGAAAAACAGCAATACACACGAGATTTATACGAGGAAAGGCCCTTAATCCCTTAGGATTGCCGGCATAAAAACCTCGGGAGGTGACAATTGTCACTCTGCCTCTTATTATTAACAAATCGATACTTCAATACAAACTAAGAGCGTAAGTTGATCGATTCTAAGCATCCAAACAAGCCTTTAGTGAGTGTTGCGTGTTCTACGAGCGACCCGTGTCCTATGTCGATCAATAACCTCAGTATATATACAAAGAATCTAAAAAAGGACGTTTGACAACGTTCATAAGGTAGTTCCGAATATTTCGGCACTTGCCAATCGTGGATGACTCTTTCAAATCACCCGCATGGATCTCTCTTGGATTCCACGTTTAAGTTGAAGTAGTTGTTGCACTTTCCCGTGACATTAGGGCCAGCTATTAAACAACCTGTCATTTCCTGAAATCTCGCAATAGATGTTAAGCAACAGAGATAATTGTTAGTAATAATACATATCCTTAAAATATCCCCGATCCCGAAATATCCCGGATCCTGAAATATCCCGAGTGGAAATATTTTGCGCCTAACAACTTGTTACATTGATGTAAATACGAACATCCAGGAAAAAAAATAAAATAAAACTAGTCAAGAATATAACGTATTTAATGAGCTCAGGATCGGCTTGGCTCGTTTACAATCCTAAACGTAATTCCTATTTAATCTACAACAATGTAAACCCAAATTCGTTACAACTCGTTACATTGGTGTAAATACGAACATAAAAAAACAAAAAAAAAACCTAGTCAAGACTATAATGGAATATGTTAGTATTTGCAATTGTTTGTAACGAACTGTAACGAACTTTGGTTTACGTTGTTGTATCATTTTTTATTTACAACGATGTAACAAATATAGTTACATTATTGTAAATAAATATGGTTACATTGTATCAATTATTTAATTACAGTGATGTAACAAATATGTTAGGCTCCATTTAATTTACATCGTAAACGTAGTTCATTTTTAATTTACAACAACGTAAACCAAAGTTCGTTACAGTTCGTTACAAACAATGTGTTATGTTTATACTTGTTACATTAATGTAAATACGAACATCAGGAAAAAAATAAAATAAACTAGTCAAGAATATAACGTAATTAATGAGCTCGGGATCGGCTTGGCTCGTTTACATTCCTAAACGTAATTCCTATTTAATCTACAACAGAGTAAACCCAAATTCGTTGCAACTCGTTACATTGGTGTAAATACGAACATAAAAAAAACCTAGTCAAGACTATAACGGAATTAAAGAACAAAATAAGACGAGTAAAACGGTGCAATTTTTATAAAAAAAATATTATAGGATAAAAAAGTTATGGATGCATAAAAAAGGGGGTAAACTTTAAATAAAAAAATAATATATTAGAAGATGACACATGCACCACCAAATTAATTCCAGGTTTTTAATATGGTGCAAATGACTAAAATATCCTTCTTTATTTAAATAAGAAAGATGACACATGTTACAATCCTATGCACCCAACTTTTTGATTAGCCATTGGATTTGAGTAAATGAGTTATTGCTATATTTATGAGTTATTATTTGATCACTTTTCTCTCTCTCTCTTTCTCTCTCTCTCTCTCTCTCTATATATATATATATATATATATATATGGTAAGTGGCAAATAAGAACCCTCTTTAATTGAGGTAACCCATTTACCCTGGCAAAAAACACTTAAATCGCAAAAAAAAATTTCTGGTCTTTTTTATACAAAAATAGGGGGCTCCTTTTTTAAGCGTTCGCTAATTCACAAGCGTTTAAAAGTTAAACGTAGTGTAAGTTTGCGTTACACTGTGAAGATATATTTAAGTATCTCGGTGTAACGCAAACTTACATTTCGTTTAACTTTTAAACGCTTGTGAATTAGCGAATGCTTAAAAAAGGAGCCCCTATTTTTGTATAAAAAAGAGCAAGAATTTTTTTTTTTTGCGATTTGAATGTTTTTTGCCAGGGTTAATGGGTTACCTCAATTAAGGTAGGTTCTTATTTTAGCCCAATCCAATATATATATATATGGAGAAAATAACGTTAAAAGTGTTAGGTTGATCGATTATTCAGACATAATGAGCATGAAATCTCACATCTTTAGTAGCAGTGAAGATTGTTAGTGAAGTTAGTAACCTACCAGCCACCTTCTCAACCTATATATTCATAACGTTGGAAAAAATCTTCACACATATCAATTTTGGAAGTGTTTTTGGTAGACGCATTGTTACATATAAAAGAGATACAAAAAGGTAACCGTGAGGCAGTTAATACAACTGTATGATTTCCTCTAAAATTGTAGATGATCTGTAGGTAAATGCTAATGGTGATTCTTTCACTACAAAAAAATTGCCATTTAACGGCATACAAAAAAATGCCACAAAAAACCTATTCAAGAATATGCGGCACACAAAAAATGTGTCACTAGAAGTGATGACACTAAATCCTTTTAGTGACACTTTTCTAATATGCCACACAAAGTTTTTGGACTTTTAGTGGCATTTTTTTTGCTCAATATAAAAAGAGACTTTTGTAGCAAATTAATTGTGCCACTAAAATTAATCTTATATCCATACTAGTTTAGTAGCACTTTTCTTTTACGACAATAGAAAAAACCTTTAGTGGCTTAAATTTTATGTCGGTAAAAATTGGATACAATTCGTTGTATGTACTAATTTAAATGGCTCATTGTCACAAAAACACATTAATTACAATATAAATATAAAGTAAAAGTTAAATAAAATTGTAAATATAGAAATCATAAATATAATAAAAAAATGACCAAAATTGTGTAATAAGTACATCTTTCAATTTCCAAATGACATTGCAAAGTAATTTAAACATTGATGCATATTTCACTCTCTTAAAATTAGGTTCAAAACTTCTCATGATATCCATTATGTCATCATCAACCATATAAACAAGCATTAGTAATTGATACATATCAAATGCACACTCTATATGTATTGTGATATTCAAGTCATTAATAACGTTAAGGCAAATATATATGAACTTAAGAATGAAAAATAATTTACCTTAGCAAATAACGGTGACACGTTCAACGGGGGATACAAGGGATTTTAATTTTTTATAGGGACCATCTATTGAAATACGGGCCCTTAATTCATAAGTTTACTCACTCTGTGATAATACATTAATTATTAAGTAGCATAGAAGAGAAAAAAAAGAAACATTATATACTTACTTAAAAACCAATGTCGGTGAGTTTCTAGAAGAAAAACAAGATAGTATTTTAATATATATATATATATATATATATATATATATTTGTTGGAAGAAAAACAAAATGATTGTTTATATTAGTTGGTAGGTTTCGTGTGTGCGGTTTGAGTGGTCAGGGTTCGACCATTTCTTAGTCCTTCTTTCTTTTTTATATTTCATCTCTTAAATAATCATCTTTTTTTTTTCTTTTTTTTCAACTCTTAAGTATTATTTTTTTATACTTTAAGTTAATATTTTAACGTTACTCTGTTTACGTGTCTAGCCGTGAAACTTTAATATATTTCTACTTTTTGTACGTTTCTACGTATAGATTAGTTAAAATTAACTTTTGTTTCTATTTTTGGTCATGATGTATATGATATATTTTTATCTTATTTAAATACATTTTTGGATTTCATAATTATGTTTTTTACAACTTGGCATACACAAGTTCGACTCTTTTGGTTCTCAATTTTTGTCTTTTATTTCTCGACCAATTCTCGTGAAAATAGATTATTTTGACTCCATAGAGTTTATGAAGTTTATAGTTTATGTGATTTAGTGTGTTTATTTATCGATCTGCCCATATGAAAACAAAAATCACTCTAACCTGTTAGGTTTTAAAGTTAGAAAAGAAATTATATATGCATGTTGTTTAAAGTTGGATTATATTTTAAAAGTAAAATCATACGTCATAATTAAAACCCGCGGGTCCAACATCAAAAATTGGGTTGCGATTTTTTTGTTTTTGTTTTTTTGTTTTACTTTATTTTTACGAGATCGACACTAACTGAATAACATCGCATTGTTATATAACTGGTTTCCATGTATGTTTTGATTTGAAAAATGAGTCGTTATAACTTCGTACCTTTAGTTTACGCACATAAGACGCAATGTACATAATCAAGTTCATAAAAACATCATATCACATGATTTAACCTTTTATTTTTCGTATATTTTTTCTTATTAAATTATCTTTTTTTTTTAATTCTACACTGCAACACATAAGACATAATAATATATTTTTTTTTAAATATCAGTCTTTCTAATTAATATGTCACGTATGTATGTTTTTGTTTTAATCGTACCAACACGTCGAAACATGAGAATTGTTTATTATAATTTAAGTTAATATTGTAACTTTTTTATACAAGGACATTATTTTAGCTATATTTTGATTGTTTTCTCCAAAATCGCATCGTTGTAACTTGATACATTTATTTTGTATACATGGGACGCAATGTACGCACCTAATGAAATTTGTAAACTGGCCGCGTTACGTGGTTTTGGTTTTAATTTGTCTTATACCGTTTTTAGTTAATTTTTTTTAAAATTCATAATGTAGTCTATCTATGTTTTAATGAAACCATCGTGTTATAATGTGCGAGTATTAATCGTAACTTTTCTAGTTCCTACTTAATACGCACATACACACACACAAAAAATTTAGCACATTTTTTGAATTTTTGGCACACAACATATGGATGAAATAGCAAATGCATTAAAACCGCTCTTGTCATATATTCGAAATCCCCGTTTTAATTTTTTTAGTAAAAATTGTGTGAAACCGTCAATAAACGTCGACATTAAAACCATTCCTGCTTTATGTTCCAAAACCAGTTTGAATAGCCAAGTCGATAACCGGCGTTTGAAAGGAGAGAGATTGCGTAACTGTAGTGAACCGCTACTTCTAGTAGGTTTTTAGAGACTTTGAACAGTTGAGATTAGAAGTTGAGGACTATAAAGAGCTAAGTTTTTTTTTTTTTTTTTTTTGTGTGTTTACGTATATAACATAGATTTTTATAAGAAATAAAAAAATAACACAATCTCTGGATAACAGGCTTCAAATTCATGTCCTATATATCAACCTCAAGGCAGCATATGTTTGGCTCGCCATACAAAAGTTAGCTACATGGCGAGTGAATGTAGCCATATCAAGTTGGCTAGCGAAAGATAAACAAGGGTAATTAATTGGAACACAATTACCACTGGCTAACAAATGACATGTGAGTGTCAGAGTAATACTCCTATCTAGACATGAAAAAAAAAAAAAAAGGGGGAACCGTTGGTTCGTAACCGGTTATTGAAATCGATTTTAGGTTTTCGAAAAATCAAACAGTTTAGGACCGGTTTGAAGTTTCAAGAGACCAAACAGGTTATTGACCGGTTTTTCAAACTGATTAACAGATCCAACTTAGGAAAAAATCGGTTAACCGGTTTCGGTTATATATCAGTTTTGGTTTTAGATCTTGAAAAACCGATTATTAACCGAACCAGTTATTGGAAAAAAACAGTTTCCAGACTTTTACCATTTAACTTCATTTTCCACCGGTTAACCGGTTTGTGTACCTCTACTCCTATCACCACTTGACATAAGGATCTTGGCTAATGGCATGTATACCTGTCAATTTGTGCCCATATCCTTAAAGTTGGGCTTACATGGACACAATATTTAAGTATATGGGTTATTATGGGTTAGTAAATACTATTAAGAGGGTTAGAATGGATAGAATTAAAAGGTAGAAAATAACTAAACGGGTCAAGATGGGCTGAGATTTAAAACAAGATTATCCATCTGGATTCTGGCAGAAACCCTACTATTCAAACTTTCAAACCTTGATTCTCTATTTCTCGTCATGTATCCCTCAATCGCAGAATCCATTGGGTCAATATACATTGCAAAACCTACGAATCGTGGAGTTCAAGCTCTATCGCAGAAGCCATTCGTGACTATCTCTGCCACTCAATCGCAGAAGCCGTTTTGGTTCGTCCTCCATTGGGTCAATCTACGATTCGTTGAGTTCAAGCTCAATCGTTGAAGCCATTCGCGACCAGGTTTGCCACTCAATTGCAGAGGTCGTTTTGGTTCGTCCTGTCCAAATCGTTGAGTTCGAGCTCGTCCTGTCCGACAACTGAGGTAACGCTCTTTGGTTTCTGGTGCAAGTTTAAATTCTGAATGTCATTGAGAACGATTTTGGTGTTATTGAGAACGATTTTGGTGTTATTGATTTTGGTTTTTGCCCAATTCTTAGTTTTCGTTGTTGATGTTTTTGTTATTTTGCTTAATACAAACAGAGTTTGTAGGAGACTTCAACAGTCGTCTGCTTGTTCTTTCTTATTTTATCATAATATTACTGAATCTAAATCTTTTTTGCATTAAATATATTTATCTAAATAATTTATACATTTAAATTTGCAGAACACTAAATAATCAATCATCCCTCATTCAACTTGCTCCGAACAAGTACATTCATTCATCACTTAAAATCCAATTTTGAAACAAAAATCATTCATTCATCACTTAAATCCAATTTTGAACAAGTACATTGACCTACGTAATATAATGCTTGATGCTACAAACAGATTGAAGAAAAACTTGCACCAGAATTTAAACCAATTTTGACATTCAGAAGTCAAAAGCTTGACCTGTAACATAGCTTCATAAGGTATCTGTATGCATTTATGTATTCATGTAGCAGAATCGTTGTTATCGTTTTGTCTAATTGTGGTTTTTTTCTTTTTTCTTTTTACTTTTTTATTAGTTGGATATTTTTTAAAACGACCCGTTTCGACCCGCGTCTTTTTTTGAGAATACCCGTTTTGACCCGAACCAAATTGACCATTTTTATATAATGACTCATCATGACCCGTCACCCAACCCGACCCAACCTGCCCATCTTGCCGGCTCTAATGGCATGCGTCACAAAACGACGTCACATGTTACATTTAAGAGGATGAAGCCATGCAAATGGCGTGGCATGAAGGTCTAAGGGGGTGTTTGTTTTTTCAAGAAAACCTCTTCTAACCTCTTATGTCTGCGCCGCGCAGATGCGGGAAGAGGTTAGACTGTTTGTTTTCTTGAAGACATTTCATTAAAAAACGTCTGTCCAGCCTCTTCTTGGCGCAGACGTGGACCAACATCTTCTAACCTCTTCCCAACCTCTTCTCACTTCTTCAACCCAAGCTCTCCCCATCGCCACCTCCACAGCCGGCCTCCCCATCGCCGCTTCCCCCACAGCCAAGCCTCCCCACCGTCGTCACCCTTCAAAGTCGCGCCCCCCCACCGTCGCATATAGGGTTCGCCCCTTTCACTGTGTCGCGCCCCCTCCACCGTCGCATCTAGGGTTCGCCGTTGCCTCCCACCGCCTTCACGAACGACGCCCACCTCCACCGTCGCATCTAGGGTTCGCCCGCAAATCCTGGTTCCTTCGATCGACGCCCGCAAATCCTGGTTCCTCCAATCGACTCCTGGTTCGATCAGCTGTTCAATCGACGCCCGCAAATCCTCCTCCTTTGCCTCTAGTTCCTTCGATCGACGGCAGTGGTGGACGGTGGTGGCTCAACGGTAGGTGGAGGAGGACGATTGGAGATGAAGACAGTGGTGGACGGTGGTGGCTGGTCGACGGTGGGGTTGGGGTTGGGGAAGAAGACTGAAGAGGTTTTTGTTTGAAGAGGTTTTTGAAAAACAAACACCCTCAAAACCTCTTCTTGTAGAGGTTTGGTCCACCTCTTCTGTAAAAGAGGTTTGCAGACGTGGTCCGCAGACCGCAGACGTTTTACCTCTTCAAAAACAAACACCACCTAAAAAACCAAGGACATAAATACTCTTTTTATACTAAAGAGTGCAAACAATATATTTCCAACTCACCTGATATTTTCTTTCTAAAAATCAAATACTTATCCCCACAAAGAAGGTTTATCATAGAAGGGGAAAAAACCCTTATGTATCCGACAAAATAATATAAACGATACATGCATATTATAAGCTCGTGAATAACACACATAATTTAAGCGGTTGTTTTGAGTTTGAAATTTATATAAACGTTTGAGGTAATTGCGTTCAAATTAATACAATCATAACTATCATCCGATAACGTAAGGAAGTGTTAAATCTGTGTAAACATTAAAAAAATATGTAAGTAAACTGCAAAAAAAAAAATAAATAATTAGATCTCAAATGATCGAAAGTGACCTTAAATTAACTGTTTTTGAGTTTTCCTTTTTCAAGTCCAAACCCACATAAATGACATAATGCATCTTTTCAGTTGGGCGAGTCTCTTTTGATGTCCATACCTTGGGACTTTATATTCAAAAAATGTGAAAACATCTTCTAGCATCGAGGGAATTACACGTATAGAGATCCAATCAATCCGATTTTGATTTTATTTGGATAGTGATACAAAAAGACAATAGTCAAGCATCAAAATTAAAAACTATTTAGCATCTTTCGAAGCAGTTCTATCATTTTTGGAAGCGGTTCCTAGCTATATTTTTTGATAAGAGGGCCCTATTTTTTTGAAGGTTATTAATATTATAGTATTATTACGTATAATAACTAGTGACGTTACCCGCCGCGTTGTGGCAGGGTCAAAACGTGTAGTAACTCGAATATATTCTGTTAAACGAAACATGTCATATTAGACACAACTTGTTTTCGAACAAAATCTATACTATATAATAAAAGAATAACAATTTTGCCACATGTCAAATTATTACACCATGATGTGTTGCAAAACACATCTGTTTTTCCATTTGTTTCTATCGAGTTTCTGTACAGTTTATTAGTTTTTAGAGTCGATTTATGCTGGTTCTTCACAATTTGGTAATTTCATGCTTGCAGGTAATAAACATATCATTTTGGAGCAAAGGATCAAGAAATAAAGCTACCGATTGGTCGAGAACAAATCCAAGACACAAGATGAAGAATTCTGAAAAAAAAAAAAAAGCTCGTCGCGTATCGCGACAACCACAAGAAACCCTGTCGCGTAGCGCGACAGGTGGAAATTACAATTTTACCCCTTTTAATGATTGCGGGTTTGACCCGACTAATTTGTCGGGTAGTGGGTACCCTCGCGTAGCGCGAAGGGTTTGAGTATTATTGTCGCGTAGCGCGACAGGGTTAAGTTTTCAGAATTTCGAGTTTATGTTTTGGAAAACGGCTAGAGCGAGGGACATTCGACTGGGGACGATCAGAGAAGATCTTGGAGGCGATTAGAGGCTAGAGAAGGAGATTGGAGTCGATCTTAATCATCGGGAAGCCCTAGACGAGTGATCCGAAGGGTGTAACGTGATCGGTTTACTTTGTTTATCTTGTTTCTCATGTTTTCTTACTTTAAACAGATTATGTATTGTTTATATATGATGTTTCTTGGCTAAACTCTTAGAACTATCTAGGTTAAATGATTATGCATGTTTGATTTTGGTTTATTTCGGTGTTGGAACATGTTGATGTGATGGATTTATGATTTAAAGATTTGGTTTTGAATATTGGATGTGTATGTGTGTCTTTGATTGTTATATGATTGATATTATGTTCCTCATATGTCTTGGCGATGGTCTGTCGCAAAATAGGTGCATGCTAGAATCAATTACTGTGTGTTTTTGATTAGTGGATGAGTTGCTTTGGCCGAGTGATTCATAGGAGTGTTTTATTATGATTTAGACAGTTAAGATGTGCAACTTGCTTCAATAGCCGTGAGGTGAGAAGTTGTCGATAAGTCTTGGATGTTGGATTTCTAGTTAGAGCCTTTGTGAGAAGATCTTTCCAGTATGTCTATCAAACCTTGTTTATCGAGTCCAATAGGAAAACCCAAGTTATCCCTAGCATTTAAGTGAACTGTGACTTTCGTGCCGATGTTTTGAGATTATTGTGCTGTGAGGTAGATAATCTAGTGGATATTTCATAAATAGTTGGATGACCTGTGAGGGAAATCCATGTATCCGGTGGTTCAACGGCTTTGAGGATCTTTAGTTGACTATCCTTGAGAAGGGTCGAGGGTGCTCTAGATTTCCTTCGAGTTTAGTATTATAAGATCCCGGTATCACATTAGTTTCATCCCCGAGAGAACCTTGTCAAGCATGTATATGATTCAAGCCTAGGTGGTGTTTCTTTTCTTCTCTGGTTTAGTCTTTGTTTGCTCGTCTGTTTTAGTTTATTTAAGTTATTCTTAGTTTTGTTAGAAAACCCCCTTCTTTATTAATTAATTTTATTTAAGTACAAATTTTGTATAGATAAGTCATAGAGTCTAGTTAGTACAGTCTGTAGAAGTCTATGGGTTCGATATCCGGACTTGCTTTGCTCTGCTACATACGATAGGTACACTTGCCTGTCGGTAGCTTAGGTTTTAGAGAGTCTAGATTTATTACTTTGTGTCTATTTTAGAGTCGGTTTTTAGTTAGTTTATTAGCTAAGCTCCGTCGACATCACACCACTATTGCCACATGTCACATTTTTACACCACTATTGCCACTTGTCAAATTTTTATTAATCCACTTAATTCTCTCTCATATTAAATAACCATATTCTTTCTCTAATTAAATAATTATAATATAAATAACTAATATATAATTTATCTTTTTAGTATAAAACACACTTAAAAATTTTTATAAAATATAAATGTTCTAAAATCAAAATTTTTATAGTAACAAAATTTATGTAGAAAACAAGTTATCTTACAAAATTTTTTTTTAAATAAAATATACTATAAAAGAAGTATTTATACAATGTGTTTTTATAAACAAATGACGTTTTTAACTTATTTAAAAACTGAAGTAATAACAATGATATAGAAAGTTACACTTTTGGTCCGTTATGTTTAACGTTATTTTCAATTGGGTCCTTTAACTTTAATAATTACAAAAATTATATTTTATATTATTGATTTATAAAAGTTAGTTTTTAATATAATACAAACTAAAGTTTTTAACGTTATTTATTTCAAAGATACTAATTTCTACACATTAAAAGTTCATATAAAATTCGTATAATAATTAGAGTTTTTAATTTTTTTATTACTTAAAATATTTATTAATATGTGAATTAATCATTTTATATTAAAATATCGTTTTATAATTGTTAAATTTTCATCACTAACTACTTAATATTATATTAAATCCGTGTAATACACGGGTTAATAATCTAGTTATATATATACCTTAATCACCGTCGTTTTTCCGTTAATGAAAACTACCTCCGTTCGTTTTTCCGTTAATAAAAACTACCTCCGTTAAAATCCTTTAACTTTCAACCATAATTATCCTTTTCCAGAATTAAAACCACCGTCCATATCCATTAATTAAAACCATATTTGTGACGGTCCAATCTCATTCGATTAAAATGCTTGCTTCTGCCATACTTTACAATTTACAAAACTAATGCCATTTACAAAAGTAATGTTTTCATTTTTCTTCACACGCTTCGTCATTTCCGATATTTCTTCGTCTTCCCCACAGAAACCCTAAATTCCAGATTCTATTGCATACATTCGACCGCATACGTGTTGATCTCGAAATCGTACAGGTTTGTTTGTCTTGAAATCAATTTTTACAATTTTATGCATCTAGGTTGTTTTTCTTACAATTTTCATTTCATGTTTTCGTGTTAATTTCTTCATATACTCTGGATTACGCCACCGATTCTGTATTATCTCATAGTTGCCCTCAAACTCCGACATTGTTTCCCTACCATCGTTGATCGCTTATATCAGGTGTGTTTCATTGTTCTCTTACTATTTTTACATCTTTGGTGATACTGGTGATTACTATTTTATTAGGGTATACTCTTACAATAAAATATATCTTTATAAGTCGATAAGAATAAACTAAGCCATCTATTGAAATAAATAGGCATTATAATGTTATAGATCATACATATTTTAGTTCTTGATTAATATCATTTGGGATTATAATAAAATATATCTATATAAGTCGATTAGAATTAATTAAACCCTCTATTGAAATAATCAGACATTATAATGTTATAGATCATACATATTATAGTTGTTCATTAATTTCATTTGGGATTAATAATATTTTAAACAACAGCAACATATGCCTATTTTTTAACAAAAAAGGTTATAACCAATGACAATTATCAAGTTAATGTATGATAATGCACATACAATTATACATAATGCTTTTAGTGGTTAAAAAGTTATTAAAAAATTGGAACTGAAGTTAACAGCACAAATGGATTTAGATGCAAATTTGAACAAACAAAAGTGATTTTAAACGATAATTGTTGACTTTATACTCAATCTAAAATTAATATACACAATTGATTCTAATATTTCAAATCATCCAAAACTTCAATTTATAAATCGTGAATGATTTTAAAATATTGAACTATGTTCCCTTGATAATATTATTAATCGCTTGAATTTTCCTATTGCATAACGAACTATAATTCTCGTAAATGTCTACACAATTTTATTAACACAACCAAACCTTTATACTAAGACAGCATGCACCATATTAATTTCCGTATTTATCATAACATGTATCCACTATTTATATCAGATATGGCCTATGGGGTTGTGTATGTCATGCCAGCCTATAGATGCATATTTAACCCATCACATTATAGATACCTTATGCAACCAACATATACTTGCTTTATTAAATTAAATTTATGTTTGCTCTTTATACCAAAACAACAATTTATTGCTCATTTGATGAGAAGCCTGAAAATAAATACACTTCACATTCTAACTTATTTATTTTTGAATACTGTTCTCGAAAAAACCACATTTTGAAACATCAATTGGACTATCTAACATTTAAATTAAACTTTATGATCCTTAAATAGCCAAACCCTGGTTTGGAAAATTTCAACTTCTGTATCATCAGGGTGCAATTAATTAATATCATCTCTTATCAAACTCCTAATCCCAAACTATTAACAAATTGACACACATAAACAATAGATCTCTTAAAATTTACAACATCATTGTTTATGAAAAATTTGACAAAAGAAGAATCATAACAAAAGAATTATGTTTATTGTTCAGAAAATTATTCAATGTATTTCATATCACAAGTTAACAACCCATATCAAATGGTTGTTTTTATTAACTCTGTTTTTTAAAACAATAATATGTATAATTATATTTAAACATTCCATTAAAGAAATTAGACACTCCTTTAAAATAGTTTCATCATCATTGAATACTACCCATTGCATAATGATTTATAAATTAACCTTTATGATCCCTATAACAGCCAAAATCTGTGTTGCAATATTTCAACTTTTGTATCATCAGGGTGCAATTAACTCTTAGCAATCACAATGGCTTTTGTTTGGTAATATTAAAACCATTATGTTTAGTTTATACCATGTGAAGAGTGTGTATATAAATGCTAATTGTAGGTGCTAACAACTAAGTTTAAGCCTTGCCTCTTAAATGTACATGTAGGATTTTTATATTACATATTATCATGCAAGAAATATATATATATATATATATATATATATATATATATATATATATATATATATATCAATGAATTTCAAAACGAAAAGTGCTTGTACAAAAATTCTAATTAATACATCTCTACATTGAGATGTTCTAATTAATACGTCTCTTCTATGACCAAAACTTAATCATTATATTTATCTTTTTTACATGATAGTAGGATTTGTTTACACAACAGTTTCACTCTAAGTTTTTAATGCCATTATCACATATAAAATATCTTTTTTACAAATAAACATTTTTCCTAATATGTTTTTACCAATGTCGCTATTTAAAAAAACCCAATTAAACAATCATAAACATGGTTAAGTTGGATACTTATTTTACTAACATTACCTACAATTTAGCATTTCAAATCACAAAGCAATGAACTCGCGGCATCGCGTGGGCACATTTACTAGTTTAAATTAAAACGAAGACCAACTAAAAACGCATATAAAATAAGCTTGTTTGAGCTGAATTATTTCCAATAAGTTTACATCAAAACATTGATCAAATCGAATCTATGTGGGCTTACGTAAAACTAAACACATAAGTATTTTTTATAGTTAAGAAATTGAAAAAAAAAAGATAAATTCCAAATTTTAGAAACCTAAGGGGATTATATTTTACTATGTTTTTTGAATAAGAACGTGAAAGCGTCAACTTCGAAAGCATAAGAGGAGCAATTAATAAAAGAAAGGGATAAATCCAAAACTTTAGAAACTCGAGGTGTTCAAAACGACATTTTACAAAGTTTTTAAAAAGTTAGAGGGTTGAAAATGTGAATTTTGAAACATGAAGAGATGTATCGTAGATCTACTGAAACGCAAATAAAATAAGACGACAAAATATTATATTTGACCCATTGGTAAAAAATTCTACATTAAAACATGAATGAAATCAAATTTATACAAACTCATACGTCAAAGAAGTTTTTAGAAAGTTGAGGGGCTTAAAACAACGAATCAAATATATATAATTCACGGGTTAAACTAAAAAACTTAGAAATTTGAAGGTTTCAGCGATATTTTGCAAAACTAAGAGGAGAGTTGTCAAAATTTTACATCCATAAAAAAACAAAAAAAAAGTGTTAGATGGAGTTGAACCCGAGTTAACTGTTATCCCCAAAACCTACACGTACGTTTACCTGCTGCTTTGCTTTGGTTAATGTGCCAACCACTGTTTTGAAAACCGGACCGGACCGGCCGGTCGGACCGGGAACCGGTGGGTGGACCGGTCCGGTTAAGGGTCTTGAACCGTTTTTGAGTGAACCGGCCGGTCGGACCGGTGAACCGGCGGTCGGACCGGAAAACCGGTGGTCGGACCGGTGGTTGAACCGGTTTTTTTATTTTTTTTATTTATTTTTTATTTTTTTTATTTTTTTTATTTTATATATATATATATATATTTATAAAATCATCCGGTTCTTAAATCCGGTTCGACCGATCCGACCTCTGACCGGTTCGACGTCCGGTCCGGTTATGAAAACATTGGTGCCAACAGTTGGTAGAAACCTATTTGGATAGTAGATTAAGAGGAAACCGACCTAATTTAAAAATACGTTGGAGCCCATACTCGATTCCGGAGTTTTAGACCAAAAGAGTGTTAATAATAAAATTATTTACCAAAATGGTGTTATAGAAAAACTATTTACCAAACTAGTGTTTTAATCATTTGTTAATTTCTCACTCCTAATTTCATTGGAGAACTTTCACTAATTAAATATTTTGTGCTTTATTTATATTATTAACCAAACTTATAATTTTCTAACATTTTTATATATTTATAAAATGATTAAAAATAAGATTAATATTTATTATTATTATTTTAAGATAGAACAATATTAACGAAATATATTTATTATTGTAAAATATATTAGTAGATAATAAATATTTTCCGTTATTATATTTATGGAATGTATCAACTAAATAATTACAAGATATTTTCTAGTAACATATATTACAATAATAAATATATTTTGTGAACAATAATTTCTACATAAGGGTGTCAAAAATACATGAAACCAACTATCTGCCCCGCAACCGAATTAGATTAATCATATCGGATTATATGGGTCAAAAATGTTATTTATTCGAGTCAACCTTGATTAACCCGAATGGTTAATAGGGTCCAATTTCGAATACTTTTGTTAAGAATTGGGTTTCGGGTTAACCCGATGAAAGAAGCTTACTACTCTTATTCGAAAAAAGAAATCATGTATCTAACAAGGATAATTGAAGGGTAATAAGAACCACTGGACATAAATAATAATGATTAGGTAAATAAATTTTTTTGTCTAAAGTTCATTTAAAAAAAGTAATATTATATCATGATTTTTGTTTTATCTAACAAATAACAAAAATAGTATTATTATTGTAATATATTATTATTAGTAATATCTTGTAATTATTTACTTGATAAGGTAAGGATCTGTTGTTAACCCTCCTTATTGACATAGCCCGAATTTACCCTTGAAGATCAACTCGAATCTTTTGTTTTTTTTTTTTCAAAATCTTTGTTTTACATTTACAAGAGTATGTTCTTTTATGTGTATGTGCAAATTCTTTTTCGTTTGAGATCCTACATCACTGTAATTTGCCTTACAGTGTTGTAAGACAAATTACAGTGATGTAGGATCTCAAACGAAAAAAAATTTGCACATACACATAAAAGAACATACGCTTGTACATGTAAAACAAAGATTTTGAAAAAAAAAAAGATTCGGGTTGATCTTCAAGGGTTAATTCGGGTTATGTCAATAAAGGTGGGTCATTATAGGATGCGAATCCTACTTGATAATTCCTTAAATGTATTAACGGAATTTATTCATTGTCTAATAATGTATATTCCAATGAAAAATATATTTCGTTAATACGGATGGTGTTCTATCTTAAAATAATAATTAATATTAATTTGATTTTTCATTATTTTACAGATATATAAAAATGTTAGAAAATTATAAGTATAATAAATAATATAAATAAATCACAAGTATTTAATTCATGAAAGTTCTCCAATAATATTAAGAGTGAGAAAGTAACAAAATGATTAGAACACTAGTTTGGTAAATATGTTTTCAACTACACTATTTTGGTAAATAAATTTCTTAGTAACACTCTTTTTGGTAAAAACTTCTCGATTCCGGGTATGCTCGATAAAAGCGTGCGCATCTACCAAACGCCCTACAGAATGTTTGTTGACTTTTGGTAGAAAAAAACGTATATCAATAGTATTCCCGCGGTTGGACCACTGTATATGTATCATCGTCATCGTCATCTATTTGTTACATTAAATAGTAAAACTATTATACGTGTATAACTAGATTTCTTATGTAACCTTACAGACTTAGTCAAGGTTAGGTTAAAGTAGTTTAATAAATAAAAGAACTGCTATGATTAGTTTGCGAGTTTGAGATCAATTTGTTTATGCTTGATACAACTCAAGATTTTTAGAAACTGATAACTTAGAAAGTGATTCGACTCGTATACACCTTTGCAGTCATTTATATGGCAGATAGTAAGGTTTTTTGGTTTTTGTTCTTAGGTCTATATCATACATCAAAGGGAATTTTATTCTATAGACAACGTAGAAAAGAAAATCAAAATGCACTCGATCATTTTTTAGGTTCAAAAGGTCGTATAATTAATAATACGATACATAATCAAACTTTGCTGGAGAAAATAAAAGGCAAAAATGTACGATTAAAAAAATATATAAAATAACGAAGTAAATAATTCAACCTATGTGAACGGGGGGGTCGTTGGCTACTTGGTATCGATGGTCAGGTCAAATTGAAAATTTTCTAGAAAGAAAACAATAAATAAATAAGTAGAATTGGATTCGGCCCTTTTGGGAAAGAATCATGCCTGATGTCACCAAATGCCCTAGAAACTTTTCAGTTAATTTTATAAAATTGTTATATATCTATCTATTACAATAAATCAATGTTTTCTTCTGTCACGTGTCATTCAATGAGATATGTTCTGGGATTCATTTCCTGTTCATTTTATTAAAAAATCTTTAATATTTAATATAAGAATTAAATGTTTAACAAAATTTATGATATTAGCAACATTGCCATTATTAAAATACATTACCTTGAATCAATTTTATTAACAAATTTACCATATATAGCGCCATAGCGGTAAACAATGATCATAATAACAATAAAATTTCAATTTAATAATTAGTTAGATAAATGATACATGTTAATATCATAAATTATTAATAAAATTTAATTTAAATAAATTTATTAAAGATAACTTAATCTATTATATATAATAAATCAAAATAAAAACCGACACCTGTCGCTAATATACATTATTCTAACAATAATTTTTCCGTTTCTCTCTCTTATTTAATGCATCATCCATTAAATAATAGTATTAAATATTAAATACACATTTATACATTTTTAAATTGATTTTTTTAAAACATTAAAAATATATTAATATAAAAAATAATTTTTTTTCAAAAGCAAAATTATTATAAAATAAGAAATGTTGAAAACAGTTTTCTAAAATAAAATGTTTAAAAAAACAAACTTTGAAAAAGTAATACTTAAAAAAATAATAATATTATTTTATTACTTAAAATATTGAGTTTTTTAAAAATTTTAATCATAATTTATTTTAAAAAAGTGACTTATCTTATAAAGATTTTCATTGATGAGTATATATTATTTGTTTATTTAACCCGTGTAATACACGGAATGTTAACCTAGTATACATTATATATAAAGAGAGAGAGAGAGAAATGTTGAATTAATAACCAATATTACTTGAAAACTAAAAAACAATTTATATACACAAGTTTAAATGATATAATAGTAATTTTTTTATTTTAGAGAAAAATTATTTTTTTACCCCTGAAATCATGTGACTATATATGTTTCTTTTAAATCTTTACAACTTGTAGAATCTTATTATAATGAATCCCTATATATAGGATTGTGAACAAATAATAACTCACTTTTAAAGAATTAACCCAGATAACTTTGTCATGATGAAACCAAATCTTGAATTTTTTTTAACATCATTTTAAGACATCTTTAACAGTTCTTCTTTTATGAGTTTGCGAAAATTTATCATCGTTTGAGGCGTAACATCGTTGTAAGTTTTTCATTTAAATCAACTTGGTATACCATATAGGCGTATAGAATGTTGAAACCGTGGCAACCGTTAGCCGGCAAGCATGGGAGACTTTTGAAGTCATGTGTGTGTATTACCTATATATATAAAAACCAACGTCGGTGGCCAGCCGACGTGGTTTTTTTTTCTTTTTTTTTTTTTCCTTTTTCCTTTTTCCTCTTTATATTTTTATATTAAATATTTTAATTGCATTTTCCTTTTAATTAATTCATCATTTTTTAACCTAATCTTTTTATCTTTAACCTTTTTTTTCATATTCTCCCATCTTTTTCCCAACTATTTTTAATAATCTCTCTTTTTTTCATTTTTTTTTCCAGTTGCAACTGATCTTTAGACTTTAAATCTTCATCATATGATTTCAGAGTTAAAACTCCTTAAATTTCAAAAAAACTTTGTAAATATTACTTTAACTTCCTCAAATTTCTAATTTATCTCTTTTGTTACTTAACTAAAAATAAAATTTTCTTACATCCGTGTCTACTTCTGGAATGCTTTTCTTTCTAAATGAACCGCTTCAAAATACGACTGTTGATCAAAGCGCTTCAAAAGGTTGCAACGATATTACGACCGCAGGCCGCAACAAAGGGGGTCTCAAACTTGAATTAAATCAAAAGTTAGACTTTTGACCCTGAACTTTGAACTCTTATTTTTAAAGCTCCCTCATACTTTACTCACATATTTTTAATATTTACATATTTTATTTGTAATTAATTCACAAACTATTTACCTAATAAAAATATTTAAATAATACTAATAATTAAATAATAATAATAATTAAATATTTCTAAACAGAGAATGATAATAGTAATTGAGAAACATAACTTTTTTATGGTTTAGTTTTATAAATTAACAATTTGTGTTTTGAGTTCATATTCCTTAGGATTATACTATCAAAATCGAATACTCATTAGTCCAATCGAACACATTTACAACAACTACCTTTTAGAATTTAAAGTTTACCTTTGCACTCAATATCAAAACTTTTATGCTCTATTCCTAGACTTCGTAGAGCGTCGATTTGACTTTCCTTAAGTTTGTAGAGTTAAAAGTTTATTTATACACTTAATGTTAAAACTTTTATGATTAACTCTTATAATTTTACGTTCCATTCATAAATTTTGTAAGACGTCACTTAAAAGTCTATCCCTATATGTTTTTAATTGATAGTATAAATTTAATTACTAACCGTTATGACGCCGCCGCAACATGCGGCGGGTCAAAATACTAGTATATATATATATATATATATGAACTTGCTATAAAAAATATAATAAAAATACAGAATATCATAAAAAAAGAGAGTCTAAATCTATAATAATATAAAAAATACAAAAATGATTCGGTGTTCACATCACCACACAATCTTTAAAAAAAAAAAAAAGCTACAGTAAATGGAGGCTTCTTCTCCATTATAAATCAACCCTTCAAAGTTTGTCAGATCATCAAAGAAAACAGTCAAAAACACACAGAATTCCAAAGATGTCTGGGAAGAAATCCGTAGAAGTTGAAATCAAAACATCAAGCAGCAAAGCATGGAGTGTTTACAGCTCACTCAAGGTCTGTTCGGTCATACAATCGCACCTCGGTCATCTAATCGGCCTCGACATCGTTGAAGGAAACGGTGAAGAAGGCACCGTCGCTCAAATCACGCCAAATCCAGGTAATTAGATCTTCTTTTCAAACACTTTTGTTAATTAATTACCGTTTTGAATCGGATCTGATCCGGTAATCGAACCGGATCTAAGTATTGGTTTCGAATTGGAACAACGAAATCGGTTTTTGATTTTGATTTTGATTTTGATTGTGTGAATCATCAGACATGACGACGCTTCCTCCTTACAAGGAGAAGTTTACGAAGATCGATCATGAAAACAAAGTGAAAGTACTTGAGGTGATTGAAGGAGGACATCTTGATTTAGGGTTTACCTGTTATCGGATGATATACGAAGTGATTGATACAGAGAAAGAGGATTCAACCACCGTTAGAGTGACGATCGAATACGAAGGACCTGAAGATGTGATTGCAACTGCAGATATTACACCAGTCGTCAAGGTTCTTGAAGTTATCAACGATTGCATAGAAAATGACAAGTATTAGGTTGAAACTTGAAAGTGAGATATTTCTCATTTTTCTTGATTTTGATTTGACTTGTGTATGTTTTTGTTGGATCGGTTTGTTTGGGACCAAATCGTGTGGTTACTTATAGCATTTGGATGTAATTTTATCTTTGTTGTTTAGCTATTGTTGCTACTAAAATAAAATGATCATATGTTGTAATAATGGTAATTTTTGCCACTTTTGGCATTGTCTCTTTTTTTTTCCTTTTAAAATTACCAAATTGATCTTGTATAAAAACGAAAAAAAATGGAAATTATTTAACCAAAAGCTATCTTACTATGTGTTCTCGATTTTATTGAAGGTTATAACATAAAAGAAAATGAAGGAAATGAAATAAGAGATTTTATTGAAGGTTATATAACATAAAAGAAAATGAAGGAAATAAAATAAGAGGAAAGGAAAAAAATATATAAATCTTTCCTCCCATCTCCATTATAAATCGAAAGGAAAGAAAAACTAAATAATTTGTCTAGTTTTCTTTTCCTTTCCTTTTTAACGCTATGTTTCCGAGTTTATTAAGACCATGCGTAATACATGCCCCACGGAAGCAACGGGAACAGATATTTCGGCGGGTTCAGTGGGAACACTGCCCCTCCCCCAGCGGCGACCCACATGAGCCCTCCTCGGCCCTCGATCCCCGCTTTCCCTTTTCATTTTTGATTGGTCACTATGGGTGTTGTAAGGTTTAGTGAGATGATGATATGGCACAATGAGGGAAGGTTTTTCAGTGGAAAGACTATTATAAGGTTTAAGGTTTTCAGTGAGGTGATGATGTGTCAGAAAATTTCAGTAAGGTGACCACTAAATATGGTCTAAAAGATAGAACGTAAAGGAAAGAAAAAGAAAAGAAATGAAATGAAATGAAAGAAAAAGAAAAGAATGTTATTTTTTCTTATTTATCCTTCCAAACTGTAAGGAAAGTAAATTAAATAATTTTGTCTAAATTTCCTTTTATTTTCTTCCTAAACTCGTAAACACAACATGCGTTATTTTTCTTTTTGTTTCTTCATTAAATAAAACTTAGAAATACAAACATGTTTATCATATTCTCCCAATTCCTCTCTTTTCACTCCTTAAATGAACTCGAAAACATAACATGTTTTATTTTTCTTTACTTTCATTCGTTAAATAAAACTCGGGAACACAAACATGTCAATCATTTTCTTCTATTTTTTTTATTTTCTCTATTTAACTAAACTCGGAAACAGATTGTTAAGAATGACAATGAGCTGGGTTTGTGTAATCCCAACCTTATAAAAGTTTCTCATACCTCACCCAAACTCATCGGTTATCGGGTATACTCATGGGTGTCAAATATAACCATTAGTTTATTAAAAAATAAAAATATACATAGTGGCTCAAAACCCTTATTCGGCTCATGAAAAAAATCCAGTAATAATCCTATTCTAGGTCCCATACCAATTATAGCAATTTGGGAATAATAATTTCGTCACCAAAGCACCATCATGGAAAATCGAGACAATGACTTACCTCAAGTGAATAATTTTGAGGGTTTTTGTGAGGGTAATTTACGGTTGAAGATCTATTTATCATGACATTTGCATAGAGATGAGACCTGTACTTCATGATCTTCGATGTTTTGCTTGCAACATCTATATGTATTTATTGTTTTTTTTTTCTATTTATATTTTATTTTTGGTTTTTCATCTGTTTCTAAATTCGAGTTATTTAATATAAAAAATTTAAAATTACCAAAAGGTATCTTAAGGGTGACGATGATTCAGGGCTCAAAATCTTAGGTTATCAGGTACACCGTACACTTGTGGGTTTAAAGTATAACTATCAGTTTATTGAAAGCACATATATTGGTTGTTACCAAGTACAACATGCGAGATATTAAGAAATTTAATATTTGGGAATAATGTGGGACGGTGGGAAATGTTGGAAGACTATTAAATACACACGGTTCATACTTGAATTAAACTAAAAAATGACATGTATATAATCGGTAAATCGGTATTTGTTATTGAGTAATGGAGTGTAAGCAGAATTATAAGTAAATCCCATACTCGGCCCATATCCAAGAAAAAGTCTAGTAGTAATCCTATACTCGAACCAATACCTCATTACCCGACTCTGAAGGTGGTAATTTTTACCCACATCAAAGGAAATTGGTTGGTTTGGGTAAACAATTTTAGTATAATGGATTGAAATGGGTAACATCATAGCATTGAATGGGTTGAGATGGGTAACACTTAAACACAATGCAGGTCAAGATGCATAACCAAATAACTATGTAAATGCAATTGATTCAAACATTTAAAAGTGATTGATAATATATTTGATGATAAAATCACTAAAAATTATCCAAATATACTATTTGTTTACTTATAACACGTCTTAAGTTAAACTAAATTTATGTTTTTTTAAGAACAATCTATTTATACCCGAACTGATTTTGCTTAAAAACCCGTTGTGACACGCACTCATCCTGACCCGAACCCGTTCTAACCCGTTACCCAACCCAACCCGACCCGCCCATTTTGCCATACCCGACTCCATACCCAAAAAAATCAAGTGGTACGTAATCTTATACTCAGCCTCGTACTTGATTACCCGACCCCATACCCGTCACAAATGTTTTGAGTTTCATCTATTTTCTTCGGCATCTGGTTTCATTGTAATCCCTCTGCCCATGGGTGAAGCTTCATTGGGACCTTTTCCCGTCCGTAGTTTTAATTTTTCGGTCGCAATGTTATTTTTAGTTAAAAATAGTGGTTTCGTCCCCCTTGCTTCAAAAAATTAACATGTATTATGGTTTTAAAAATTTCCGTCCCTCTTTCACTTCGACCAAGCTCCACCACTGCCTCTGCCCATCATCTTTTCCTCGTATTTTTGAATCACCGAAGACTTGTTTGACAAATTGGCTTCTATTTTTTATGTCTATAGCCTCATGGTTATTAATCTCCTATTTAAACCTTGATGGCGGTTTCTAACACGGCCATTTGTAGCAATAAGTAAAAATTCAAAGGTGAGGAGGTTTTGAAATCACCACTAATTAGTTATATGCTATTATTTTTAAATGAAAAACTTATTTTTTGCTTCCTGTGGTTTCACAGTTTTAACCATTTTGCTCCAAACTTTTCAAAATTGCCATTATGTTTCTAGTGGTTTGACAGTTTAACCATTTTTCTCAAAACTTTTCCAATATCTCTCTATTATACTCCATTTTTTTCGAAACCATGGGGAGCAAAAGAATTATAACTGTCAAACCACAGGAAGCAAAATGGTTAAACCGTCAAACCACAAGGAGCATAATGACCATTTTGAAAAGTTTGAAGCAAAAGTGGTAAAACTGTCAAACCACAAGGAGCAAAAGAGAAGTTTTTCCTTTTTAAAAAGAATGAGGTAATTGCTAATTATATTTTTATTTTTCAGTTTTTCCTTCTTTCGTTCTACACACTAAATAGCTAACACATGGTTTCTAGCTAAATGATACCATCTTAACTTTTATAATCGTATAAAACAAAATGTTATATGTTAAGCCATGGCTTTCCTAAATTATAGGTTTCCACCTATTTATTGTAGAGTTGGTCACACTTGGTTCTTTAGGGCGGATGAACCGTGAACGTATGTGTCGTTACTCGTTTGTCAAGGTGAGTTAGATGGTTGAGTCTTAGTGGGTAAAAAAAAGATACACACTAATGTTTGATGTGTATAGTTACGCCCGGATATATTGTCTATATTATATTTCTTGAAAAAACTTTGTGTATTTTGATGATTTTGTATATTTCTTAATAAATCCTCCTGATTCTTGACGTCTCTTGATAAATTGTGGATATCTCTTGATAAATCTAATTCTAAATCTCACTTGATAAATATTTTTACCACTTGATGAATCTTGATAAACCATGCCGTTTTTAGGAGGATTGGATGTTGTTCATTATTCATATTTGCTTTGTGTTGATTATGTTTAGTATTCTGTTTTGACATTCTATGCATATTATACCTCTATTTTATTCATGATTGTTATGATTGTATTGCTTTTATTATCCATTTAGTTTTGTAACGTTCATTTATTCACTAACATTATTTTCAAGAGTGATTTTATATTTTTTTTATGAAATGTTTTTTTATTTTGAGTTTTTTATATAATTAAAAATTTTAGGAGTGTTAAATACATCAATAACTAGGAATATGTTTCCCTCAAATGGTGTTAAACTAGATGACGCCCCCTTGCTCGTTGATGCACAGAATTAACACGCTCGTTTTGTTTCATGAACAAACCCAAAAGAAAACAAAAAAAAACTTAATAATAACGGGTATAAAAACAAGGGATAATATCATATATCTCGTTATTAAACATCCAAATTACATATATCCTCAATGCTAAAGTAGAATTACAAATATCTCATGTTTCAAAATTGCTCCTTAGTAAGGACAAATATGTAAATTGTTTTTAGTTATAGTTCATTAAGGGTAAAATAGGAAATACATAATTTTTTTAATGAAATCGGTATTTTCAATTATGAATACGGTTCGGTTTTTGATTTTAAATGGTTTTTAGTTATTGTAAACACCCTACTTTTTTACCCAGCTTGTCGTAAGCAACTCAATTCTCAAGTCCGCCGCTACGTATCCTAACCTAGTTAATTAAACTTTAGTTTGTCTGGCACCGAAGAGGGTGTAATGCACAATCACTTAGTATCATTATGAGAGTTTATTTATTTATTTTTAAATAGTCTGAGTAAAAAAATTATATATTAAAATGTATGATTTGAAAATTATTTATCAAAATACGTGTTTTTATTTATTTACTTATTTTAGCTAATTACTATAATTTTTTCAATTCAATCCACATAGTATCATTTATTTTCTTTTCCAATCAACTCACTTTTTTTTATAACTTATCATAATACTTTTTATTTAATTTTCTCAAATCATGTTAAATACTACAAAAAAAACTTGTCTAATAAGTTCAAAAACAAAACTATAAGTAAAAATAAATAAACTAAACAAACAATAAAACGTGAAGGTCGTAATATTAAATACAAGCTGTAAAAAAAATTATACAAAGTCGACATGAATTAATATCAATATCAATTAAAAAATAAAAGAAAAAGTTAAAACTAGGGATGTTCAAAATAACCACAAAAATGCAAACCTAACCATATTCATAACCCGAAAAACACGAATTCCAAATTACAATAAAACGTGAATTCAATTTTCTGTTTGGTTTCTAACCGTACCTGAATTCCGAATTCGGTTTTTGGTAATGTTATTTGTTCCATTTTTTAAAAAAATTCGGTCTATTCGTTTAACTGATTAAACCAACTTTAGATTTATATTTATTGTTTTTACGTATGATATAGAAAGAATTCGGTTTATTTGGTGAAATTCAATTTATACTGTTTAATTTAGTTTGTGCGCTTATCATTTTCAAAGTTATTGTAAGTTTTTAGAGTTAATTACACGGATGGTCTCTGTGGTTTACCCATATTGCACGGATGGTCCCTAACTATCAGAAATTACAACAGTGGCCGAATAGTTTGCAAAAACGTAACACGGGTGGTCCCTGGGTTGGATGGGCGTTATCTTTTTCTGTTAAATGTGTTTGAATTGACTAAAATGTCCCTCTTATTAAAAAACAAAAAAAGACAAATGTGTGTATACACGCACATAGATACACACTTGCAGTCTTGCACCACTGATAACCTCCGGCACCACCACCACGCACCTCCAGCAACTAGGGGTGTTCAAATTCGGATATCCGGAGATTCGGATATCCGAACGGATATCCGAAATCAAAAAAAATAATAAAAAATTTAAAAAAATATATATATTTCGGATATCCAAATATCCGAAAAGTATCCGGATATCCGAAAAATATCCGAAAATTTTCCGGATATCCGAAAAATATCCGAAAATTATCCGAAATATCCGAAAAATATTCGGATATCCGAAAAATTATCCGAAAAAAGTATCCGAATATCCGAAAAAATATCCGAAAAAAAACTATTTCGGATATCGGATATCCGAACTATCCGAAAATTTTCAAAATTGGTATCCGAACTTTCGGATATCCGATTTTTTCGGATATTTCGGATTCGGATTTTTTTGAACACCCCTACCAGCAACCACCACCACCGAACACCTTCGGCGACCACCAACACCGAGCACCTCCGGCGACACCACCACCGATAACCACCATCAACATCACCCGTCAATCATAACCACCATCAACATCACCCGTCAACCATAACCACCCACCACCTGCCACCACCACCACAGATCTCCGGACAGTTTATCTTCGATAATACCACCAACACTACCACCGGCAGTCATTTCAAAAACCCATCATCATCATCACTTGCACCTGGTTACTGCACCACCATCATTTGAGGTTATTCACAATTAGGGTTTGGGGTTGAATCAGATGACTTCGTCCGGGCAGCCGTCGTCGCTTCCCTTGAGGCACACGACGAAGGAGGAGAAAATTGTAGGTGATGGTATTGTCTCCGGTGAGCGAGGGTTAGGTTTTTATAGATGCGTGTCAGTCATACATGCGCGTGATGTGGTTGCCAGTGATGGTATTGTCTCCGGTGATGATGTGGTCGTCGGTGATGGTGGTAGTGTGGTGATGGGTGGTTGGTAATTGCAGGTGAAGGTGGTATTTTTGTCTGGTCGTCGGTGTGTTACCAGAGAATAGATGTAGGGTTTTCTCCTAGGAGAAGGAGAACGGTGAGGTAATGGGGTAAGGGTATTTTGGACATTTGTATAACAGAAAAAGATAACAAACATCCAACCCAGGGACCATCCGTGTTACGGTTTTGCAAAGTATTCGGCCATCGCTGTAATTTATAGAAGTTAGGAACCATCCGTGCAATCTGGGTAAACCACAGAGACCATCTGTGTAATTAACTCAAGTTTTTATAAGATAAATGAAATTGTGTTTGGATATTTTTACTATTTATTTAATTATAACTAAAAAAATTGTGCCCATGCTCATGTGGGACTGTGGGTTACGTGTCCCACCTTTATGAGTTTAATTGAGTTGGAGGGAGTTAATATGAGTTGACAATGTTTTATAGGGTGATGAAATGAGTTGGAATACTTTTTGGGAGTTACCAATTTTCTCCTCTAAAATCAATATAAAAACCTTAAAAAAACCAAAATTGCAAAAAAACTATAACCTTGGCTAAATTCAGTTGGAGAATATGTTGTAATTGCCATTTGTGAAGGGGTTTGATCACGTGTCACGTAAGCATTGCAACCAAAGTGGTATTTAGTGGGTGTAAATACAAAAAAAAAAATACATGTAATAATATATATATGGTAGTAAAAGATGGATGATGATGTGAGTTCTTTTGTTATAAATTAAAAAAAAAAATCATGATTGGTTGTAGCAAGGTGGTTAAACAAGTGACTATAGACACTTGTCTTCTTAGCTTAATGCTCAAAGCGAACCGTCAAACCTTATGCCGTATGGTAGAAGAGCTTGATGAATGTGACCAAGTGTCACCTTAGTTGATTTAATAAGAAAACAAAAACCTCATGAAAAAAATTAAACTCAGAGAGAACACATATACCAAGCCTAATTTATGGATTTGTTTTCCTTTAAGCTTATTGAAATTTCTTTATGATTTTAAGTTTACTTGTTTTAAAATAATACATAAAAGCGGATCACTATTTAGCATGATTCCAAATATAAACAATTGAAGATAGAGATTTATGTACAAATAGTTGAATTAACATGAAGAACTTTTAATAGAAAAACAACCTAATCAGTAACTCTTGATTGGGATGTTGAAGATGATTATGAGCCACTAAAGATGAAGCCGTAGTGATAGAGAGAAGTGCGAGAAGAGAGGAAGTGTGACTATTTAAAACCTTGAAAAAAAAGAATTAATGATAAATGACAATATAGTCAATTATTTTTAATATTGTAATTTCAACACATTTACAAACCAAACAAAAATAAAAATCCAAAACACAAAACAAATTTTCAATCAGAATTAGTTGTTTACCTCTATTTTAGTTTTAATTATATTAATTAATTATAACTAGTAACGTTACCCGCACTCTGCGTGGGTCGTTACCACTAAAACCCAATCGTTTATGAAATGATGATAATACCTAAAAAGAACATATGAGGCTGTAATGAATCAATTATATAGACAAAAACGAAGACAAAAAACATAAGTTGCGAGCCCGAGTTCAAAAACAGGGAGAAATCGCGAGTCGGAATAATAAAGAGAAGGTCGTTTATGATGCGATAGTTAGGAAGCTGAATGCAAGCCGGATGACGTTGGCAGAAGTTGAAGCCGCTCATGCATCAGCTTCAAATATTGCTACCAACAAAGAAAATGAGAATAGATAGTTGAAGTTTTGATGGAAATAAGCATGTGAAACAGAAAACCATCGAGATTCTTGTTTATTTGTTTTTATTTCATCATCTATATCATCTTCATCGTGTAGAAAATGATGGGTTCTTTTAGTAATCAGAGTTTCAATTCTTGCAAAAGTAGGTGTAGAAAACCGATGAGCTGAGGAGAGACTAACTTAACCAGGATCAAGAGCTTAGACAAAGCTTTTGGTGTTTTGCTCCCTCTTGAGTTTTGCTCTTTAGTTATTTTAGTGTTTAGTTTTCATAAGTTAGAAGAAAAGAAAAGAAGAGAAAACAGTAGGGCAACACAAAGAAGATTCAGAAAAGTGTTGTTCTGTATATTTTATTCAGACTATGTTGGGGTATAAATAGCCCCGACATTTAATGTTTCAGGACAAATACAAGAAGAAGACAAACAGATAAGACTGATGACACTATTACAGACACTGTAGCATCAGAATAGTACAAGTGTAAAGTCAACATAGGATCTTTAAAGATCTTAGTTCAGACTTTTGTACTGATGCTAAAACATTATTCTTTCGGAAGCTCTTTATAGAAAACTATCTAATGTAGACAGTTATCCAAAAGAAGGTTACATTTATTCTTTCATCAGAAGAAACATATGTCTTCTGAAATATTGTTTTTCTTCCGAGGCAGATGTCTTTGGAAGTCTTCCGAAGTAAGTGACTTTTATTCTTCGGAAGCAAGTGTTCTCTTCCGATAGTGTCTTCTGAGGTTTGTCTTCAGATAGAGTCTTCCGAAGCAACTTCTGAAGTATTGTCTTCGGAAGCATTTTTCTTTTATTTGTCTTCGGAAGCAATTGGCTTTTATTTGTGTCTTCCGAAGGTTCTTCTGAAGACTTGTCTTCGGAAGCTAGTGTCTTTTATTTGTCTTCGGAAGCAATTGGCTTTTATTTGTCTTCCGAAGGTTCTTCTGAAGATTTGTCTTCGGAAGCTAGTGTCCTGCAACATTTATTACAAAGATTATTTGAAAGGTGGTTTTGCTTCGTCAGTCCTTATTTTCCAACAATCTCTCTCTGGACTGATGAAGCCAAAACCACTTAATGTTAGATCCCAATCAATTTCTAGAACATCAGACTCAGTTGGGGAAAGAAATGAGAGAGATTCAAATGGGATCTTAGTAGAGCAAAGGCTTCTTTGTTTATCAGAGCTAATCAGAGCTAGGCTTCTTTGGATTATCTCCCTCTTTTTGGCTTAATCAGCCGGAGACAAGGCAGGGAAGAAAGAAAGACAGAAAGAAGTGGGAGAAATGCTCCTTGAAGGGCAGGGGAGGAAGGGTAGTAGTAGTGAAGGTGGTTGAAAAGATTAGAAAACCTTCAAGTGAAGGTGCCTGCATGTGGTTGGATTTGGAGTACAGGACTAAAGATATCCGTCAATTCCATAGTATGAAGAACTGATTCGTCCATCATTTTGTAGATGTCATCCGAATCCCTGACTAGAGAGTCAGTTTTATTATGACCTGAGTCCATCTCAGAGATGTCATAAACCCCTTTTTCTTGGTTCTGGGGATTTCCTAGCCTTAGTTTAAAGAAAAACGTCATTGGCTGTTGCCATACCAGGAGTCTTATTGCCTAATCCATTCAAATGAAAAGCCATTGGATTTGCATGTGAAATGGATGCTCCTGATATATGATCAGGAGGTCAAGATGGACTTGACGACCGGATCTCATCCTCTTTTATAGGGTAGAGAAATGTTGATGGATAGTGGGGGGCTTTTAGAAACAGAGTTGTCCCTGGGAGAGAGGACGACCAACTGAAAGTCAACTGACATTTCAATGGTTAGTTAGGGTTCCCTTAGGAATACAACATCATCCTGTGAAGAGGACGAATGAGGAGCAGGATGGGAAGAGATGCTTGATATATCTGTGAGGATGAAACAGATGTATCCATGTGTTCAGTGGGAACACAATCATGTTCAGGGATCTCATCTTCCTGAACAGATTCTTTTGGGTTTATTAGGCTTGGAGGGTTTGGGAGAAGTATTTTATGGCCAGTACCTAAGTTAGGTGTGGAAGAAGGGTGGATGTGGGTTTACTAAAGATGGGTGTTTCTTTAGTATCATCCATCATTTTGAACATCAGTTAGTCAAGTCCGTCGTAATATTATGAAGATCAAAGAGACAAACTGAAGGCATAGCCGGAACTTATGAACATTTTGGATGATATACCAGGTTATCAAACAGATGTTATTTGAAATAGTTGCACATTTGGTCAAGAAGACATGTTCATGCACATCCGAAAAGTACAGACGAAATTTTGTGAGGAATGAAGCCTGGTCCGAAGCCGTTACGCCATTATCATAAGCATGAAGCTTGTGACAAAGGAAGCATAAGTGCTTCGTGCCAGACGACATGCCTGACAATTTATCATCCGTAACCATGAGCATTACTTAGAGTCTTCAAGAGGAAGAAGAGTTTCTTGAAAAACCAGAGGAGGAATAGGGTTTAAGTGGAATTATGGAGAAGAAGATGATAAATAAGGGAAGTAATCCGAGAAGATTATTGGTTAAAAGAAAATGGCGGTAATAATCTTCTTGAGCCGTGAGAGTCAGTATTGAGACTCGGGTCTATCAGAAAGATTGACAACTGTCACATCAAATGCAAAGCTCAAGATTTTTATTGCATAATCGGAAGAATCTTATTTTAGACACAAGTGAAATAAACTTATGAAAGTTATCGGAAGAAGAAAATAGAAGAAGAGGATATCTTCGGAAGAAAAGACATCGGAAGGAGAGGAATGTAACAATGGAAAGTTTAAACATCAGATAGATATGAAGCAGTGATTATATAGCCACTGATCCTATCTGTGTATATAGATAATTACTGAAAGAAATCAAGAGTTCTTTATCAGTTGTTTATCCAATATCCATTGTTTGGATAATTAAAAAAAAATTATCCTTTAATGTTTATTAACTCATATTTATCATGCCCAGTTTTGCTACAAACTTAGAGAAAGTTGAGGAGTCTAAGGGCTTGGTAAATATGTCAGCTATTTGATCACTTGTAGAGACATGTTCTGGAACTATTAGTCCTTTTTCAAAACAGTCTCTAATGAAATGATGCCTTATTTCAATGTGTTTGGTTTTAGAATGATAGACAGGATATTTTATTATGTTTTTGGCAGCTTCGCTGTCTATCAGAAGAGGTGTTTTTAGTTCAGTTATTCCAAAATCTAGCAGTTGATATTGTAACCAAAGAATTTGGGCAGTGCAATGGGCTGCAGCAATGTATTCAGCTTCAGCAGTTGAATTTGACACTGATGTTTGCTTCTTGCTTTGCCATGACACTAAGCAACCTGCAAAGAACTGACAACCTCCTGAAGTAGACTTTCTGGTGAGCGAGCAGCCAGCATAATCACTATCTGTAAAACCAACAAGCTTGCAAATTTGATTAGCAGGATACCAAATACCTAGTACAGGAGTACCTTTAAGATATCTGAGTATCCTCTTCACAAATGAAAGATGAGATTGTTTGGGAGCAGATTGATATCTTGCACAGACACATGTTGCATACATGATGTCTGGCCTTGCTGCAGTAAGATACATCAGAGAACCAATCATGCACTAAAATGTTTTTAGTTCACTTAAAGCACTCATTTCAAACTTAGAAGACATTAATTTAGAGAATTGTTCACACATGGACTGTTTTGTTGATCCATAAATGATGTCATCAACATAAATTTGGACTAACAAGAGTTCCTTATCTACCATTTTTATGAACAAAGTCTTATCAATGGTTCCCCGTGAGAAATTATTAGAAAGAAGGAATTGAGAGAGAGTGTCATACCATGCTCTTGGAGCTTGTTTTAGGCCATAAAGTGCTTTGTCTAGTTTGTACACCCAATCAGGATGATGAACATCATCAAATCCTGGTAGTTGACAAACATAGACTTCCTCTTTTATTGTCCCATATAGGAAAGCACTCTTTATGTCCATCTGGTATACCTTTATGTTATGAGAGATAGCAAATGCTAGGAAGAGTCTAATGGCTTCCAATCTTGCCACAGGAGCAAAAGTCTCATCATAGTCAATACCTTCCTCTTGACAGTAACCTTGCACAACTAACCTGGCCTTATTTTTTATTATAATGCCTCTGTCATCTGTTTTATTTCTGAATACACATCTGGTTCCGATGGGATATTTTCCATCGGGCAAGGGACATAAAGTCCAAACATTTTGCCTTTTGAACTGCAACAGTTCATCTTGCATTGTCTCTACCCAATTATTGTCTTTAAGAGCCTCCTGATATTTAGACGGCTCAATTTGGGATAGAAAGGCTGCATGAAGACAAAAGTTTGAAATCTGGCTTCTTGTTTGAACTCCTTTACTTAGATCACCTAAGATTTGTTCTAGAGGATGATTTTTGTTGAAAGGAATGATGTCCAAACAATTATTTGAGGAGGCAGCATCGGAATAAGATAAGTTTTCGATGGGGGTCAGAGAGTTTGGAATGTGATCAGGAACATCTATGGATGCATTATCCAAGACAGGAGATGGAGGAGTAGATGGTATATCGTCTTGGTTTTGAGAATTTGCTTCTTGAGAATTTATTTGATGAGATGGAAAAGAAGTGAAGAACTTTGAAACAGAATCGTCCTCAATAGAAGATAGATCTTCAGAAGTTTGACATGACTCTGATGAAGGAGAAGAAGAGGGGATGGAAGGGATGAATGAGAAGCTTTCAAGATCAAAAAGATCATCAGGTGCAGAAGGAAAGGATGAGGTTGACGCTAATTCATTGAATTTTACATCAATAGATTCCTCAATTATTTTTGTTCTGAGATTGAAAGCTCGATATGCTTTAGAAGTCTGAGAATATCCAACAAAGTATCCAGAATCAACTTTAGCAGCAAATTTGGACAAAGAGTCTTTTGTATTTAGGATAAAACACGGACATCCAAAGACTTTGAAGAAGGAAATGAGAGGCTTTATTTTATACAGAATTTCATAGGCAGTCTTGTTATGTCTTTTTACAATGTGAACTCTGTTCAATACATAACAAGCAGTGTTTACTGCCTCAGCCCAGAATGATAAAGGTAATCCTGAGTCTGCAAGCATGGTTCTTGCAGCTTCAATCAGTGTCCTGTTCTTTCTTTCTACAACTCCATTTTGAGCAGGAGTTCTAGGAGCACTATATTGTCTAAGGATTCCTTTAGAAATACAAAATTTATCAAGGACTTGATTTTTGAATTCTGTGCCATTGTCACTCCTTATCATTTTAACAGGAAGACTGAATTGTCTTTCAAGATGAGTGACAAGAGCAATTATTTTATCAGAAGTCTCATCTTTGCTGAAAAGGAAGAAGGTCCAGCAAAATCTTGAGTAATCATCTACAACAACTAGACAATATCTTTTTCTTGCCAAACTAGCTACCTTCACTGGACCAAACAGATCCATATGAAGCAGATTAAGACAGTTAGTTGTTTTGGATTCCTCAATAGACTTATGTGAAGTTTTATGTTGCTTTCCCTTTAAGCAAGATTCACATTGACCTTCAAAATGAAATTCTTTAGAAGGCAATCCTCTACTAAGGAAAGGGTGGAAAGCTTATGAAGAGTTTGGTGATTAAGGTGACTAAGTCTTCTGTGCCAGAGAGTGGTTTCAGAAGATGATGCCTTGGCTATCAAACATGTAGGAGAAGATGTTTGAGAATCAGTAGTCATGTCTACAATATAGACGTTTCCACTTCTTTTAGCCGTTAGCAAAGTGTGTTGATCAATCAAGACCTTTATTTTTGAGTTTATTTCTGGAGAAAGAATTTTGCAACTGTCTTTAGTGAAAAATGAATTAAAATTTTTGTCAGCCAGTTGAGAAACACTCAAGAGATTAAACTTGAGGTTTTCAACTAAGCTAACATCTTTAAATTTCAAATTTCCTCCTGAGACAGAACCGGATCCCACTATCCAACCTTTTGCATTATTTCCGAAAGAAACAGATCCACCATTATTTGGAATGAAGTCATTTAGAATGGATCTGCATCCAGTCATGTGCCTAGATCCTCCACTATCCACATACCAGAGATGATTTTGGTTTGAAGAGGATTTCTGCACATGAGAATTATGTACAAAAGATTAGACATGGGGTATTTTATTTTATTTATTTGTTTGGTTTATTTTGTTGTGTATCTTTCATCAATTTCTGCATCATTAACAGCAGTTGTTGCTGATTTTGTTGGAGAAGATTGATTTGAGAATCCACGGGAGAAGAGTTAGCACCATTATTAGAGCAAGAAACTGGGTTCACCTTAGAGTAAGGAGGTGGTGTTCCCAAAATGGAAGGTCTGGAGTTAGTTCTCAAGGAAGAGGGTAAGACAGAGGAAGAATGAGGATGTGTCCTAACAGATTTGTTACTTGCTGTTCTTACTTTCTTCATCTTATTAGGGAGGTTCCCTTTAGATGAAGAAGTATGATCAGCTTTCAACTTATTTGCCTTTATCCTAGCTTTCTCCAAAGGTGTTTTTGTTCTGCAATTTTCAGTAGCATGATTGTACTTAAAACATTTTAAGCAGGCTGGGGAAAGAGAGGAATAATTTGGGATGAAAGGTCTGTTTGCTTTCATTGTGGGATAAGGAGGATGAGGATGAGAAGGAGAAAACTGGATATTTATCATAGGTTCTTTTCCTTTATCAAGATTTGACTTGATATTAGAAGTGAATCCAGACTTTATTGTTTCTTCTGAACAAGGGGTAGGGCTCATATTAGGAGCAATCTCACTTTGTTCTGAAGAGTTATTGTGTTGAACTGAGTTCAACTGAGATTTTTCTATTCTGGTCAGATTTGTATTAGTGGGATATACAAACTTAGAGAAATAGTTTGGCTGATACACCAACGAAGGTGTATCTTTTATTGAAGGAATTTCATCAGGAAGAAAGGTTGGTGAAACAGGTTCAGGAGTAGTTTCTTCCTTATTATTATCAATGGGTGTATAATCATCCGGTTGAGCAGTATGATTATACCCAATTCCAAATCTTGCCTTGCTGTGAACTTGCTTTTGTAAAAGCATCTTGAATCCTTTGCAAGATTCAACCCACTTTTCACAGCTTACTTGAGTTTGAGATAGTTCATCTTTACAAGCATAATATTTTTCTCTTTGTAGATCAAAAGATGCTTGTAAATTGATTTTCTCAGTTTTCAAGGCACATAGTTCATTATCTTTTATTTTTATTAATTTTTCCATTTCAGAATTTTTATTGTCCAGAAGTTGTTCCAAATCCTGATTTTGCTTTTGAAGCAACATATTGGCTTTCTTTATTTTTGCAAAAGCCTCTATGCAAGCATTGGAACATAATTTTTCTAAGGTGGAAGAGGATACCTGAGCATCAGAAATATCTGCTTCAGGTTGATCAGAAGAGCAAGAATCTTCACCAACAGCCATAAGAGCAAAATTTGTTGGTTCAAAAGTGATGAGGGCATGGCCAACATCTTCAGGCAAGCTGCTCCAGTCTATGTACTCTTGAGAGAAAAGAGCCTGTTGACCAGATGATGAAGATTTGACAGCATGTCCGGGAGTATTTATTTGTGAAGAAGGAGCTGTAACAACTTGAAGTGAGGCAGGAGTAAGTTGGTACATGTTTCCATTTGCAGTTTGTACATATTGCACATTGTTAGAAGAGTTTTGTGCAATGTGTGCTGATTCTTGAGGATTATTGGACCTTTTGAAAGAAGAAAAGGTGGATGAATGTGGTGTTGAAGAGGTGTGTGAAGGTATGTTTGGATAGGTCACATAAGAAGAAGGGTTAGAGTTTGAAGCATTAGTGCATTCCTTGGCAAAATGTCCAGTGCCATGACATCTATAACATTGGACGGTAGCCTTATTTAGACCAATCCTGGTTTTTCCATGGATACCAGGAAATTTTCTTCCTGTCCTCTTGTAGAACTTGTTAGTTCTTATGCTCAAGAGAGCCAGTTGATGGAGAATATCCATCTCTTCCAAGTCATCACTTGGAACTTGATGAAGATCGTCCATGATAAAACAAGGATGGTCAGAGGGGAGAGAGTGGTCATCACATGAAGAGAATGAAGAGGTGATACCAGTAGTTATGTCAATATGTTCATCATAACCCTGATCATTTATCACAGAGTTATGACTAAGGAGAGCAGTGTTCCCTTGAACATACTCTTCAGTTGATTTTCCAGATTTTATTAGTTTTCTTTTCTGGTCAATCTCTCGCTCAAAAGTGAGTAACTTACCATGAAGTTGGGTAAGTGAGAGTTTACCAAAATCTGGTGAAGATCTCATGACTATAGAGTAAGTTTCCCATTTTTCAGGGAGAGATCTTAAAAATCGATTTAGAACTGAGACAGGAGGATACACTTGACCAGCTAATTTTAGTTCACTTAAGAGAGAAGTGAACCTTTCAAATTGCTGAGTCAGTGACTCATTATTTAGTTGGCAGAATGTCTCATATTGTTGAGCCAATATCTCTCTAGTATTGGCTATAACATCATCAGTACCACCGAATTGCTCTTTTAGAGCATCCCATAAGTCCTTAGCAGACTCATGGTGAAGAAGACCCGAATAGATTTCATTCGGAAGGGCCATGGCCAGCTGAGCATGTGCCTTGGCATCAAGCTCCAATTTATGAAAGTCTTCTTTAGTATAGTTTCGGGGATCCTTAGGGACATCATCTCCAGTCTCTGTGTCCAAGACCATTGGTTTATGAGGTCCGAACATGACAGACTTCCAACATCCTGTATGATTATTTGACAGGAAATGTAACATCCGTCTCTGCCAAATATTATATTGATGCCTAACCAGAATTGGTGGCTTCGTGGCAGAACCAGTGTTATGCGGGTCTAAGGTGAATTTTTCTGCCATTTGTTTAAACCGTTTTGAGTAAATCAATAGTGAGTACTCAAGATAGTTTGGTTGAAGGATTTTTGAACACTTTAGAGTTTCAAAAATCAATCTTCAGCAGATTTAGAAAAGATTAAGATAAAAGAAAACTAAACACTGATATCAGGGTGAGCTTTGAATTTTAGTTTCGATGGTTAAACCAAAACTAAAGAACAAGGCTCTGATACCAATTGTAGAAAACCGGTGAGCTGAGGAGAGACTAACTTAACCAGGATCAAGAGCTTAGACAAAGCTTTTGGTGTTTTGCTCCCTCTTGAGTTTTGCTCTTTAGTTATTTTAGTGTTTAGTTTTCATAAGTTAGAAGAAAAGAAAAGAAGAGAAAACAGTAGGGCAACACAAAGAAGATTCAGAAAAGTGTTGTTCTGTATATTTTATTCAGACTATGTTGGGGTATAAATAGCCCCGACATTTAATGTTTCAGGACAAATACAAGAAGAAGACAAACAGATAAGACTGATGACACTATTACAGACACTGTAGCATCAGAATAGTACAAGTGTAAAGTCAACATAGGATCTTTAAAGATCTTAGTTCAGACTTTTGTACTGATGCTAAAACATTATTCTTTCGGAAGCTCTTTATAGAAAACTATCTAATGTAGACAGTTATCCAAAAGAAGGTTACATTTATTCTTTCATCAGAAGAAACATATGTCTTCTGAAATATTGTTTTTCTTCCGAGGCAGATGTCTTTGGAAGTCTTCCGAAGTAAATGACTTTTATTCTTCGGAAGCAAGTGTTCTCTTCCGATAGTGTCTTCTGAGGTTTGTCTTCAGATAGAGTCTTCCGAAGCAACTTCTGAAGTATTGTCTTCGGAAGCATTTTTCTTTTATTTGTCTTCGGAAGCAATTGGCTTTTATTTGTGTCTTCCGAAGGTTCTTCTGAAGACTTGTCTTCGGAAGCTAGTGTCTTTTATTTGTCTTCGGAAGCAATTGGCTTTTATTTGTCTTCCGAAGGTTCTTCTGAAGATTTGTCTTCGGAAGCTAGTGTCCTGCAACATTTATTACAAAGATTATTTGAAAGGTGGTTTTGCTTCGTCAGTCCTTATTTTCCAACAGTAGGTGCTTTCATGTAACCACCAATGAATGAAGTAGTATGCAGTTGATAATCGGTTTCATGGCTTTATAGCTCGATTCTACCGGGAGACAAAGCATTTGAGTATTCATAATACGGGTTACTAAAGGGACAAAATTTGCTGCATAAAAAGCTCTCTTATATACAACCACCGATCCAAAATGCTCCAACCCCCTTTTCTTTTTCCTATATGCCTCACCAGCTATATGCCTATAAATATATACGTATTGACTTTGTTATCGAGCAGGTATATCGTTAGAAAAATATAGTTCTATATATGGTAAATGTTTGGAAAATTATATGTTTTCATATCATCTGATGTCTGGATTTTAGTTTTTACATTATGTTTTGTCACACCCCACGCCGTGTGCGGAATCCACGGCGCGTGACGTAATGATTGCATCGCCATAGTTAAAGATTCCCCCTTGACTTCTGGTTTGCATAGATACTGGCTCCACCGTTCTTGAGCTGGTGGGTGATTTGTAACCTGGAACATGTAGCATAAAAAGTCAACTACGAATAGTTGAGTGAGAATCATAGGTTTTGCTGATTTAAAATGATTGTTCAAACATTGATTTTCATGATATAGTATTCACAAGTGATCAAGTAGGTACTTTGAAATTGAATCTACCTGAGCATGCAAACATCAAACCTAATGATAAATGCTAACGTTTAGCTACCCACCAAACACCGTGATAATGCTAACGTCTTGCTACCCGCCAGACGCCGTTAAATGATCTTGAATTTAACCTATCATATCGTTATTCCAGTGATTATCTTTATGCTTGTCATTAGTTTGAAACACTTGAATTTAACCTAGCATTTCAAGAAATGATCAAGATAATCACAATAATTGTTACACTCAAATGGTTTAAACCATTTTAATCATAGTTATGGTTTCATGAAAACCGGGCATTACAACGGCTCAAAACAAGGATTTACCCGTTAACACATCGTGTTCTTCGTTTATAAACAATCCTAGCCATCATCTAGGCAATAATCAACAACCCTAGTTATCTCATTACGTTCAACAACAAGATCAAATCAATCAAAATCAAGCTAGAAGGTTAAAACGAATCGTTACCTAATCTGACGGATTTCTGCGGGTAAAACAACGATCCGGACTTGCAGAAACCTTCCTTGATACGATCCGGGGGTTTAGAAGGCTTCAAAATGAAGTTTGGATGCTGAAAATACGATCTGGAGGTGTTTTTGAGCGTAAAAGGTCGAAAAAAAACGAAATATAAGCTTATGGATGCGTTCTGATCAAGAAAATCAGATTTTTACGCCTGATGGGTCCGTCGCGTACCGCGGAGAGTTTCTTCGCGTACCTCCACTGCCTTAGTTAGACCGATTTTGTTTTCTCTATTCCGGGAGCATACGAACTCCGTTTTGCGCACGATTTTCGCCTACGTTCACGATTTTTCGAGCTCTTTCCAATGGTTATAATCTCAAGACCTAAAAAGTTCAAAATATCTGACCTCTTATTTAACGCTATATTCGATTCGGTGTATCTTAAAATCAGAGCCTCGTTTTGAAATTTCACTTCCACTCATTCTCTTCATTTTCGAGTTATGATTCTAAACATGAAATTGGTTAGTCATCTATTTAAATAAGCATTATGTGATGAATGTTTCTTTGAGATCTACTAACACCAGATTCCTGAGTAACTACAAGTCATGAACTGATATGATATGGTCCTTCTGACACATACGTAATAATGAATGTGGATTTCAAACACGACCAAATGTGCTCACGTCATTGATGACGTAATTCTCAAATGAAACTATCTTCTGTTAATTTGTCTGGGCTCCGAATACTTTAGTTGAGCCTAGAAATATGCTCGAATCCTTGTTGGGCCTTATTGGGCCTAACTTTTATTGAGCCTTATAGGGTCTCGCGTGTCTGCTCCAATGTTGGCGGATGTTACATGTTTGCTATATAATCACATACTTCTTTTGTTTTATTTAAAAATAATACTTTATTTATATAGATATTTAATTTATATGTTTTTTTAGTTTTAGCTGTTAAATATATCTGCAATAAAAACAAATTAACATCATAATGAAAATAATGTCAACAATTAAAAGATATATAACTTTTGCCTTGAATCTTCGTATGAGTCTTGGTTTGCCTCAGCCTCCTATATCAGAGAAACACGGCAAAACCATCCATGTATAAATCGGATGTATGTACAATGGAAAATAGTTTAAGGACATGTTTGGGATTGCTTATTAAGTTTAAAAGGACTTTTTGTTAAAAGTGCTTATGAACTTATGACTTTTTGAAATGAAGTTTTTAAAATATGTTTGGATTAACTTTTGTGTATGAAAACGTCAAAAAATGACTTTTTAGTCATAAAAAGTTAAAAAGCCAGAAAAAGTAGCTTCTTAAAAATGACTTTTTAACACTGCTCAAAAAGTTAAAACTAAAAGTGCTTTTTAGATTATCAAACAACTTTTTAACTTAATATCTTTTTCATTAAGTAAATAAGTTAAAAAGTTAATTTTGAATGGAATCCCAAACATGCACTAAAACTCTAATCAAAAGGTTTATGTAATTCACGTCTGTATGCGTATGATATGCTTCCAAAATTTTTCATGATAACAAATCGTTGTTTGCCACGCGTGAAGGCTCACCGACTTTGGTAAATGAGAATATATAAACCAATGTTTTAAAAACCGTTATTTTAGGTATACCGGATTTGACTAAAAAATGGTTCAACCGGTTGAACCGTGTTGTACTGTATGGTTCAACCGGACACACTAATTAACATAGAATTATATAGAAATACAACTTATACTCAAATAAATTTCCAAAAAGTATACAAATTAGTTCAAAAACATTTTAAAAAGTACTCAAATTCATCCAAAACAAAGTGCATAATAGGATTATAACATTGGCGTGTTAAACACATCAAGTTCACGATCGCTTAAAAGCCGAAAATCGCTTAAAAACCGAAATTTTGTGTTTTTTGAAACCAGAAATACCGGTAAAACCGGATTAAACCGCCTGCACGATTGATCAAAGGAACCTGCATAATACCGGATGATTTCGTACCGAATTATCAAATGGCAAGCGGTTGAACCGGTCGAACCGGTTTTTAAAACATTGATATAAACGAATATGAATGAATGAATTTCTTAAAAGATTAAAATGTTGGAACGCGCGAATAAAAAGAAAACACGGACATCCAGAAAATTGAACATGTAGTAATTAGTAATTTCAAAAGCCCTAATCTCAGAGGCAAATAAAAGCCCTAATTTCTCATTTCTTCTCTCTCCACCATTCAGTTTCTCTTTCTACGCAATTGATATTCAGCAGCTCCAGCTTCCCCTATGGCGACGGCCGGCGATGGAAATGGAAGTGCTCCGTACGAAAACTCCGGAGCCGGAGGAAAGTTTCGTAAGAAGCCTTTCCGGCGTAGTACTCCGGCGACACCCTATGCGCGGCCTCCTACAGCGGTCCGAAACAATAATCCTAGCATGTTGAAGAAGCTTATGGACCCAGCTTCGAGACTTATTTCCTCCGGTGCTAATAGGCTATTTGATGTTTTTCGCAAGAGTCTTCCTCCTTTATCTTTAGGACCGCCAGGTTCAACATTTTGCTCTCAATTACATTGATTTTTATTATTCATCGTCTCTTTGACCATTTAGGGTTTATTTTGTTGTATTAATTAGCTTTTATATTGTTGTTTTAGGGTTTGTGAATCGGTTATGTTTTTTATATCATTTTTTTTTATTTTTAATTGGCTGCTTGTAGGTTTTTTCAAATGGTTTGTTTTTTGGCGGTTAAAAGTTGCTTATTTTACTACATTATAGCTCACCCAATTAGGTTTTAGTTTCATCTTTGCTGATATCTGATTACTGCATTTGTTAATTGCTTAGGGAGTTGGGGGTTAATTTTACTGTTGAAATCCGCTGGTCTCTGATTATATCATAATACGTCATATTTTTACTTCTAGCCTCTAGAGATACCTATTATTTATTGTTTGAATACTCAGTTCTGCATATTTCAAATGATATCATAAATTGTAATGACTATATGTGAGATGGTAAACCTAATATGCTCAGATTTAATGTACTTAGAATCTTCTCTTCATCTCCTGTCGTTGAAATAAATGGATTTTGATCTTTATTGTTTGATATGAGGATATAGGATATGTTTGTTTGTTTGTTTTTTAAATTAAATTTCACATTTGTATAATTTACTGTCAGGCCAGGTGTTTGTAATGAAGCTCCTGTTTATGTCTGAAATAATTTTCTTGAATGTTTAAATATCTTGCTCATTAGATTGCAGTTTGTAATTTGTATACCAGTGAAATACCGTACATTTGCTAATTTTTTTTTCAAACTTTAGAATTGTGTTACATAAGGGTTTTTGTTAGTTTTGGTGCAAAACCCGCAACACAGGGGTGGCTTGTACTTTGGAAATTTAGATATTTCAATATTGCAATTTGTGTTCTGATGAGATAATTTGAGACTAAGGTACAGAAGTGGAGGATTACATGACCTTATTCAAGTAATTCTTTTAAATACATAATAAGTGATCCAAGACATAATCATAATGATCATATTGTTTAACCATCACATTGGGCTACATTGACCATTATTTTAACTGCTTGCTAGAAACAATACATAGATAATTGCATTTTTGTATGTCATGGATATGCATTAATAAGGTGGTGTTTGGTTGGTAGATAGGAATCACTAGGGATGGTGATTTGATAGTATAGTGGAATGGCAATGGCTATGAGTTTTTCATACATAACATCCTTTGCAGGTTTGGACAAAACCCTTAAACCCATATACAAGATTCATTTCTATCGTTTAGACCCTCACTGCCATACCCTTGATTTAAGCATTCTCTATGATTCTTGTTCTCATTCCCTCATTTTTTTAATCCCTAATTCAAACACATTCGAACTCCTTTTTTCCTTGAATTAAGTCATACATGATGATGGACAAGTTTTTTGTAAATGTTTCTATGTGTGATACCTTAGATGTTTTAGTAGCCTTTGTATTGTTATTTTGCATGAATTTTTGCTTATTCTGTCCATGTCTTTACAATGACTTATATGTGACCATTGACCAGAGATTAATGAAGAACCGCAGAACGTTCTTCATACAGAAGGGGGAAGTGGCAATTCTGCTGACATTGGAATATCAGAGCTTGAACAAATGTTGCAACAAAAAACATTTACTAGGTTGGTCTTTATTTTAGAACAATCTTATATTGTTATTTGTTTACCCTTTTTATAGGATAAAACATTGTTTCTTTATAATTATATGGTGTCATATTGTATAAGTTTGTCAATTTGATGGTGAGAACTACACTTTTTTCATTGAATGAATATTCCATCTCTTTTCAGTTAGGGCTGTCGATAGAAGTACATTTCATTTCAGATTCCATGAGAGTCAAATATTTAGTTAAAGTTATTAATACACGCCATTTAAGAAATATATTTAGGTTAAATATTACTTAAATTTTGTATGCAGTGTTAGTTTGTAAGGTTGTGTTTGGTTTATGGGTATGGACATAGTCACAGAAATCGTTAGGGTCCCCGTGATTTCTTATCCATTATGCACACACACATTCATGGTACTTTCTTGATCCTGCTACGCTCTGAATCGTGATTCTAGCCATAAAATTGACGGTTCAGTAAGACCCTTTGATTTGTTCCTGATGCTATTTGGTTCGTGAATCATTGATATTGAAATTGCGTACCGACATGGAATGGGAACGCCGGTTGGGATTCTTGGAAAAGTGCTAGAATATGGAAGGTTGCCAAAAGTTTTATTATTTCGTTTTGAATACTAAAAAGTTATGTCATCTATGTCTTTTGAAGGTTTTAGTCATGTAATATGCTTTGAAGTTTGAAGCAAGTGTTTTGAACTTTGAAGTTTGAATTTTTAAGTTGCTTGTGAATTTGATATAGAAAAATAGTACAAAGTTAAACGACTACATTGTACCGGAAAGAACCGAAATGAGGCTACCCCCACGTATCGAATTTTAGGGACATAGCGAACTGCTATCCCATTCCACATTCTCGTACTGGACCGTACCGTGATCTGTGTGATTATGGGTATGGGTATAAAGGACTGACTTTCATTCCCACTTGAAGTGTTTGATTATCAGGTTTGGGTTTTTATAAAAGGGAATCAAACCCACAAATTTAGGCATGCTTTAAAACTACTAAGGGAGTTGGGCTTAGAATTCTATTTGTAGTCACATTCCACTATATCATTAAACCCATACCCATGGTGATTCCAATTTAAAGATTTCACAACTCCTTAAACAAGAATTTTTGGTAAAACAGGGGCTTTTTAAACTATTTTGTGAACCTGAGCCTTGGGGTATTTTCCATCATGTATTTCTGTAGTAATCAGGGTCTGTGACCCTGTTCAATCTTATAGAATTTAAAAACACTGTCAATTCAGTCATGATTGGATGTTGGAGGACAGAAAAAGAGAACTGGGGTTAGAAAGCCGAAATTCAGAAAATATTAGGCTAAAAGCAGTGTCCAAGACCCTGGTTCAGTCTTACATCACTTTTCATTGCTTCTGGTTACAAGGTTGCCTTCTCTCTCTCTTTCTACTCTTATATCTCTCTAGCGGCACCACTATCAAGAAGTTACATATTTACAGTGAATTCTCAGCTAAAATATACATACATATAATTATATAAATTAAGTATACGGATCAAGTGACACTTACAAATCAACAAAAACTTTGATAGCAGAAAAAATCTACCCTGCCTCTAAACCATGTGTTTCTCTGTCACTGCTGTAGCCACTGGCAACCCTTTGTTTCTGGTTACCAAGGGCCAGCTTTACAACCACTTCTCCCATAATGATACAGTACCACCTAACATTCTTTTCAGGTGGTTTACAAGCTGCTGCTTAACCAATTGATAAATAATAATAAAAACTTGGGTCAACGAAGGGAAACGAACGGGTGCATGGTGCCCTTTTAGGGTAAGAAGAGGTAGATAAAAAGCCTTGACCCGATGACTCGTCCCATATACATATCAGAACCCCATCACAGCCGCTGCAGTTTCTATTCCTGTTGCCTCTGGAGCACCTTCATGATTCTGTTGTCTGTGGTATGAAATCTGAGCCTAGGGTCTCTATCTCCAGTTTCTCCCCTTTTCTGGACCGCCGTTCAATCACGCCCGACTTGTGAGGTTTTTTTGAAATCTAGAGTGTTGAAACTGTGGTCATAGACTTTAACTTAACTGGTAAAATCCCATGCAATAGCAAGTCATTTGTAGGGGCTAGGGAGGATGAGACAAGGGCAAACCTTTCCTCTATCACAAGATGATAGAGAGGCTGCTTCTCATAGCGAACCTCAGCCCAAAAAACTTGTTTACTATAGAAATACAAGATGTAAAAAGTGTACCTTACTCTTACATGTATGTTTAAATAAAAAGCCCTGTTTCACAATTTAAAAAAAGGAAAAAAAAATCTTCCAGGCTTCCAGCAATTCTAGGGATGATGCATTTTCGTAGAACATCAAACAAACAAACTTACCTAGTATATTCCCACTTTTTAGTAGGTTATGGGGGGAAGGATGGACACAAACCTTACCCCTATCCCAGTTGGGATAGAGAGGCTGCTCCGAAGGAGCCCCTGGCCATGGTTGTAAAAATCCCCGACTAGGCCGATTAATCGTTAGTCCCCTAAGGCAGATTAGTTGGCCGATTAATCCCGAATAATCCCTAGTCCCCACCCCACCGACCGACTAGCAATTTTTACAACATTGCCCCTGGCTCAAAGTTATCGTTTGAAGTTAATCATCCTAACACTTTTAACGTTATTTTCGCAAAATAAGTAAAATAACGTTAAAATTAGTGCCATTTTACTTTGGCCCCTTGAGGGCCCACACATATATACATGCAAATGGAGCTCCTCTCTTTATTATAAGCATAATAATAGTAGACATATATTGTAAACACTTGCTTACTGTTACAGTGTTACACACCAGTACACCACTGAAGCTACATCAACATACTGATTCAACATAAACAAAGTAGTCGAATATCAGTCTAAAAATGATAAATGAACATAAATAATGCATAAACTTTAAGTTTTTTGTTAGCCCTACTTTCTTTATTTTTATATGAATTATATCATGATCAACAGGTCTGAAATCCAACGATTGACTTCACTATTGCATTCAAGAACCAGCGAATCACCATCTGATGATTCACTGGAAAAACATGGAGATAAGAGGGATAACTTCCATGCTGCTATGTCAACTCCGGTTGTCACTTCAAGAGTAAGTAATTTTTCATGTTTGTCTCTTTGTCGCTATAATCATTTTTATTCTATTTTAAGCAAACGATCTCTTATCATATTCTTCACCATCCTTGTTTTGTACATATGATATATTATTATATTGTTTTCAGGTGGTTGCGGAGGAAATTGCTTCACCTGCTGAGCTGGCAAAGTATTACATGGAGTCTAGGCCAACAAGTCAAGCACCCAGACAAGACTCAAAGTTGCTTCCTAGAACACCAATGACACCAGTGGTTCAAAAGACAGCAAACAGTTTAAGGAATCTTGAAAATGGTTTTGTGACACCAAGATCTAGAGGCAGATCTGCTATGTACACCATGGCTCGCTCACCATATTCAAGAAGTCCTTCAACTTTTAGCCAACAGGTTTGCTTGATCTGCTTTCCTCTGTTGAACTTACTTCTCAATATTGCTGAAGTAGAACTTGTTTGCTTACATAATTTTCAGGTGGTCAAGTCAGATTATGGTCATGGTGCTGCATTGACATCTTCTCAAGGGCATGAGGGGAAAATGGTATATGTGTAACTTTTTACATTATAGACTTGGCAACTGGTCTGAAATCTGGTTTTCACTCAGAAAAACCCAAACTTTCAAACACTTTGGTTTAGGATAATTTGTTGACCTTTTTTATTAATGCAGAGCTCATGATTCACCTGAAACTGGTTAACTGTCAACATTACTCTTAATAAGTCTTTTTTGAATGTTTAAGCCTTTTGTGAGTCAAAACCTAGTGTGTTACCCCCCATAGAAATCTAACCACAGTTTACAGTTAGTTTATGCATTTGTATTTTTGAATATGTTTTGCTATTTTTTTTCGTTCCAACTTTTTTTCCATGTTCTTCATCAGGTTCTTAAACGCAGAAGTTCTGTACTAGACGATGATATTGGGTCTGGTGGCCCACTTCGGAGGATTCGACAGAAAGCTAATCTTTTATCACAAAGAGATAAAAAAGAACTCGGGTACTCTGTTTTTCAACCACTAGATGGTGCGGGCCAGAATCTGCTTTTAACACATGAACCTGAACCAAAAATCCCAACCTATGCTTCTGTTCCCACAAAATCAACTCAAATGGCCGATAAAATTCTGCAACACCTTGACAAACCTAGTCCAACAGAAAAAGGTTCAGCATCAACACTTGCTGTAATAAGAGAGAAATCACCAAATAAACTGAGACTAGACATGCTTCATGGCCAAGCTCTTAGAAGCTTGGAGAAAATGGATTCACCTAAATTCTTGCCTAGCTCTCACGTTATTCAGAAACCAGTGGTATCAGAGTTGACTTTGCAAAGCAAAGACTTGACTGAAGAAAATGGTTCAAGAAAGCTCTCTGTATCTCATAATATGTCAACTTCTGTCAATGGTGATATGACAGATACTTTAAAAGATAAATCACCGATTGTTGGAATTACTGATATACCCTCAAAGGTTACTGAAGAACCTCTGAACAAACATGCTTTTCAGATGTGTGCACCTGAGGATTTCTTTGAGATGGATGATGATGAGGATGGTCATGATAATGGGCACGTGTTGTTGCCATTGGTGGAAAATGATAAACCCAAGACCTCTGCTGCTGACATCATCAAAACCCCAACATTACTGGAGGTTTCCAAAGCTCCTGAATTAGTCGAATATAAAAAACCCGTGTTTCCTGAGGCTTCTAAATTTCCAGACAGAGTTGAGCTGAAAGAAGCTGAAAGTGATATATCTGCCCCAAAAACTGATTCTGGATTTCTTGGTGGTTCTGTTAGTGAGCAAGGATTAGGTTTTAAGGCCCCTATCTCATCACCGCCTCCATTATTTACCACACAAACATGTGAAGTTTCACGATCGACCTCACAATTGGATAAGATTCCTCCAGTAAAGGGGTCACCGCTCTCTTTTTCTGCTGATGAGCCTTCAGAATTCAAACCAAATGCTAGTTCAGATCCAAAAAAACTTGACTCAACCAGGTTTGAACATTCATTTAATCACATAATTTTGTTAGTTAATCACTTTATTGCTGAAGTTGAAGTTATTAGTTATGCACATCCCTTTTTTATTGTTTTTGTGCAGTCCGTTTAATTCAGTTGCAAAGAATGATCATGCAAACTTTTCAGTTTCCAACAATGAAAATGGTAACAGGATTTCGAATGGGAATGATCAGAAGTTGATTAGTATGCTTGGGAAATCAGAATCTTCATCTGTTGCTGTTTCTGCAGCTACATCAACTAATGGTATATTCTCCTTTGGCACATCCACAAAGAACTCAAGTACTCTCAACACTACACCTGATTCAAACCCCCCCATTTTTCCTTCATTGGTTCCTTTTCCAGTTTCCACCAGTGCCGCCACCACCGCCGCCACCACCACAGCCGTATCCACTACCACTATCCCTGTTGTTAGTTTCTCTACTTCTGTGTCAGCTCAAGCTTTCAGTTTTGGATCTGTTACTTCAACAGCAACTTCAGTGGTACAAACCGGGAATACTAGCACCAGCTCACCTTTTGCTGTTACAACTTTTGCCACCACCGCCACCACTGGAAGTGGTCTGTTTGGGATCAGTGCTCCAGCTGCTGCTTCTTCTACCACCACTGGTGGTGGCCTCTTTGGTTTCAATTCTCCAACAGTACCTACTTCTTCCACCACAACTACCATTGGAAGTGGCCTCTCTGGCTTCAGTTCTCCAGCACCAGCCACTACAACCACAACCACAACCACAGGAAGTGGTCTCTTTGGCTTCAGTTCTCAAGCAGCAGCTACTTCAACTGCCACCACCGCCGCAAGTGGCGTCTTTGGTTTCAGTTCTCCAGCAGCAGCTGCTTCAAATGCCACCACCACCTCAAGTGGCCTCTTTGGCTTCAGTTCAGCAGCAGCTACTTCAACCACAACCACCGCCGGCGCCGGGAGTGGCCTCTTTGGCTTCAGTTCAGCAGCAGCTACTTCTACCACCACCGGAAGTGGCCTCTTTGGCTTCAGTTCTCCAGCAGCAGCTACTTCAACCACCCCCACCACTGAAAGTAGCCACTTTGGCTTCAGTTCTCCAGCAGCAGTTACTTCAACCACCACCACCACTGCAAGTGGTCTCTTTAGCTTCAGTTCTCCAGCAGCAGCTACTTCAGTGACTACTGCCACCGGAAGTGGCCCTTTTGGCTTCAGCTCTCCGGCAGCAGCTACTTCAGCCGCCACCACCACCGGAAGTGGCCTCTTTGGCTTTAGTTCTTCAGCAGCAGCTACTACTTCAGCCCCTGCTTCCCAGTCACATGGGTCTTTCTTTAATATCACCAACGGATTTCAGTCAAGCACCCATGCATCTTCCACCAGCTCTCTTTTTGGATCCTCAGCTCCTGCTTTTGGTTCTTCACCAAGTTTTGGTGTGGGTCCCATTTCAGATACAAAATCTGGAAACTCCACTAGCGGGTCCACCACTTCTATATTTGGTTCCACTTGGCAGCAACCCCAAAATTCTTCCGGATTTGGTTCTACATTTACTTCTCCATCATCTTCAACCTTCACTTTTGGGGCTTCTTCTACACCGATACCATCATTTGCAACAGCTGGTGCTTCCAACTCATCTTTTGGGGGTTCTTCTGTTTTTGGAAACTCAACACCTGTGTTTGGAGCCATTTCCGCCACACCACCAAACAATAATAATGATCAGATGAGTATGGAAGACAGTATGGCTGAGGACTCGATGCAAACTCACAGTCCTGTTTCTCCATTTGGTCAAGCTCCTGTGAGTGCACCAGGGTTCATGTTTGGTGCAGCCACCCCTACCCCAACCCCGTCTCTAGCCCCATCAGCGGTTCCTTTCTCCTTCGGAGGCCAGCAGAACCAAGCACCGCCACTTCAGAATCCTTTCCAGTCGTCTAGTGTAGAGTTCCATGCTGGAGGTGGGAGTTTTTCTTTGGGGTCTGGTGGCGAAAAATCTAACAGGAGGATAGTAAGAGTTGTAAAAAACAAGAACAGGAAGAAATGACAAGTTGTAATAAACAATGTGGGACAAGGATTTGAAGTTTTGGAATGTTGTTAGATTGTGTTGATGTTGTCAAATGTCAAGTATTGTTGTAGTTAGAATGTTATTATTAGATCACAATTTTGGAACAAGGCTTGAAGTTTTTATACATATGTTACTGTACTATTATAAATAAAGATTTCTGGTTTAAACTTTCTTTTTCTTTTTAGATTTGCTTTATTTAAAATAAAAAAAAATCGCACAAAAACATTTCAAATAGATGAACAAAATGTTGATCATTCAGCTTGGTAAATGGTAACACCGACTTGAAATTGAATTGATACTCAACTTGAATTTGGATTATTCAAATACGGTTAAATTCAATTTTAATATTTATAAAATCTTTTACAGTCTAACAAACAAATAAATTTACCCAGTATAATCACACTTTTCAGTAGGGTCTGAGAGAAATGATAGACACAAATCTTACCTCAATTCCAGCTAAGAGGCTGCTCCGAAGAAGTCATCGGCTCAAAGTAATCATTTGAAGTTAATCATCCCAACACTTTTAACGTTATTTTTACAAAATAAGTAAAGTAACGTTACAACTTGTGCAATTTTACTTTGTCCCCTTAAGAACCCACACATGTATACATTATATGTGTACACCACAAATGTGACGTATCTTTTACTGTCTATAAAGTTGAATTGCGGTTTTTTGTCTCATTTTTTAAAATATAACTTGCGGTTTTAGTTTCGAAGTTTTTAAAAATTACACTTACGGCATCAATTGTTCTAATGGTTGTAACATTCTGATCACAATTGTGTGTCTATGTATATAATCATCATCATTGTCGTCGTCGTATTTAGTATATCTTATCATTAACAAAGGCAAGGTAGGTTTGATAAGAGTAAAATGTAGACAACCTTACCTTTAACCTATAGTAATAGAGAGACTGCTTTCAATGAGACATTCGACTGATGATGTCTGATTAACCAACCCAATGCTTATTTTCACAAAAATTACGTAAAATAACGTTATATGGCTTGGATTAATGCCAACTCATAGAAAAACAAATAACACACCAAGTTTGATTGTTTAATTTCAATAATATAATTTAAAATTAGTGCTCAATATTAATTTTGAGAAAGAGTGGTCAAGATTTCTTAAATATATTTTCAACATTTTCACTTTAAACATGATTTCATTTAAAAAGAAGTTTGCCCCTTCTATTTTTAAAAGTATTTATAACTTTTATACACATCGACATTTTTTTTAACAATTATATCATTAAACTCATCTCTTTTTTATCTTTAATTTAAGTATAGTCTTATCATTTTTTTAAAGTGTTCGCAACTACATTATTGTAAACAAGCTGTAACATCAAATACAAATCTTTATATTAGTGTAATTACAACTCGTTATGTAATATAAGTTTACCCACTTAGGAACCAAATAAGTAATTTATAAAACTTAGGAACCAAGAGTGAAATTATAGCAAATCACATGGACCATCTTAATAATTTACTTTATTTTTTATGAAAAAGATAACGTAGTATCAAAAAATTATAAGTGTATAATAACTATGTTTATAGTTATTTTAAATAGTATGAGTTGTATTTAATTTTCAATCCTATATATATATTATTGTTATTTAATTTTTTTGTTAATAAGCTAAGACTCAACTGCCTGACTCGCCAACTTATTTTGACAAATGGTCCACCTCTTGTTAAAGAGCCACATGTGATCAAACCACACTATTCAACGGGAAATCCAGAAATTGAGAAAAAGTGAAAAACACTTTAGCTCACCCTAGAACATTTTGCTGTAGATAAGATTCGAACCCAATACAATTAAAGAAGTCAAGAGTACATTATTAAATTAGCAGCCGTTTGGACATCAAATTGTATCTAAGTTGTGATATTTTTTTTGTCCTTGAGTCAATGCCATTAATTCTCTTAAAACTATTTAAAAAAGTTGCCTTTACTTTGGAGAAATACATATTTCTCAAAGATACGTTTTTAAGGAAAAAAGTGAATATGAGACTGTTAACCACTCAACTTATGTGTAAACCCATCAAAACGACATAGTGACGTAGTTTTGATTAAACAACAAAGATTTGGAGAATTTTTTTCTTTTCTTCTTTTAAAATGAGATTTATTTTGATCTTTACGTGCAAAATTAATCAAGTAAAAATAGGGAAAAATATTATTATTTTTAACAAGATTTAATCACAACGTCGTTTTGATATGTTTTACACCTAAGTTGGGTCTTAATATGTAAATGCCCCCTTACCTTAAACTTATGTAATTAAATTTTATCCTATTATTGTGTAAAAGGTCTTTTTTACCCCAAACTCAAAACCTGATCCAATTGGAACTTCAACAACAACAACAAGCGTGTCCTGTAGAATTCCACTTAGAGTGGGTTTGGAGGAAAGATAAAGACACACCTGACCCTATCTACAAGTAGAATAGAGAGGCTGCTTCAATAGAGTCCCCGACTCAAAAGAAATTGCCTTAGACTACCTAACATGAAGTATAAAAGAGGCTGAAAATTTCCCAAATTCAAGTACAAAAAAGAGCAAATATAAACTATTTTAATGATGGCTTCCATAGAAGTATAGAACTGTTAAACTGTTTCTTTACAAGGGGCTAAACAATGGTCCCTAGCATCATGTTTAACAAAAAAACCAAATTATCAACAGCAACAGTTTGCTACCAATATAAAAGAGGATCTATCTTATTGAGGGTAATTAAAACAGCCATCAGTTGGACCCAAAGGATTGCTAGCAAGTTGTGTAGCATACTGGAAGTCACATATTAAGATGAACCAAAAGTTTAATCACTTGCAGGAGAAAATAGCTCTGAGACTAGCTTCACCACCCCCGCCATTGATGCATCATCCTGCAGAAAATCATCATTTTATACAAAATTAGGATTTAATCTATAACAACAACAACAACAACGTACCCAGTAAATGTAGGATTTAATCTATAAATGTAGTTAAATTTCTATATAACTATAATAAATTGATCGGTTAACTATTAATCGGTTAACCACCGATTACGGTTCGGTTTCGGTTAATAATGGAATTGTTAAAAAACTTGTAAATATGCTTGTGAATTATAGATATATTAATGGTGAAAATCTTAGTGAATCTTGTAAAACTTTGTAGTGACTGAGAATGTGTGAATAAAACTAAACCCACGTGAACTCTAATTCATTTTCTAATATATTTAGTTTCACATATGATTTATAACATGTTCATATAATAAGAAGTGAAGACTCACCTTCTATACTTCACTTGCACTATAACTTTTTAAAAAACACACAAACAAATAAATATTAAAAAACAAATATACAATATTATTCGGTTCGGTTAAAGTCGGTTAATGACTAGCCTTAACCGTAATCGAATGGTTCGGTCAATGACTTCGCTTAACCATAACCGTCGGTTAAAGTCGGTTTAGGTTAAATCGGTTATGGTTTGGTATGGTTATCGGTTATTTTACGGTTATGGTTATATTATGTTCACCCCTAGGTTTGATCACGTGTCATGTTTAGCAGGATTTCAAATATGAATTTATGGATTTTTTTTCCTTTAAGCTTTTTAAATGTTCTTTATGATTTTAAGTTTGCTTTAAAATGATAAATAAAAGTTGATCACTCTTTACCAGGATTCTAATATGAACGATTAAAAGATAGGGATTTATGTACAAATAGTTGAATTAACATGGAGAACTTTTAATAGAAAAACAACCTAATCAGTAACTCTTGATTGGGATGTTGAAGATGATTATGAGCCACTAAAGATGAAGCCGTAGTGACAGAGAGAAGTGCGAGAACGAGAGGAAGTGCGGCTATTTAAAAACTAGAAAAGAAAAAAATAATGATAAATAAGCAGTGGCGGATCCAGGAATTTTTTTCAGTGGGTTCACCATTTTCCGACGTTTTAATTAAATAGAACCGGATATAAAAATTTTCGGGTCGGATTGACGGTTTGGGTCTTGTAATGTTCTTCATGTACAGTGCACTATATTAAGTTAATGCTTAAAATTAAAAAACGTCGTCATTAAAGAGTTCGAAGATATATTGCATTTTAGTTTAAGATTTCTAAGCTCCAGACCAAGCAGGAATCGAGGGAGTCACGCGCCCTTGCGGGGTCCAAAGTGGCGGTCCCGCTGGCTATTTAGCAGGCATGGGTCAAGGGGTTCGGGGAAACGCCACGAAACTAAACGAAATATGTTAAGTTTGTATGACTAAAATTAACTTGATTCGAGGGTTTAACCACTAATAACTACCATTTTGCTTGCTAAGTTTATATGACCGGAAAGTGATTTTAACACGATCATATAGACATCTAATCATTGATTATCGAGATTTCTCTAACAAAGATCACTTGACTCAATCAAGTTAACAAATTGCTGTGAAAATTACCTTAACATTCACTCTTAAAAATCGTAATGGGTTCATCTCAGGATTCACCCCTAAAATATTAATGGGTTCACCCTATTATTTAACTCTTTCGAAAAAATTTTTTCCTACTAACTAGTCGAAGCGCAGTGGGTTCCTGTGAACCCACTACACACTACCTACATCCGCCCATGTAAATAAGGATCTAGTTAATTTACTTTTAATATTGTAATTACCTATATATATATATATACAAAGTACAACTTAGGGAATAGTAATGGGTAGTTTGACCCGTTACTTGACCCGGTTTCTTACCCGTGATATTTCGATTTCTATGCGCTCATTCAACCGCCTCATATGGTCCTCGCATCTCTGCTATTTCCCCATCACAGTAGGGATTTCTTCGTCTTCTTCATCATCTCCTTTTTGAGATTTAGGGTTTGAAGCTTCAGATTTTGAGTTCTAGGCTATTTTGATTTGAGGTTTGAGGCTACCCTTGACACAGGTTTTTCCACCAGTTGTCTTCCCCATTGACTAGGGCATGTTTCTGGCTTTGTTGAGCGACTTTTAACCCTTGATTCCATCGCCTCAGGTGCGATTAGGGTTCAACGACGTCTCTCCAGCAATGATTTCAGGTACTATAGTTGCATATTTCTGGCTTTGTTGCGCTTTATTCAGCATCGAATTATTCAGCGACGTCTCTCTCAACTTTTTTTGTCCAGTTCAAGCGATATGGAGAATCAGGGTTCTAAAGAACGGTGGTTCTAGCGGTGATTTCTGGTACGATTGCAACTCCAACAATTAGGGTTTGATTGTGCTAAATGGTAAGATGGATTCCTTTTGCTGATATAATTCATTAGGTTTGATCCTCTGTAAAAATTTATAGCTATTGCAATAATCGTTTGGGCCTGTGGCTTTTGTTTTCGTTTTCAGTTGGTGATATTCGAAATTGCTTACATGCGACATGGGTTCTTTGGCTACAATTCTATTCACCAAATTCCCTGTTACAAGCAACTACTGTCACCAAAGGTTTCTTTAAATTAAAACAACTCCAGGTACTCATCTTTTAGGCATCATAGGAAGAGGCAAATATATTTGACGCAATTTGCTGGGGTTTCCATATCACCGAAATTTTCACAGGGTGTAATTACATGGGTTGAAGTATAGTGTTAGATCCTCCTTCTAATCGACTACACGAGGTATAATCTAAACATGCATATGATCATTTCTTATCGATTAATCTGCAAAAATTTGAAGATCTAAAGTATCCTTATCATCTTAACAGTGCATATGAATGAGGCAAAAAGACAAATTTGTTTAATTGTTTTGAAGTTATAACTATTCTCTTCAACAATGTTTTGAAATTTGTTTAATAATTTAAGAGGCAATAGGAATTGCATAAAGATAACATATGTAAGCTTTTTAAGGGATGGATTGATTGGTGAATGGATAAAAAAAACGGGACCATGATTAACCTCACATCTTTTATTGAATTGAATATGTTGAATTTTGTATCTGTGGTTATTCTTCTTTTAACAAGGCCTAATGTATTATTCTGTTAATCTCAGATCTGAAAGATTTGTTTGGTGATGAAAAGATAAGATATTTTTAATATTCACAGCAAATAACTGTGAGTATCTTTCCACTATGTTTCTAATATGTTCATTATACTCTTTAATTTCAAATTAATGATGTTGTAGGTGGAGATGGATGTCTTGCTTGGCTAATAAAGCCAGATTGACTCAAATGAACCACTTTTTTGAAGATGCTTTCCATTCCTCATGTGAAGGAATCATGGTTAAATCTCTTGATGTTGAAGCTGGTTACCTCCCATCAAAGCGTTCATATTCTTGGTTAAAGGTATGTTATTTAAAAGATGTCTCATAATCGAACAAATACGAACTTGATTTTGGCATCTTTGCGTTTGTTTGTTTAAGTTTAGCCAAACAAACGAGTCTCATAATCGAATGTTTACCAAAATCTGATCACAAAAGCCACCATTGGCAAACATTGCAAATTTTGTTAGATGACTGGAATAAATTAACTGTCGTATTCACGATTTTTCATTTTTTTATCAAAAAGCAAACATAATACATGACAAAATTAATTGGGTTGTGCAACATTTTTTCTATTTTTTTTAAGCTTATTGATGATTAATTTATTTCTAACCCACTTAAAGCTGAAATTTTCTTACAGGAAGAGGTGTTCGGCTATTACACTAAACATAGGTATAAGTGTAACTAATATGTTTTAAGTTTTTTTCAGTGGCAAGCAAATAACCTCAAAGACATCGGCTACAACTATTATTCCACCAGTGTCCATAAAATATCCCATCCTCTTCTAAAAACCAGGCAAGTTTCCCAAAAATATCAATCATAGCATATTTACACAACTTAAAAAAAAAACAGCTTCTGATCATTTGTAACCTAGATCATTAGTGACACAAAAAAGGATAGCTATCTGGATTCACCATCAGACCAAAAAAAGATAAATCCCCTTCAATGCAAATATAATTAGTAGGTAACGTCTTCTCATGTAATCAAAAGCATACCTTAATTGCTTTTGTCATACGATTAATACAAAATGCACAATTATTATTATGTATTGCATAGTACTTTTGATATGAACGCGCGGCAACGCGCGCCATGGAACCATCTAGTTTCAACACATTTACAAACCAAACAAAAATAAAATTTCAAAACACAAAACAAATTTTCAATCGCAATTAATTTACTTCTATTTTAATTTTAATAATTAATTATAATTTCTTAAAAATTTCAATTTTTCGTTAAAAAATGGTGGAATACGCAAATAAAAAGAAAACAAGGACATCCAGAAAATTGAACATGTAGTAATTAGTAACTAGTTTTATACCCGTCCGGTAGCCGGGTAATGTTATAATAACAAAGTGGTATTTTTTTATTATAAACAAACGAATAGTATTGGTTAAGTTCATAATACAACTCATAAAATAGAAAAAAAAAACTTTATTAAAAGAAACACAATAAAATAGAAAAACACAATAAGCAATGTGTTTGTAAAATTAATTTCAAGAACTTTGAATAACATAAACAATCAAATAGTGCATTATAACAGATGCAATCTTAATAGATGAGATAAAGATAGAGGAAATGCATATGATAGCCAAACATTATTTTGGACAATAGCATGATTCGTATATTGAAAAGATCAAATACAAGTTAACAAATACAAGACATATTTGTAAGTATGTTAATCTAATTGGATCTCGGGTAAAAAGCAATACATAGAAGAGATATAAAATTTGACAAGGAATCAAGGATGCTGGAGGCACATGATAAACCAACTAATGTTTCTCATAGATGATGAAAGCCACCCTTAAAGACCCCCTTCTGATCAAAATATAGAGCAAGCCTTTTGACGTACTGAGAAGCAAGAACAACTTTAATTGCAGCATCACAAATTCACTTCACCAAGTATTTCGACCCATTAAATTAGCCAAGTCTACTTCTAAGTTCTAGCAATATGAATGTAAGCTTATTAGTGATCATCTTTACCTGAGCATTACTTATGGGAATTGCACCAGGATGGTCAACGAAGAACCACTTATCATCTTAAAGATTTATACAATCCATAAGATTAAAATTTATGTTGGATTAAGGTACAAATAAGAAAATAACTATTGGCACAGCTGGGGGCATACTGCTTCAATTCTTGAATCCGCTATGAAGATAAAAAATAAGAATCATAAAAGAAGAATAATAATAGTATAACAAAGCTAACAGAGAAAGGACTGAGCTTGCAACATTTGGAAACTTAAAGGACTGATTTTGACATTTCAAATCATAAATGACCATCTCTGAAATTTTGTATAAACATAAAGGAGTAAAAGTGAAATTGACCCTAATAATTAAAAAACCATTTAGAAATTGAGAATTAATATTAAATACTTAGATTATAACATACAGTTCACCAATATTGTTCTATGATCTTATAATTTTAGAAGTTAGTTGTAGGCAATAAATGATAAAACTTAAAAAGAAGCCATGTCATCATTGATTTGGTTTCTGTTTTTTGAACAGCGAGCATATTTTAATATAAACAACATGAATATCTACCATAAAAGAAGGAAAAAAGAAATTAGAGCAAGAGAAGTGAGTTTTCAAGATTACATGTGGAGAAAGCAGAATATTGCATAAAGACCCGTTGAAGACTTGAAGCCAAAATCCCATGTGCAAGGCAGATTAATTCCTACAGCATATCAACTTTTAAAGCTACTATAGGAGGTAGAAGCATAAGAAAACATATCCAAAAAGAGAGAAGGAAAAAATCTTCACTCAATGCATCCTAACATTAAAAAACACAGTAATCATATTGAATTGAAGAAAGGTCCAAATAATGACTGGTCGGAACAACAATCTAAAAAACTTTGGCCCTTGAGCAAGACACAACAACTGGACAAGATTTATAATCTGTAAGGCATCTCTAGATTAAAGTCAATAAAAAAAAAATTAATTTTCTTTTAAGTTTGAAAATATCACTTTGTTAAGCAACAGGGTCATCTTTAGATTAAAATGAAAGATCCGTTAAGTTATAGAAGATATAAAGAGGGCACTATCTCTAAGGCATTTCATCGAACACGTAGTTTGCATCTCCAAATCATCCATGTTTTTAAACAATATAAAGATTAGAAGCGTATGATGAACAAAGATAACAAATTTAGAAGATACAAAGAGGATATACACCTGATGCATTACATCGACCGGCAGGGTATGACTGTTGATGGTGGATGAGTGATGGTAGTAAGCTTGTGGCCGCGAGTGTGGTGCCATCGTCTGATGGTCGTTTGCGAATAGAATTCAATCAAAATGATTTCCATAACTCAAATCCTATCCAATTCTTGAATCATATGGTTGGATATAATAGCAGATTCGAACACAAATGAAGTGGGAAGCAGACGAACCCTAATTTTTTTCTCTGAATCGCATTAAGCCATTAACCAAAGGAAGGAAGTAGCAGATGGGATGGAAGACAGTCGTATTTAGGGTTTTGAGGATGTAGAATGGGAGAAAATCATGGGGTGAGGCCGTGAGTCCTGAGGGAACGTGTTCAATCAGTGTGAGATTAAAAAGGGATATGTAACCTTCCTTTTTGAACTGCTCGTAACCGCCCAAAAATCTGATAACTGCCTAATTATTACGGTGTGGATTTAATATGGACGAATTTAAAGGGCTGAGATCATCCTAAATAATTTCATAAGCCCTAATCTCAGAGGCAAATAAAAGCCCTAATTTCTCATTTCTTCTTTCGCTCTCCACCATTCAGTTTCTCTTTCTACGCAATTGATATTCAGCAGCTTCAGCTTCCCCTATGGCGACGGCCGGCGATGGAAATGGAAGTGCTCCGTACGAAAACTCCGGAGCCGGAGGAAAGCTTCGTAAGAGGCCTTTCCGGCGTAGTACTCCGGCCACACCCTATGCGCGGCCTCCTACAGCGGTCCGAAACAATAATCCTAGCATGTTGAAGAAGCTTATGGACCCAGCTTCTAGACTTATTTCCTCCGATGCTAATAGGCTATTTGATGTTTTTCGTAAGAATCTTCCTCCTTTATCTTTAGGACCGCCAGGTTCAACATTTTGCTCTCAATTACGTTGATTTTTATTATTCATCGTCTCTTTGACCTTTTAGGGTTTATTTTGTTGTATTAATTAGCTTTTATATGATTGTTTTAGGGTTTTGTGAATCGGTTATGTTTTTTATATCATTGTTTTCTTATTTTAGTTTGCTGTTTGCTGGTCTTATTCAATTTTTTTGGCGGTTAAAATTTGCTTATTTTACTACATTATTTGTTAATTGCTTAGGAGTTAGGGGTTAATTTTACTGTTGAAATCCGCTGGTCTTTGATTATATCATAATACGTCATATTTTTACTTCTAGCCGCTAGAGATACCTATTATTTATTGTTTGAATACTCAGTTCTGCATATTGCAAATGATATCATAAATTGTAATGACTATATGTGAGATGGTAAACCTAATATGCTCAGACTTGATGTACTTAGAATTTTCTCTTCATCTCCTGTCGTTGAAATAAATGGATTTTGATCTTTCTTGTTTGATATGAGGAGGATCTTATAGGGTATGTTAGTTAGTTTGTTTTTTAATAAATTTTACATTTGTATAATTTACCGTCAGGCCAGGTGTTTGTAATGAAGCTCCTGTGTATGTCTGAAATAATTTTCTTGAATGTTTAAATTTCTTGCTCATCAGATTGCAGTTTGTAATTTGTATACCAGTGAAATACTGTACATTTGATAGTTGTTTTTTTTTTCAAACTTTAGAATTGTGTTACATATGGTTTTTTGTTAGTTTTGGAGTATTACATGAACTTATTCAAGTGATTCTTTTAAATACATAAGAAATGATCCAAGACATAATCATTATGATCATGTTGTTAGAAACAATACATTGGGCTACATTGACCATTATTTTAACTGCTTGCTAGAAACAATACGTAGATAATTGTGTTTCTGTATGTCATGGATATGCATTAATAAGGTGGTGTTTGGTTGGTAGATAGGATTCACTATGAGTTTTTCATTCATAACATCCTTTGCAGGTTTGGACAAAACCCTTAAACCCATGTACAAGATTCATTTCTATCTTTAAGACCCACATTGCCATACCCTTAATTTAAGCATTCTCTATGATTCGTATTCTCATTCCCTCATTTTTTTAATCTTCAATTCAAACACATTCGAACTCCTTCTTTTCTTAAATTAAGTCATACATGATGATGGACATGTTTTTTGTAAATGTTTCTATGTGTGATACCTTAGATGTTTTAGTAGCCTTTGTATTTTTAGTTTCTCTACTGCTGCTGGATCCACTACCACTATCTGTGTTGTTAGTTTCTCTACTTCTGTGTCAGCTCAAGCTTTCAGTTTTGCATCTGCTACTTCAACAGCACCAACCACTTCAGTGGTACAAATCGGGAACATTAGCACTAGCTCACCTTTTTCTGTTACAACTTTTGCCACCACCGCAACCACCGGAAGTGGTCTCTTTGGGTTCAGTGCTCTAGCTGCTGCTTCTTCTTCTACCACCACTGGTGGTGGTCTCTTTGGTTTCAGTTCTCCAACAGTACCTACTTCTTCCACCACCATCACCATTGGAAGTGTGATAGAGATCATGGTTATATTAGTATGTTAGTAATAGTTAGTAGTAATTGTAAGGTCTAGTAAGGGTGGTTTGGTAATATTGGTCTTTAGTTGTTTAGTAGTGGGTTATAAATAGAAGTTAGTCTTATGAGATGGGTGTGAAGAAAATTATAGAGAATTGTAATTGGCTCCTGCTTAAGCTTGGAGAAGGGTGTAACCCTAGGTCATCTTCTAATGATGTAATCGTTTGTTCATTTTCAATTGTAATTCCTATTTCTATTGTGTTTGATTTGGATCTTCATCAATGGTCCGACCTGCCGCCCACCTGCCGCTGCCGCCGACTTGTCCTTCACACCACCAATTTCATCACTGCTGATTCAAATTGTCGTCGACCTGCTTTCTACACTTTCGATCTTCATCAATCTTCATCTATACTGGATCTAATTGTCGCCGTTGCACACCAACGTCCGCCGATTTCAGGTTTAATCGATTGAAATTCCGGCTTAGCTCCTCACGTAACATGCAATTCACGAATTGAGAATTCTGTCGATTGCAATTCTGTCGATTACAAGTTTAATCGATTTCATGAGCATCTGCCGATTTCACGTTAATCGATTGAAATTCTGTCGATTACAATTTCAGAATCTTGCTTCCGATTTTGATTTAATTGGTATTCTGCAATTCACTATTTGCTTCATATTCGGTTAACAATTTCAATATCAATTTCTTTTGATTCAATTTTAATTTCTGTTGATTTCAATTTTATTTCGATTTGACTCAAAATCTGTTATCTGTTCTTTCGGTTGGATTATCCACTGTGTTGTTCTATTTTACTCATCCTTCACGTTCACCTTATCAATCATGGTTAATCTAACCTCTCGTTTAGATGTTTACGCACAACAGATCGTTCAACTTCAGCATGAAGTGGCAGAAATCAAAACATCGATCAAATTGTTGCAAGAGGAGCGAATGGTTTCGATTGAATTTCGCAAAACAATACTCGATTGGATGAAGAAACAGGACAACCAATTTGTTGAGGATCAATCTGGCACTATTTTGCCCGATTCCAAGACTTCTTCAGGCTCCAAGGATAGTTCAGTGGATTTGCAAAAGCTTCAATTGTCTGCATTCAATGGATTTGAACCTCCGAGAGACATTCCAAAGGTGAACCTCAACTGGGGTACACATTCTACTCCTGATGCTTTGGCAACATACATTGACAAAGAAATGGTTCTCCCTAATCCCAACAACAATTCTCAACCACCAGCCACTACAACCACCACCACAGGAAGTGGTCTCTTTGGCTTCAGTTCTCAAGCAGCAGCCACTACAACCACCACCACAGGAAGTGGTCTCTTTGGCTTCAGTTCTCAAGCAGCAGCTACTTCAACCACCGCCGCCGCCGCCGCACGTGGCGTCTTTGGTTTCAGTTCTCCAGCAGCAGCTGCTTCAAATGCCACCACCACCTCAAGTGGCCTCTTTGGCTTCAGTTCAGCAGCAGCTACTTCAACCGCCGCCGCCGGGAGTGGCCTCTTTGGCTTCAGTTCAGCAGCAGCTACTTCTACCACCACCGGAAGTGGCCCCTTTGGCTTCAGTGCTCCAGCAGCAGCTACTTCAACCACCCCCACCACCGAAAGTAGCCACTTTGGCTTCAGTTCTCCAGCAGCAGCAGCTACTTCAACCACCACCATCACTGCAAGTGGTCTCTTTGGCTTCAGTTCTCCAGCAGCAGCTACTTCAGTGACTACTGCCACCGGAAGTGGTCCTTTTGGCTTCAGCTCTCCGGCAGCAGCTACTTCAGCCACCACCACCACCGGAAGTGGCCTCTTTGGCTTTAGTTCTTCAGCAGCAACTACTACTTCAGCCCCTGCTTCCCAGTCACATGGGTCTTTCTTTAATATCACCAATGGATTTCAGGCAAGCACCCATGCATCTTCCACCAGCTCTCTTTTTGGATCCTCAGCTCCTGCTTTTGGTTCTTCACCAAGTTTTGGTGTGGGTCCCATTTCAGATACAAAATCTGGAAACTCCACTAGCGGGTCCACCTCTTCTATATTTGGTTCCACTTGGCAGCAACCCCAAAATTCTTCCGGATTTGGTTCTACATTTACTTCTCCATCATCTTCAACCTTCACTTTTGGGGCTTCTTCTACACCGATACCATCATTTGCAACAGCTGGTGCTTCCAACTCATCTTTTGAGGGGTCTTCTGTTTTTGGAAACTCAACTCCTGTGTTTGGAGCCGTTCCCGCCACATCACCTAACAATAATAATGATCAGACGAGTATGGAAGATAGTATGGCTGAGGATTCAATGCAAACTCACAGTCCTGTTTCTCCATTTGGTCAAGCTCCTGTGAGTGCACCAGGGTTCATGTTCGGTGCAGCCACCCCACTCCAACCCCGTCAGCGGTTCCCTTCTCGTTCGAAGGCCAGCAGAACCAAGCACCGCCACTTCAGAATCCTTTCCAATCGTCTAGTGTAGCGTTCCATGCTGGAGGTGGGAGTTTTTCTTTGGGGTCTGGTGGTGAAAAATCTAACAGGAGGATAGTAAGAGTTGTAAAAAACAAGAACAGGTAGAAATGACAAGTTGTAATAAACAATGTGGGGCAAGGGTTTGAAGTTTTTGAATGTATTGTGTTGATGTTGTCAAATGTCAATTATTGTTGTAGTTAGAATGTTATTATTAGATCACAATTTTGGAACAAGGCTTGAAGTTTTATAGATATGTTACTGTACTATTATAAATAAAGATTTCTGGTTTAAACTTTCTTTTTCTTTTTAGATTTGCTTTATTTAAAATAAAAAAAAGTTCACACAAAAACATTTCAAAATAGATGAACAAAATGTTGTTCATTCAACTTGGTAAATGGCGGCAATAACAACAAGCATATCCAGTAAAATCACACTTAAAGTATGGTCTGGGGGGAAGGATAGAGACAAGCCTTATTCCTATCCCATATGGGATAGAGTGGCTGCTTTGAAGGAGTCCTCGGCTCAAAATCATCGTTTGAGGTTAATCAACTCAACATTTTTAATGATTATTTTCACAAAATAAGTAAAATAACGTTAAAATTAGTGTAATTTTACTTTCGCCCTTTAAGGGCCAACACATATATACATAATATGCGTGCACCGCAAATGAGATGTTGGTAAATGACAACACTGACTTGAAATTGAATTGATACTCAACTTGAATTTGGATTATTCAAATACGGTTAGGATGTGTTCAAGTGCACGTACGTATTCAACTATAATTGGGAAGGTGCACGTGAGAACAATTTGATGAGGTGGAGCATTGGAGTGGAATAAAGGAAAAATGCACGTACGTATTCAAGTGCATTCAAATGCATTTAAAGTGGGCCACATACTAATATTTTAATCAAATAATATGTAACCGTTTAAAATAAAAATAGAAAAAGAAATGTTGATGTGAAAGAGAGAGATGATGCATGTAGTAAGGATGTGTTAGGAGAGAGAATGCATGTAGTAAATGATGTGTAAAAAGTTGATGTGTCACTAATGACTATGATGCCTGTAGTAAATGCAACCTGATGCATTGCGGATAGTCTTATAAAATCTTTTACAGTCTATAAAGTTGAATTACGGTTTTTAGTCTCACTTTTTAAAAATTAACTTACGGTTTTAGTTACGGCCTCAATTGTGTGTGTTATCGTATTCAGTATTCTATTATCAACAAAACTAAGGTAAGGTTTGAGAAGAGTAAAATGAAAAAAAAAAATTTACCTTTACCCTGCACTAATAGAGAGGCATTCGGATCATGATGTGTGATTTAACTAACCAACCCAATGTTTGTAACATTATTTTATTAAAAATTACGTAAAATAATGTTATATGTCTTGAATTAATGCCAACTCATTAGAAAAACAAATAACACATTAAACAAGTTAGATTGTTTAATTTCAATAATATAATTTGAAATGAGTGCTTAATATTAATTTTGAGAAAGAGTGGTTGAATTTCTTAAAAGGTATATTCAACATTTTAAATGTAAACATGATTTCATTAAAAAAAGAAGTTTGCTTCCTCTATTTTTAAAATATTTATAACTTTTATCCGGATCGTTATTTTTTCAAAAAAAATTACACCATTAAACTAATCTTATTTTATCTGTAATTCGAGTATAGTCTTATCAATTTTTAAAGGTACATTATTGTAAACAAGCTGTAACATTAAATACAAATCTTTATATTAGTTTAATTACAGCTCTTTACGTAATATAAGTTTACCCACCTATTTTTAAAATCTTCATAACTTTTAAATACATTATTATTTTTTTTATATAAAAATTACATCGTAAACAAATCACATTTTTATATTTTATTCAGATATAGTCTCATTAAATTTCATCAAAATATTTGCGATTACACTAATGTACAAGTTTTCATTACTTTTCAAAAAGTTTTCTCCCATTGTTTAAAAAAACCCTTCATTTTTAAAAATTGTCATAAGTTTTTTATACAATCATATATTTCTTTATACATCATATCATTAAATATAAATTGTTATATTGACATAATTACAGCTTGATACGTAATTTTTAGTTTGTATATATGTTACACTTGTTACATTTTGTTACATTAATCACACATTTAACTTGTATTGATGTAAATTTATTTAATAGTCTACCTTTTATAAAAAAAACGTTGTAATTTATATTCAATATGAATGGGTTTTTTTCGGGAAAATTAGGGTACGAATGTTATTATTGCTACATTTGTGTAATGACAAATGTTTTAGAGAAAAAAATTAGCATGACTATAATGGAATTAAATGAATTATGAAAAGTTTCATGATATAGTTTTTAGAGTAAATTACCAATATGTGTAGTTTGCTAGTATTTCATTCTTGGTCCTTAGGTTTCATACTCATATGATCCCGAACTTTAGACATTTGTAAAACATACAGTCCTTAATGTCACCAAATTACCTTCACATAATTAACCAAATTACCATTACATAAGAACTATACGTGCTATAAATGTCTAAACTTTGGAACCATATGGATAATTTATAAAACTTAGGGACCAAAAGTAAAATACTAGCAAACCACATGGATCATCTTAGTAATTTACTACAGTTTTTATAAAAAAGATAACATAGTATCAAAAATTGTAAGTGTATAATAATCAATGGGGAGTCATTGATTTAAAAATTGAAGGATTTTTATGAGTGTGATAAGTGTCACACTCTTATTAAATCTAGTTTTTTATTAGATCAAATGACTAAAATAACCCTTTTAAATTTTAAAAAAAGGTGTTTAAGTGGCAAATTCTCATTATTTGAAATGTTTATAGTTGCAAATAATATGAGCTATATTTTATTTTCAAACACACACACACACATATATATATATATATATATATATATATATATTATTTTTATTTTATTTTTTGTTAATCAGCTAAGACTTAGCTACCTGACTCATTTTGACAAATGGTTAACCCTTGTTAAAGAGCCACGTGTGACCAAACCACACTATTCAGGAGTAAATCCACAACTTGAGAAAAACACTTTAACTCCGCCTGGAATATTTTGCTCTAAATAAGACTCGAAACCAAAACAATTAGAGAAGTCAAGAGTGCATTATTAGATTAGGAGTCGTTTGGACCTCTAATTGTATCCTAGTTGTGATACTTTTGTCCTTGAGTCAATGCCATTAATTCTCTTAAAACTATCTAAAAAGTTTATTTTTACCTTAGAGAAATACATATTTTTCAAAGGTACGTTTTTAAGAAAAAAATGAATATAGGACTGTTAAGCACTCAACTTATGTGTAAAATCCATCAAAACAACATAGTAACGTAGTTTTGATTAAACAACAAAGATTTGGAGAATTTTTTCTTTTCCTCTTTTAGAGTGAGATTTATTTTGATCTTTACGTGCAAAATTAATCGAGTAAAAATGGGAAAAAGATAATTATTTTTAACGAGATTTAATCACGTCGTTTTAATATGTTTTGCACCTAAGTTGGGTCTTAACAGCCCCATATTCACTTTTCCTATTTTTTTAATGCATGATAGACAATGTTTTTAAAACCTGATTAGAAAAAATATGCAATTTTGCAAGTTAGAAAGATAAAATATGTAAATGACACCCAGTCCCCCACCTTAAACTTATGTCATTTAATTTTATCTTATTATTGTATAAAAGGTCTTTTTTACCCCAAACTCAAACACTGATGACTGATCGATTTGGAACTTCATGTCTTCTAATTGCCTTAGGCCACCTAACATGAAGTATAAAAGAGGCTGAAAATTTCCCAAATTCAAATACAAAAAGAGCAAATATAAACTATTTTAATGATGGCTTCCATAGAACTGTTAAACTGTTTCTTTACAAGGGGCTAAACAATGGTCCCTAGCATCATTTTTAACAAAAAAACCAAATTATCAACAGCAACAGTTTGCTGCCAATATAAAAGAGGATCTATCTTATTGAGGGTAATCAAGACAGCCATCAGTTGGACCCAAAGGATTGCTAGCAAGTTGTGTTGCATACTGGAAGTCACATGTTAAGGTGAACCAAAAGTTTAATCGCTTGCCGGAGAAAATAGCTCTGAGACTAGCTTCACCACCCCCGCCATCGATGCATCATCCTGCAGAAAATCATCATTTTATACAAAATTAGGATTTAATCTATAAATGCAGTTAAATTTCTATAAAAATGATCCAAGCATGACTTTACACAAATGTAACCAACTTTTCTAACTGTCCCAATTAAGTCATTGGAACTTTTTTAGTCTCAATTAGGTCATTCAACTTAGCATGGGTGTTCTAATCCTATATAAATAACCTGAATAGCAGGTTATTGCTAATTTTTAACATATTTAACATGTTAACTTGTTAAGTGGTGATATAATCATTTTATAACGCAAATAATAAATTAAAAATTATTTAAAATCATCCATATTTACGTAATATATTTGAAATAAAAATAAGTTTATCAAATAATGTGTGTCAATATTTAACGTTTGAAACTTAATTTTTATCAAATATCATGTGTAAATGTGGATGATTTTAAATAATTTTTAATTTATTATTTACTTTATAAAATGAATATACCATTACTTCAACATATTAAATAAGTTAAATATATAGAAAATTAGCAATAACATGCTATTCAGGTTATTTATATAGGATTAGAACACTCGTAGTAAGCTAAATAACCTAATTGGGACTAAAAAAGTTCCAGTGACTTAATTGGGACGATATGAAAAGTTGGTTACATTTGTGTAAAGTTATCCCTATTCTTAACCAGGTAGAAAATTTTGGTAATTTGAATAAAAAACTTTTAAGAAATGAAATGTCACAAAGTTCATGAGACATTACAACATGGAAACTGTTGCAGTGGATGTGTATCTTATTAATCGTGTAATATCAGTCATGTAAACAAACCAAGTGTTCAGAGAACTGTTCATGGGAGATTACAACATGGAAAATTGCATTGGTTTGTTTAGGTATTCATGCTCATTTGTTTGTTTAGTTTAGTTTAGTTTAGATGAATGAACACGAACAAACCCCAGTGCGTGTTCATTCGGTTTATTTACAAGACTAATGTTTCTGACTTTCTGTTAGAGATCATCTCCCCTAGGATGATACAGAAAACACACTTATTATTGATGTTATTGTAGTTGATGATGAAAACGAAAGTGTTCATTTATGCTCGTGAACTGTTCGTTTAGAATATTGCATAAACAAGCACAAACATGAACACATCATTTTCTTGACAAACGAACATAAACAAGAAAATTCGTTCATTTAAGTGTTAATGTTCATTTGTTTGTTTGGTTAAATTATACAAACAAACAAGAACAAGCCCTGCTTGTGACCTATGCAAATATATTAACACTCACTAGATACACAATGTCAAAGCCTTTGCGGTAGCTGTCAAGAGAGTTCTCAATGTTGTGGTTCCTGCAAAAATCAAGCAATATGATTATAAATTACGATTTTGGCTGCCAAACTATTCACTTTAATATAACATCTCACATCCTTTTTTTTTTTGATGACTGGGACATCCACTTGCGTGGTAAACCCCGGGCCCCCCAAATACCTTACTAACCAGGGGGAACAGGTAAACCGCAGGCGCAAGCACTCGGGTCGGTGGTCTTGTGGAGAAAATGTCACCCCCGTGACTAGAACTCATGACCTCAAGGTTGAGGCCCAACACCCTTATCACATCTTTGGACTACAATGAACAAGATTGTGTTGCATTCCGTAGAAAGGAAAATTCCCTTTATTTATTTTGTTTTAGTCACATTATCCATTGATAAAACCAGATTTATAATAATTATTTTTTTTGATAACTACTTTTAGATTGCAATGACATCATCTAATTTTACAAGTAACCAAAGACATGACTTAAGCATATCTGAACCATCAAATATGTCATTTTTTACAAAAATGGCAAGTATGATTCAAGTAAAATATACAGATACAATATATAAAATAATTTAAAAAATTAGAAAAACCTTACAAAAATCCAACAGAAATGCGAGTTTCATAATCTAAACCATCAGACATTCTGAGGTCTCCCATGTGATCACCAAGAAGTAACACATTTGTTCTCTTTTTCACAGATGCACTATCAATCATATGATCATCAACTTCACCCAAATGATCATGCAAAGATGCAGCCATATCAAGAGCATGCTCATTCTTATTCAAACTATGAATCAACTTCCCTGTGTAGATTTAATAAATATAATTATAGTAAATTTGACTAAAAAATTATTTAAAACATGGTACCTTAGCAGCTATGATACCTGTAAAAGATACTAAGTTACCATTCTGGTCAAATTTCATCCGGTTCGATACAATCTTGACATTTTTGAAAGTTCTATGAAGTTTTTGACGAAGAACCTGATGATTTTGAGCATAAACATTATAGTTGTTATATGATACCAACAGCCAGCTGGCATATGAGAACGATGACATGGAATGGTATAGCTTACCTCTTCAATAATATCGGCTAGACCTGCTGAAAATATAAGAACCGGGATATCTCTCTCCTGCAAATATAAAAGGAAAAAAATTTTAACTAAATGAAGCTGTTAATTGATACCAAAAAGAGAAAAAAAAAAGAGCCAGAAACTTGCCTCTAAAAATTCAAAAAGCTCAACAACACCTTCTCTGAAAGCAATCACAGCACTAGCTACAGAGTTTCTTATTGCATCATATGTAAGACCACCTTCAATAAGAAGACCATGTGTTTTACCCCACCTATAATAATCACAAAAAGATGATTTAATATGCATGGAATTATCTTCAAGTGTCGTAAATGCTGACATTATAACGCAAGCAATGCTCTTTGCACAACCAGAGGCTGCATCTCTCTTTGACTCTATCTCTCTGTTTTTTTTTATTGCAAATCAGCCTTTTTATGAAGTAATTGTTGTTTTTGCATATAAGCCACAAATTTTGACCCAAATGTGCATGAGATGCCATCTCAAAGCAATGCCGCATTTACAGTGCACACATATTATGTATATATGTGTGGGCCTTCAAGAAGCCAAAGTAAAATTGCTCTAATTTTAACATTATTTTAGTTATTTTGTGAAAATAACGTTAAAAGTGTTGGGATGACTAACTTCAAACGACAACTTTGAGCCGGGGACTCTTTCGAAGCAGCCTCTTTATCCCAACTGGGGTAGGGGTAAGGTTTGTGTCCATCCTTCCCCCCAGACCCTACTGAACAATGGGAATATACTGGGTATGTTTGTTTGTTTTTTTATGCCATCTCAAGGCACTGAGGTGTTTTCAAGATCACCTCACGCCTCAGATGCACTTGTTAAAACGAAGTTTTGGGTGTGTAAATAGTCAACATACCACTCTTCCATGAGCTTTGTTTTCTCATCAACTGGGATTTGTGGGTCATATTCTATAGGATGATAATAATTAAATAACTCGTCCCTCTTTACATTGTACTCAGGGTTCTCCTGTTGTAGGAGTGCATGACTGGCTACAAGTATAATTACACAATTGTTAATTGCATTATAAAACACATAATAAAGATAACCACATTCAAAAACTTTTAAACAAACCGAGAGCGTACATTGTCCTCGACATCCATCAACCCAAAACTTTGTCAGTGTGTTATCAAAATCTGCAATAACCTAGAGTTCAAACAATGGAATGATTGCAAGAAACAGATTAATAAGCATTAAACCAAGAAAAGAACTTGTATGAATCAAAACTTCAAAAAAAAATCAAAATAAAATTAATCTGAGCAGACTTATAAATCAAAACCTATTTTAAAGATGTATTAACATTCTAAAACTAGTTTTTGGTAATCAATTTAGCAACTTTTGTTCCAATCCACAAACATAGTTAATAATAAGCCTGACAAAATGGGCAGGTTGGGTTGGGTGGTCGGGTTAGGTAGTGGGTCAGAACGGGTTTTGGTCAAGATGGATGTGAGTCAGAATGATTTTTAAGTAAAATTTGTTTGGCTCCAAGTAGGTCGTTTTTAAAAAATAACATTTTAATTTAAGTTAAAATTATTTGCATAATCTTTGATAATCTTATCATCAAATATATTATTTCTAATTCTTGCCCATTTGAATCGATTTTAATTCTTATAGTTTTTAGGTTAGCCATTCTGACTCGTGTTGTGTTAATGTGTTCCTCATCTTAACCCGTTCTATGTTACACATTTCAACCCAAAATACAATAAATTACTCACCCAAATCAACCCATCTATCTTACTTTATATCAAGATTGTCAAATTTGGTTATTAAGCTAGGTGCCAAATCAATTTCTTTAACCTTTGGCAAAAAAGCAATCTAAAAGCAATTTTAACCATGTTCATAGATGATCATTAAATATACCACAGTGAGCATAAATCTTCAAGTAAACCCCAATTCCCTCAACTTTCAACATTTTAGATGCAACATTATGAATTTATGACACAAAATGATTTCATAAACCCTAAAAACATGATCATTACAAGGGTCCCAAAAAAAACCTGAAATTTAGATGGACCCGCGAGGCGAATAGCGGCTTTTTTCTGGTGAAGCAACTTGGGATCATTGATGACAACATTAGCACAATAACAGTTGGAGCCATTAGCCATTTTAGGTTGATTCATGCTTCTTCTACCACAACTCCGAACCCTAAAATTTGAATGAAAGATTACAACTTTATGCATTGTAAGATAAACGTATCAAAGATTCATAAATCATGAGGGATTAAAACCTGGGATTGAAGTGGGAGAGATTGAATCGAGTTGAAATGCAAGTAATTGTTCGAATGTTATGAAGACGAAAGCAAGCATGAGACATAAATAGGCGATGAGTGGTTTAGGAGTTGCCAATATATGCGGTATATGCTTGGAATGGATAGTATATGCATATATTCTTACATTACAAGTTTATCAATTCAAGCCACAAGGCAGGTTTTTTGGTCTCACTTTTCAATCAAATTAAAATTTTCTTTACACGCTTAATTTTTGGATCATTGATAGATTACTGGGCTATTATTGTGTCACCATCAGTATAGCCGATCATATATAGACATGCACAAAAAAACCGGTTAACCGAACCGGTACCGGTTTATAACCGGTTTTTAAACCAGTTATTGGAATAGATTTTAGGTTTTTGAAAAAACCGGCGGTTTATGACCGGCTTGAAGTTTTAAGAGACTAAACCGGTTAACCTGTCCAACTTAGGAAAAAATCGGTTATTTTGCGGTTAACTGGTTTCGGTTATATATCGGTTTTGGTTTTAGATCTTGGAAAACTGGTTATTAACTGAACAGGTTATTGGTAAAAACCGGTTTCCAGACTTTGACCGGTTAACTGGTTCGTTTATTTCAAAACCGATTTTCCACCGGTTAACCGGTTTGTGCACCTCTAATCATATACACCACGTCACCACCAAGTCACAAGTTTTGAAGAAAACTTATTACTTTGAGAAAATCCCCTTGTGGGATTTGAACTAGGACCATTTGGTTCATGAGACTTATATCATCACCAAAATACCGCTAGTTTATAATGTCTACAAGACGACTGGCTTGCTATCCGGTCGTTTATAAAAATATTATTTAAATAAACAACTACAAAATAGATAAAGGCCAACACCTAAGGTTTGAGTTAGACGATCAAAGTTACAGTTTGTCACATCGATGATTCATTTAGATACATGAGTAATATAATGTTATATGACTCTAACATATATGAGTCACTCGGCGCTATAAGACCATTTGGCGAGTGCTTTTGATGGGTTATATTCGACTATACGATCCGTATGGTTTATAATTCTTGATTTTTTTGTTTTATTTATAATTATATTATTCATTGATATGCATGCAAATTATAGATACGATGTAATATTCCTCAAAATACGTTCATATTATTTGACACTGGCGTAAGGTTATATATGGGATAACTATATAATTCGTTATATATTAGTTCATTTTACCAATGAATTCTCTCAATTATATCATTTAAATCTTTTATATATTATTTGTTAATCTAAAAACAAAAGTGCTTTAAAATGTTGTTCGAAGACACTATTTCAGAGGTAGATATTAAAACTATTATGATAGTGATAAGGGGTTGTTAGTCGTATTCTATGTATAACACCAATGATAATAGTGATGGTCTCTTGACAATAACAATGGTGGTAACAACGATGAATTAAAGAGGGGAATGTTTAATGCTAGTGAGGTATAACATATTTTTTTTACATATAGGAATTGTGTGTATATATATACACATGAATGAAGAGAGGATGCTAGCTTTTATGTTTTATGACAGCATACAATTGTGTTATTAGTTACGTTTTAATATTCGGAATCGTGGTAATACCATAGCGTATGATATGTTTGTTAAGGTAGTTAAAAACATCAAAACTAAAATGTCCTTGTAATCCTAATATTTCATGACTCATGAGAGACAAGTCAGTGATCAAACATTACTTTTTTTTTGAACGGCCAACTAATCAACTGCCAGGTACTATGTACGCGGCCTCCAATGGCTAAAGGATGTCCAAGCTGACAACTAGTCCAGATTGACGGAGCCCCTAGCCCACCAGCCACCAATTTCCCGAAAAAACCGGACCCAAACACCCGCCCAAAGGCACGACGGTGGAAGGCTGGAAAAACCGGGTAGGATCAAGAATCGAACCCATGACCTGGGTCTCCTATCAGTTTTCACATACCTCAATCTTACCACTAGGACAAGACATCATTTGTTGATCAAACATTAGTTGATCTTGAGTCAATCATATTATCATGACACGCAGTTGAAATAAAATTAACCAAAACACCAACAACTTTTGGGTTCAAAATTCAAATAGAATTTTGTTTGATTGTCCAGAGAGAAAAAAGAGAGAGAAAAAAACTTCTACGTGCAAACCTTTTTCTTTTTGGTTTTTTAATTTTTATTTTTTTAAGTTTGTTTTATGAGAAAAATTATCAGAGTTTTTTATTTTTTTTAATCAAAATCTAATTTTTCTTGGTAAGTTGCATCATTATTACAACTTTAGAAAAACCAAAGCTAAAAGTCAACATCTTTTTTGTGACTTCAAAAAAAGACAAAGTTAAAATTTGTAACCTTTTTTGTGACTACAAAAAACCAAACCTTGCGACTTAAAAAAGATGACAGAAAGCTTTGCCTTTTATAAAATTATAAAAGCTAGAGTTGCGACTTGTACATAGGAAAAAAACTTTTATTTTTAAAATAAAAACATAAACTAAAAAAATTCAAAAGCTTATACATTTTTTGAGAGTCTGTCTATGCACTTTTTTGAAGAAAAAAATTTAGTCATCAAAAATGATTTGGTTTCTGGGTAATTTACCCACAAACCAAATCACATGGTAGAGAGTGGAGACCACTTCAAATCCGCTTGTAGGATTGTAGTAGCGGATTTGAACTTAAGAAACTAGAGTCTAGATAGCATACTTCACATAAAGCAAAATCGTTTCAAAAATCACTCAGAAATTAAAACATTAATGCTAACGGACTGTTTGTTTGTGTCTGAATTTAAATGGTTCAGATTCAGACTGTTTGTTTTGTGAAAAAAAAAACATCTGAATGAGATAGAATGTCTGAATGAGAGTATAAATAAGAGAACAGAGGGGTTGGCTTCACATCGATGACCTGCACACCGACGCCGCTCCATCACCTCTGCTACACACTTACACATCGATCAATGACCGGCGGGGGTTCGAACGTCTGCAAGGGCTCAACGACTGCCACCACTACCGCTCCAATCATGTTGCTCGATGATTGTGTCTACGGTTCAAACATCAACAAATATATGGCGGGGGTTCAAAGACCCGTGAGGGTTCGAAGCCGTCTGCTATGGTTCTAAATCGATGACCCTGGGTCTGAGACGCTCGAAGTCGACGGGCCCTGAGTCTGAGAACCTCGACCCGGGGGGGGGGGGGCGGAGACGACGAGAGCCTCGGAAGCTCGCGACGTGTACCATTTTTAAGTTTTTTTTTTTTTTTGAGTTTTTTTAGTTTTATTCAGACATTTAAATCAAACACTCTTAACTGGTTCAACACTTAACCATTCAGACTCTCTTAATCATTCAAGACATCCTAACCATTCATCACTTAATGGTTCAGACCTTACCAAACGGCCATAATTCTACTGTTTTTAACAAAAAAAAATCTATTATTATGTCTCAAATAGTCAAATTTTCAAAAAAAAAAAATACTGCTAATATAAATTTTAACGAAAAGAAATTTAGATATTATTCAAACCAATATTCACTACAAACAAGTACAGATATAGATACAATCGCATTCACAAATGAAAATCTGAATATCTAACTGATTTTTTACATAGACAAATATAGTAAAACCGATGTTAAGCCAATGATCAAAAGTGCATCTTTTTGGCACTTGATACAAAAGCTAGCAGTGCTACGATGGTTGTTGTTCTTAGCAGCGGCACCTGAACCAGCAGCATATACAGGTATGACCGCACCTGCACCCCCTCGTTGTGGCTGACCTCCCTGCCCACTGCTGCTTTCTCCAGCCGAGTGGCCACCGCCACCTCGTGCACCACCACCCGCAAATTTGCTCTGGTTCACGGCTCCATTGTTGACACCACTTACAGAGCCATCTGATTCATGTAATATTGGTGGTTTTGCTGCAACAAAAGTCAAAGCTATGACATCATTAGAGTTTCAAGATGTCTGCTATGATTAAAGTTTTTGGTTTATGGATCAGATTCGGTGGGTAGCATGAACTCAATGGGTAACAAAAGTCAAAATTTTATACCCTGCCGGTCGGCTCAACCATTTTGGGGTTTAAGTGTAATAAAAAGTAGGGTTCTTTACTAATGGTTACGTTAAAAACTTTTTCTTTTAGTCCGGGATTGAGACAACAAATAATAAACTAAAAGTTTATATTTGATGATTGTTTGTATTTACATGTATAAAATATTTAGGTTAAATTTATTTTTGTAGTTTTTTAACTGCAAATTCTTTAATAAAATGATTAGAAAAATCTTTTTAAACTGAAAATAAAAAAAGGCTTTTATGTGAGCCTTTGTTATATCTTGTATTCCTTTCAAAGCCCACAAGCAAAAAAAAAAAAACCCACAAATTAAAAAATTTCCACTACATTTAATTCTTTTTATAAAAAAAGAGGCCTTGTATTTTTGGGACCCTATGCTCTTGCTTAGGTTGTTTGACCCGTTGGGCCGGCTCTTTATTAAACCCAATCAGTGAGGCACTTTTGTATCTAAAGTGGTCCTACCAAAAACATTTTTTAAGATGTCTAGTTTTGACTCCATAGCTTCAAAATTGCGAAAAAAGTTCACCGGTCCTTAAGATATTCGAAGTACTACATCAAGAAGTGTAGTAATAGCACAAATAACTTGTCAGGTGAGAACAAAACTCAAGTTCTTGAATATGGACAACGTGTCAAGGACGCACAAAGCAGACAATATCTTAAAACGATTTATTTGAATTGTCATATAAAGTATGATGCGAAGGTGAGAAGAAGTATAGACACTCTCGTCTAAAAAGGTGTCCAACGGATTATGTGAGGGGGCGATAGGAGGGGAGAGAGGGAGCGCTTTTAAGCGATGTGGAGCAGACTTTAGCTATAAGACTATGTGTAATGTTGTTTATTTTTTATTGACTTATATAATATAAAGAAACATGATTAGTGGTGTTTTTATGGTCAGATAATTGACCATTTGCCTATGATCCATTGTATCCTTTGATTGATAATCAAGCTTCTAGATGAAATAATGAAAGAACTTGACGATGATGTGATCAAATACCATCATTTGATTATCGAATCCCATGTAGCCCAAGAGAAGTGATGTGGTTGGCATGTTTACCACTGGGTTTGTAGACAGGGGACGAAACTTTAATATTTTGCCTCATTTTTCTGTCCATAGTGTTAATTTTTCGGCTGAAAGATTATTTTTTTAAAATATTGGTTTCAATCGTCCCCTTGTACAAAACGTTCAAGCTTCGTAATACCGTATATTTTTAACCGGAAAGAGTTCTCCTTATCATAATATAAAGTGCTTCCCTACATACAACTTCACTGCTAAACACCGAACCACAAAACCCAAGATTCACACGACCAAGATTTCAAATATGTTACTTTGTTGAATCTATAAAAACACACACATATACCACACACACTAAAGAGGGATACATATATACATATATATCTATATGTGTATATATATAGAGAGAGAGAGAGATAGGAACCTGAGTGCTTGTCAAGCTGAGAAAATGATACTGGAAAAGTGAAGCTGAAGATAATCAAGAGAAGCAGTATCATGAGTTTCATAGCACCTATATTTCCTTCTTAATTTCTGTATGATCTAAATTTTAATTTTTAATGCTTCATCCTTTTTAACCACTTCCTCTTTCATTTATAATTTTATACACAACACCTGTAAAGTTAAACAGTACCCAAACAAATTGTTTGAAACCACTTCAATTATATATATATAGGAGATGGTTCCATAGAAAACCTCCATTTTGGAGTAAACTTAGAAAACTAATCACAATTGTTATCAATCAATTTCGTTTTTTATTTTACATTTTGTTTTATTATAAGGTTATATCTGTTAACAAAAAGAAAAAAATTAAAAAATATATGTAACTTGTAAACTACATATATGAGTTACATATATGTAACTTTTTTGGTTACATATACGTAACTTCGTAATCTACATATTTTTATTAAAAAAATTTCTTTGTTTATACCATTTATAAGCTAAATATAAAAAATAATGAATTTTTTTTAAAAAAAATTTGATTGTTTAGTACGAGTTTTCTTAGTTTTCTTCAAATTAATGAGTTTTTATTTGAACTCTCCCCTATATATATATATATATATATATATATATATATATATATAGAGGAAATTTATCATGTGAAAACTCGATCTTAGTTATAAAACTCTTAGACCTTATCTGAGCCATTCATTTGAAATCTTGAAAATAACTGTGGTACACATTAAACGCGAATAAAAAAATTGGGTTTTGAATAAAAAAGCAATTTTAATGTGGGTTAAAAATGGATCACATGTTTATTTTCAAGATTCCAAATCAATGTCTCAGATAAGGTTTAATGGTATTATTTTTTCTAAGATCGGGTTTTCATAGGATAACAACTTTACCCAATATATTTCCACTTTTCAGTAGGGTCTGGAGGGGAAGGATAGACACAAACCTTACCCATATCCCAATTGGGATAGAGAGGTTGCTCCAATGTTTGATTTTAGAGAGAAAACCTTAAAACTTATATGGGTTGTCCATTTGAAATCTTGAAAATAAACATGTGCCACATATTAAACAACATCAAAATTGATTTATTTATTCAAACCCCAATTTTTTATTCAACTTTAATGTTAACCATATGTTTATTTCAAGATTTCAAATGAACGACTCATATAAGGTTTAAAATTTTTCTCTATAAGATTGAATTTTTATATGATACAAACCCTATATATATGTATGTATATATAGTTAACCCATTATTTAGTTTTTGTATTGCAAATAGCCAAAAAAGCGGCAAGAACCATTATATTTTAGCTCACAAATTATATTTTATTATTTCCTTTTATTTTAAATTGAGAGAGCAAGATAAAAAAAAAGATCGTTGGATTTGGAAATGGGCATATTATTTTTAACAAAAAGACGAGAAAGAAAATACATGATTGTACGCTTAAAAGGCATGTTTGGTTTTTTAAAGTCTGGAATCTGGATTAGGTTTGAAATGTAATTATTATTTGAGAGGGGTGGTCAAGTAAAGATAGGGTTACCCTTGACTTTCCTATGGGAGGTCTTGGGTTCGAATGCGGGCTGAGGTATATTTGCTGAAGCAAGGTCAAGGAGTTTACCCAGTTGTGGGGTTTCTCCTGGGGTGGGCTCGGGCATACGCCCCAGAGCGTCAAATCCAAGGGGACGGTTGAAATCTCGTCTTGGGTGTCGTTGTACCAAGCCGTCCAAAAAAAAGTAATGATAGGGTTTAGGGCCTCCAAAATCTTAGGGCCCCGTTATTTAGAAAATTTTCTATATGCATTGTATTTTTGTTGAATTGATCCAAAATGAAAAAATCAAAGTGAAAAAACTACAATTTTACACTTTATTTTGCGGTTGTTTTGAGTTTTTTTTTAAGTTTAATCACGCATTCATTAATTTTTCACTCATTTAAAATTGACATTTTTAAGTACTTTTGGTTCTTACATTCTCTTCTTTTTTTGACTTATTCATCTTGATTAATGTGATATTTTGAATATTTATTGTAGCCATCGATTGAATTCTTAGGTGTTTCTTTATCTTAACTTGTTGATTTTTATTGTTATTTATTTAATAATTTGATATATTCATACCAATTGATTTATTTGTTTTTTAAATTCTTCACTTTTATTAAAGGCTAATTTTATTTTTTGAACATTTTATTATACACAGGCTTCTAAAATTGTTATGACTATATGCATTGTTAAAATTTTCAGTTGTTAGTTGATATCATAATAATACATGATCGTTTTTTTAGTTGCACTTTTTTATGTAAGTATAGTGCAATTTTGTTGCTTCTGTTTGCCATTAACTTATCAGATATTTGTTATGTTATTATCAAAATAATATTATGTTAAGTGTGTCATCAACATTTATTAGAAGTGAAAGTAAAATATTTAATTACTAAAAAGGCCTAATTTTAATAGTCCGCTTTGGACTCCAAAATGTTTGAGCCGACCCTGTTATTTAGATTAAACAGGAGGTGATGGTCCTAGTGAGAGACGGATAAAAACCACATCCGGCCCATAGGGTATGTAGGAAGTGGAACCACACAAGATTCAAGTATTCTTAAGATAGTTGAAGCTAGACTTCTTTCCATCTAATCTCTAGATAAGATACTCGATCTCTCCATTAAGGACAAGGCTGACCCATCCATATACTATGGTAAAGCTAGACTTTGAAATATTCTAAAATTAAATAGGACCCCTAGTTTTGAAAGGAATAAAACTTTAAAAGGATGAAACCATGATTAAGGCAAAACAGAAGGAAAAAAAGATGAATCGATAAATCATCATTAGAATATAGTGGTGCACAGGTTAGGAATCGGTTCAGTTTAGTCAATGATGGTCCTAAACCGGTTTGGGGTGAAAACGGTTCGGTTTGGATGGATTTGAAACTGATTCGGGTCGGTTTAGGAACTGGCTTGAACAACAAAATCTCGAACTGGTGCCAAACCGACGGTTCAGACCCGTTTGTGAACCGGTCTGGATGGAACCGGTTTGAGATCGATAAAATACCTGTTTATAAACGGGTATTTAGACATCAATTAAATAAAAATAAACTAAATAACTAGCGACGGTTTCATTAGATATCTTACAACTAGAATCGCTCTTTTTTCCGATCCAGTCCCTCCACCACCGCGAACCCCAATTAGATTCAGGCATGCTACACTTTTTAGTTATTGGGAGAACCCAAGTACTCTCTTTCGTATTCGAGAAAGAACTCTCATGGATCTTTTTTCTGTTTGGAAGATACATGAGCGAAACAATCAACCTATTGATATTGGAAGACCCAACGGATTCTTCCAATGTATCATTTTTGGGTCCAAAAGAATTCATAGGTATAGGAAGAAGCTCTATCAAATAGAGATTTTTTCTTTCGACCATATTTCAATTGTTAATACGATATATAAGGACTGCCACCCTAAAGAGCAATGTCATGGATAGATTGCTTTCAAATTCACCATGAAAGATGTTTATTCCTTACAAGGAACATACATATAAAATTATATATGAAAGTTGTTTGATAATTTTATAATGATTATTAAAAGTTTTTATTAATAAATCTCAGTCTTTTAATGATTAAAATACTGCCTTTTAATTATTCAAATTTAAAAACATCTCTTCACTATTGAAATATAATAAACTATTAAAATATAACTTTATAATAACTATTAATATATTACCAAAACAGTTTTTAATGTCATCGTTATTCAAATTTTATGAAAGAAAAAGAAAAAAACAAGACGTTTTAATGTTTTATAAACCTCTTGACAAACAAAATAATAATCATCATGAAAGCAAGATGGCCACAAACTCTTTTGGATGGGCCCCATGACATCATTTGCTGTTTGGTAACCACCACGTACTGTCCCCCGATACTTGTTTCCAATGTTTTGAAACCGGACCATAGAGTCGGTGTGTCCAATAGTGTTACAAATCATTACGTGTTTTTACATGATTTGTGCCTTGTTTTAACTGTGCCTCATCTTAAATATAAGCATGGTGTCAACGACTCAACGTGAAACTACTCGCTTGTTATAGACATTGTTTTTTATAAAAACAGATTTTAGGTTCAAGTTTAGATATAAAGAGAGTAATTGAGAGCATTTTAGTATAAGAGTGATATAATATTAATATTAAAAAAAAGGGAATATGACCCTTCTACTTCCATTTTTTTCTACAGGATTAGAGCCAAGGTGTTTATCATTGTTTTTTTTGGTTCACTAATTTTTTATTTTACTATGGCTTCCCTTTTGTTCAACAACGGCATGTTTATTATTACACTAGTAATTTGATGCTTTCAGAATTGTATTTTTTTTTTAAATAAAGTTGAAAATAATTACCAAATGTTCAATTGAATCAATGAAAAATATTTGTGAAACGCTTCAAATAATACATCACACTTTTACTTGTGTTGTTTTAAACTCGATTTGAATGTTATATGTTTGATAGAAAATCTAAATTTTCAATTGAAGCAAAAAAAGCTATAAGGTAATTTAAAATTAATGTATAATATATATTGGTTCAACATAAACATAAGCTTGGGTCTGAGTACATAAAGTTTAAGTGGTAGTAAAGCACGAGATCCATTTGTGACTTTATTATATATTGTTCAAAATAAGACGGTTAAACGACAAAGAGGTAACAATTCATCAAACGAGTTCTAGAGGTATAGTGAATGTAACTTATGTCCACTTTACAATTCAACTATTATTGTAATTTAAATTTCTTGGCATGATAAGAAGGAAAGAAATCCACATATCTGATTTAGCAATTACGACCGTGATTTAATAATCACCTAAGCTTATACAGCAGCTTTAGATTTTAGAATATGCACTTTCTCTTTGTTATTGTGTTTTATCGTTACGAAAAACAAATTCATTACAGAATTAGAAGATATGTGCATTTGTCTAAAGGATCATATAGACACGATCGATCGTATTCAAGACGTAAGAAGATAAAATACTAAGAGCCATTCGTAGTAACATGACTTCTTAGACTGCGTTTAATGGGTAAGCTGCTGAACGAGCGGGTAAGGTTGGTTGGGCATGGGTGAGTGGGAAGACTGCCCCTACCCCGGCGGCCTCAAATTGGAGCTACCAGAAGCCCCCGCTCCCAGTGTGATCCTCTCTTCTCCTATTGGGTGGGTTTAAATATAATGGTGATGATGTGACACATTGAGGAATATTTTTCAGTGGATGACCATTTTGGATTTTAAGGTTCTCAGTAGGATGATGACGTTACAAAATTTAAGTGGACTGGAATCTCAGTGGGGTGACTATTATACATATTCTTGTTGATTTGATGAAGAAAATAAACAAATATTATCGTTGGGTCTCATTCCGCCCAAAACGTGATTCGACATTTGCAGGCCCAATTGATTAAACAGATTGGGTCAGGTGGCTACTTATCAAACCGAAGTATTACCTATATATATAAAAACCAACGTCGGTGGCCAGCCGACGTGGTTTTTTTTTTCTTTGTTTTTTTTTTCCTTTTTCCTCTTTTTATTAAATATTTTAATTGCATTTTCCTTTTAATTAATTCATCATTTTTTAACCTAATCTTTTTATCTTTAACCTTTTTTTTCATATTCTCCCATCTTTTTCCCAACTATTTTTAATAATCTCTCTTTTTTTCACTTTTTTTTTTCCAGTTGCAACTGATCTTTAGACTTTAAATCTTCATCATATGATTTCAGAGTTAAAACTCCTTAAATTTCAAAAAAACTTTGTAAATATTACTTTAACTTCCTCAAATTTCTAATTTACCTCTTTTGTTACTTAACTAAAAATAAAATTTTCTTACATCCGTGTCTACTTCTGGAGTGCTTTTCTTTCTAAATGAACCGCTTCAAAATACGACTGTTGATCAAAGCGCTTCAAAAGGTTGCAACGATATTACGACCGCAGGCCGCAACAAAGGGGGTCTCAAACTTGAATTAAATCAAAAGTTAGACTTTTGACCCTGAACTTTGAACTCTTATTTTTAAAGCTCCCTCATACTTTACTCACATATTTTATTTGTAATTAATTCACAAACTATTTACCTAATAAAAATATTTAAATAATACTAATAATTAAATATTTCTAAATAGAGAACGATAATAACAATTGAAAAACGTAACTTTTTTATAGTTTAGTTTTATAAATTAACAATTTGTGTTTTGAGTTCATATTCCTTAGGAGTATACTATCAAAATCGAATACTCATTAGTCCAATCGAACATATTTATAACAATTACCTTTTAGAATATAAAGTTTACCTTTGCACTCAATATCAAAACTTTTATGCTCTATCCCTAGACTTCGTAGAGCGTCGATTTGACCCTCCTTAAGTTTGTAGAGTTAAAAGTTTATTTATACACTTAATGTTAAAACTTTTATGATTAACTCTTATAATTTTACGTTCCATTCATAAATTTTGTAAGACGTCACTTAAAAGTCTATCCATATATGTTTTTAGTTATAAATTTAATTACTAACCGTTATGACGCCGCCGCAACATGCGGCGGGTCAAAATACTAGTTTGTTATAAAAACAAGATCCGATTCAATAACATTTGATCCGACCCATTTTCATTTACCACTTTACATCAAAACCCTAGCTCAGATATATAAATACAATCGCGTATCTGGCTGTCATCTTCTTCACAAACCCTAGCCGAACCAGAACTCGTCTTCAAGCTTAATGGTAAGATAAATACGGTAATCGAATATGCGAATCGTTGACGACTCTCTGTTTTATTATCTTTCTTTGTGATTTGTGTTCTTTTTGCAATTTTATTGAAGTATTACACTTCTTTGTGATTTGTGTTCTTTTTACAATTTTATTGAAGTATCACACTTCTTTGTTTAGGCGCCGAAGAAGGAGAAAGCCCCACCACCGTCATCGAAGCCGGCTAAATCCGGTGGCGGAAAGCAGAAAAAGAAGGTCAGTGCTTGATTTTCTTAATTTCGAATTGTTTTGTGATCTTTAGTGACCTGCATTTTGTGATTTTGTTATTTGAATTGATGAAATTGATTGGCAGTTTGTGGTGTTGAATTTGTGATCTATTATGACCTGCATGTTGTTTGATTAAACAAATACTGAGAAATGTTGATTATGTTTTATATTTTGAGCCATCTTTTGGATGATCTAAACAAGTATGTTACATGATCTGGTAGCTTTTGAATAACAAAAATAGTTTTGTTTATTTTGTGACTTTGTGTAATGATTAGATTTCTATGGTAGATGATATGAATGGAGATTATATCACAAAACCGATTCCTGTGACATTTTGTTTCTAAAACATGTAGAATTTGTGATTAGAAATCAGTTGCAAATGCTAAAAACATTCAAGAAGCTGGAAATGGAATTATCTGCTTTATGTTCTTTTTAGGTTGGCATGAAAAATGTTTTCACTTAGAAAGTTTAATAGAGTGAGTCAATGCAAAGAAAATGAATGCGTTTTATGCTATATCATTAAATTATTTGATGTTAAGTGAACCGAATCTTAAGGGACCTTTTAGGACCATGGTTTAAAAAAACTATCTGAAGCGGCACCTTGAGGCGAAACGGGGAAAATTCGTTTTTGAGGAGGCGCCTCACAGCATTTTAAGAAACGTGCGCCTCACTGGGCTGAGGCGGTGTGGATGGTCGTGAGGGGGTTGTTGAACCAATCTTGACATAATACAAAAGAAAAGGGATCGGTTTTGTTTTTACTTTATTGAGTCTGTATTTAATTAAATAAATTAAGTTTGAGTCGGTAGGATTTTGAGCTTATCTCAAAAGGACTTGGGAATAGCCTATTTCGTAGGATCTGATTAGCTTGATGGACTAAGCTAATCAGTTATAAATAAGGGATAGTTTTTTTTCATTATATATGTTTTTCTATCAATTAATTGGAGAAGGAATTCCATTATAGTGTTTGATTTGGTACCAGTTTTACTTCAATTGGTATCAGAGCGCACGACAAGATTTCTGGGAGGACGGTGTGATTCGATGGAGAAAATCAAAGGGTACCTGGCGCAAAAGCAAGGATCGATGGATTGATCAATGGGGGATGCGGTAGCAACAGGCAATCAACTGGTGCAGGCAGACAGAAGCAGCAACCTTTCGTTTTAGTGTCCGTTTCTGACTTCACCAAATTATCCAATTTGGTCACTCAGAATTAAGGCGATTCTCAAAGCCCATGGAAGTAATCGAACCTGGATCAAAAAAAAAAATAATGCTGCAATAGCAAATCTTTATCAATCGTTGTCCGAAGACCTATCTTGCAGATCGCAAGCTGTAAACATGCCAAAGAAATATGGGAGTTGATCAAAACTCGAAACTTGGGTGCTGAACGAGTCATGGAGGTGAGACTGCAATCCTTGAAAGCTGAGTTTGATTTAGTCAGAATGAAGGAAGGCTCTACCATTGACGGGTTTGTGGGAAAACTCCCGGGTATAGTATCAAAATCAGCCCCTCTTGGATCACCGATTGAGGAAGCAACACTAGTAAGGAAACTCCTCACCTGTGTACCAACTAGCTTCTTAAACATGGTTGCCACCAACTAGCTTCTTAAACATGGTTGCCACCAACATTTCAAGTCTTTTTGTGTTTTATAGACTTTGTCTTTTTTATATTTATTGAATTTGATGTTGAAATTAGTTATAAAAGTTCTTTAATTGATGTTTAGTATTTTTTAATAGATATATTATAAAAATATATGATTGTTTACTTCCGCCTTGTTTCGCCTTGAGGCGCACGCCTCGTGAGGCAGAGGGAAAACGCCTCGAGGCGTGATTCCGTTCTTTTAAACCTTGTTAGGGACTTATTGTAAAAGCCCGAGCCAACTTTACCAATATTTTGCCCGTTTTGCCCCCGAAGGGTTGCCTATCCATGAACACACGGTTTTGTTTTCAACAATACCAAGATTTTACCCGTTTTGCATCCTGATGTGCTAGCGAGGACTTTGGGCTTCGTAAGGGGGTGAATTGTAATATAACATATCGGTTAGGAGGGATTACGAAACCTTCTTTATAAGGAGGTGGATTTCCCTATCAATACATGCTTTGCTTGGCGAGTAACTGGTCAGGTGAAAACAAAACCGTGAGTTCTTGGATGGGCAACCCATCGGGAGCAAAACGGACAATATCTTGACACGATTGGCTTGGGCTGTTACACTTATATTGTAACTTTGGTGGCATATTTACATTTATATCTTCTGTGATCATAGCAGATAACTAATTCCAACGTGTTGCATAAAAGAGTTTAAGATTTGGGCATGGAAACTTTGGTGGGTTTTAATGTAACTGAATTGTCAATTCTAGTGTCTTATTTTACAAATGAAGCTTAAAGATTGGAAGTGTTTGCTGTTATAAATGAAGCTTAAAAAATTAATCATTTGAGTGTTTATGCTATGATTGAAGCCTAAAGATTATTGATACGAGTGTTTTTTGCTAAAATTGAGGCCTAAAAATTTTTCTTCAAGTGTTTTATGCTATAAATGAAGCTTCAAGATTGTTAATTCGAGTGTTTTGTGTTAGCTTAAAGATTATTAATTGAGCGTTCTATGCTATAAATGAAGCTTAAAGATGGTTTATGATTTGATTTTCAGAAATGGAGCAAAGGAAAGCAAAAGGAGAAAGTGAACAACATGGTGTTGTTTGACAAGGCAACATACGACAAGCTTCTTTCTGAAGCTCCCAAGTTTAAGCTCATCACTCCATCCATCTTATCTGACAGATTGAGGGTACTACCAAATTCGCTTATAAGTTATAATTGTTCTTTGTAGTTAAATATGCTATATTTTTTTATGCATACGGTCTAAAGTTTATTTGCCTGATCCTTTATTAGATTAATGGTTCATTGGCGAGGAAGGCGATCAAGGATTTGATGGCTAGAGGTGCTATTAGGATGGTATCTGCTCATGCTAGCCAACAAATCTACACCAGGGCTACCAATACTTGAGATTTTGGCTATTGATCTTCTCTAGCAAGGCATGATTTTCTTGTTTAATTTCTAGAATCTTGTTTCTTTATTATTTAGATATCATACACTCATAACTTGTTTTGTGCCATACTTCTATTTGTTTCAGTGGTTTATGATGTTAAATTATGAGATTCACTTGTGCCTTTGCATCCAATTTAGTATTTGACTGAACGCTTTATTTCATATTTGACCAATTAAATAACTCAAACTCTTTGTACCCTAAACCTGTAAAAACCCTAAATGGAATGTATTAATGACTTTTTATGGGACTATATGTAACAATAAGTTTCTTGTGGCATACATTAAACCATAATAAATCCTTGATAACAATAATGCTACTAAAAAGAGCTATGTTTTTAGAGGTTTGAAATACACAATTGTCTTATTACATTAAATATATCAGTGGTTCGATTGTAGCTATGAGTCACTTGAAAGAAGCACACATGTAAGAATTACCACAAAGCTGTGTCATGCTTGTATACGGGTACAAAGCCACCGGTCGACTTGGTGGCAACTTGGGTATTTCTGTTTCAAAATTCAAATACTCGGTCACGTCTGACATGCTTGGCCGCCCTGTATCCTCTTTTAGTGTACACAATAACCCGATCTCAATAACCCGAACCGCCTGGTCAGTATTCAACACTGAACCTATCCTTTCATCAACAACCTTTTCTTTTTCATTCATCTCATGCATGGTCCATACCCAGTGTAACAGGTCCAAGTCTAACCCATCACTTTCAGGGTTAGACTCGAACCTGGGTTTGTACCTGTTCCTACCCGCCACAACCTCTAATAGAAGCACCCCGAATTCAAAAACATCAGCAGGCTGACTAACCGACTCCTCAAACCGGTTTGAATCTGGACCTGGCATCACAAACCCAAAGTCACCAAGCAAGCCTCGAACACTAATGTCTATAAACACGCTGCTTGTTTTCACGTTTTTGTGTGCTAGTTTTTGTGAATGCAGGTAGTTCAACGCCTGCGCCACGTCTCGAACCACCTTGAGCCGCCGGCTCCATGGCAAGACGCCAATCCCATAAAGCCAGTCATTCAAAACCCCGTTTGGTACGTAGTCATAAACCACCATGGTCTCTTGGTGATCAAAGCACCACCCTCTAATAGACACTAGGTTTGGGTGGCGCAACCGGCTCATTGCTTTGATCTCCTTGCACAAGTGCCGACGGTTAACACTGTTTGACTTGAACCACCCGACCGAAAACCTCTTCACCACCACTTGACACCCGTTTAACAATGTACCCCTGTATACATCACTTCTTTCATCACTCGCCACCTTGTGCACCTCATCGAAACAACGCGTAGCTGATGAAATCTCTGATATTGAGAACCGTCGAGGTTTGTTTGGCGGTCGGGGCCGCTGTTTTACTGCAGATAGCATGGCTGCCTCGTTCAGTTTATCGCGGCCCCTCTTACGGTTGTAGTATAAACTAACCAAAGCTACAACTGCAAGCAAAACCACCGACATGAATATGAAGAATGCATCTAAATGGCCACTGTTTCCGCCACCGTTTCCGCCACCGTTTCCGCCATTTCTAGCAATGATCTTACTTTCACAGGTTTCCGGTGAGGGTACCCGAAGAGAAGCTTGACTTATCGACGTTAGGTTCCATGAAATCAAGTTATGGATCTGAGTAAAATTTCCGGTGGAAGCTGAAAACCCGACAAACATATACTCGTTTAAAAACTCTGATATATCAAGTTCACCGGAAAAAACCGGTTTCACCGGATAGCCAAGGCTGTCCGAACCCAACCGGATGTCCAAGAACCGATTTTGACCACGATAATCAATCCAAGCTCGATGTATCTCACCATTTTTCAAATCGACTCCAAACTCGGATACATTAATCGTGATTGTGGATACAATTGAACCCAAGTTAATCCCGATATGGTTGTCGTTTGGGTCCCCGAATTCAGCATTCTCTCGTGTGTCAAATTCGATCCCAACCACCTTATATTCTTCATCACACGCATCGTTCAGCATACCAAGCCATGGTCCGGGCCGGCCCATTGTGAACTCATCCGGTGCCAATATGAACGTAAAACCACTTCCCCCATCATTAGACGAACTCGATTGTGTGGTTTCAAGTCGAAACGAGAAAGTCGTTTGAAAAGAAGCCGGGGTCCGTGTAACCGGGTCAAAAACCCGAACCGGATAAGCATAAATGGCCCGTCCAGCCAAGTGTTTGAGACCGATGTCTTTCTGGGTGGTATCAGGTATCTGAACCCGACCCGTTTCGTCAACGATGGAGCTACCCAGCAGCATGAGATTGTGAGCAGCATTTGGAGTGCTGAAGTTTGCAAAAGAGAAGTGTTTTGTGACGTTAATGGTGGATCCGGGGTGATCGGTTGCTTGGGCATTAACGAAGAAGAAGATGAATGTTAAGAAAATTATGGTGGTTGGTAGAAAGATAGTTGCAGACGCCATTGAAGGTTTGATGATTGAGAGAATGAAGTGGTTTTAAGGATTACGTGTTTGTATGTGAATGATGATATGAGGAGTCAGCAGTTTGTGGTGGTGAGTGTTTTTGGTATGTGGTCATGTTTAAGTCTGGGACTGATAATGAAGACAAAACCCAAGATGATAATTTATTGGTTGCTTTCGGTTCTTCAAAATATGCTTGCGATTTAAATTTTATATAAAAGTTAAAAAAATTAGTAATTTGTTAATATTTGATATGTTAGAAAAAAAATTCACAATTAGACCGTGCGGTGTGCTGGGTGGGGCTTGGGTTGGGCGTGGAACACTGGCCCCTAGGGGCGTGATCACCTTGGGTGTGGCCACAGCCATGCTTCTCCCCCCGTTTGAGCTTTTCATTTTTCGACCGTTGGAGAGCAACGAATCCAACCAAGGGACATTTCCACCACAAGTGATGGAGTGGGTGCTTATGGTGGGTGTCTACGTGACGTCTACGTGGAGTGGTTGAGGCAATGGGCATATCCTATAGTCTATAGGCTTGGTTTTAAAAAGCGCGAAGCGCATAAAAGCGACATGGTCTAAAACTGAAGCGCAAGGCGCGAAGCGCAAAAGCGGCGAGCTTTTTGTACGCAAGGCGCAAAGTGTTCATATAATTTATTTTTATACATCCCATAGATTTTAGATATGTTTATATATGATTTGATGTATAAATTAAATAAATAATCCATATGTACAACCTAATGAAGCACAAAATCTCTATGATATACTTAATGTACAACTATCCAAGCTATAGGTAGAATAAATTAAACTTAAAAACAAGTTAAGTAAAAATAAACAAATTAGAAAAAGATTAGGGTCATATTTGATAAAAAAAACTATAACATTATGAAAGAAAATGTAATTTAATTAAAAGAAAATATAAAAGCTGTAGAAGAAGGCAATCCCTAAAATCCATAAAAGCCGTCGATCACTTCCATCCTCTATTTCTCTTCGATTAACTCCTCCTTACTGTAGCAAATCTCGACATACATCTTTTTCTTGCAACAAAATTCGATTTTGTTCTCTATTGCAGCAACCTCCCAGGTACGTGTTTATCTCCATCTCCAACAGAGGGTCGGATTGTTGTGGAATCAACTAACAGAACTTCAAAAACGTGACTAAAAACATGGTTGAGCCTGGTACCTGGGTGGCTGGTTCGCGAATCGGAGTATTAATCCCTCCAATTTTACCTTCGTTGTCGTCTTTTAGGGTAAAAGTCCCTCCAATTTTTACCACCTGTGCGCTTCTGTATACTAAGCGACGCTTTCTATGGCTGCTCGCTTATGAAGAAATCGCAGAAAGCCCTCGCTTCTTGTACAGGTCTCGCCTAGGGTTACATGAAGCGATGTTGATGTCGCCTAGATGCGCTTTGCGCTTAAGCGCGCTCAAGGCGCGATTTTTAAAACACAGTCTATAGGTATGTGTTACAACAACAAATCAGCATGAATCGATGATATATTTTATTGATAATAGTGATACATCATGTCAATAACGTGCTCAATCAAGGGAGTGATTTTTAGACCTTAAAATATTTACCTATAACAATGAGTTGGTTTAGGTGAATAGATATTAAATTTTTGGTTGAAATGAATAGTATCATATCATATAAGAGATTGAGATGAGTAAAACCTTAACCTAATATTTATCAAAATGTGTAATTTAAAAACTATAATAATATAGAATAAATTCAAACGTGTAAAATTAATATTAATATATTTGATGACAAAATTACTAAGTAGTATGCAAATAAACTATTTGTTTACTTACAACTTCTTTTAACTTAAGCTAAATTTAGAGTTAATTACACAATTGGTCCCTGTGGTTTATCGGGATTTTCAGGTTTGGGTACTAACTTTTTTTTATAACATTCTGGGTTTTTAAATTCCTTAAAACATTTCACGTGCCTAGCACGTGAGGGCATTATCGTCCTTTCCACTTCTCTTCTGGTTTTTCAACTGGTCCCGATGAGGGACCTGCGCAGGGAAGTAGTCATGGTAGTGGAGATTGTTACGGCGGTGGCGGTGGAGGTGGAGATCGTTACGGCGGAGGCGGTGGAGATCGTTACGGCGGTGGCGGTGGAGATAGTTACGGAGGTGGAGACCAGTACGGCAGTCGTGGAGGACGCGGAGGTGGTGGATATGGCGGTGGAAACGCTTGTTTCAAGTGCGGAAGAAAAAGTTTAAAACCAGAAGAGAAGTGGAAAGGACGATAATGCCCTCACGTGCTAGGCACGTGAGGCTAAAACCGTTAATTTTAAACGGCATGTTAGCCTAATACCAAGTGGTGAAACGTTTTAAAGAATTGAAGGACCCAGAATGTTATAAAAAAAAGTTAGTACCCAAACTTGGGAATCCCGATAAACCACAGGGACCATTTGTGTAATTAACTCTATGTTTTTTAAATACATATCATTTAAAACCAAACTAATTTTGTTTTAACACGTTTTGACTCTCAGTCATTCTAACATGAACCTGTTCTAACTTGTTACATGACCCAATCATCCGATCATTTTGCTAGACTTAGTGATGTATCAAAGGTCATATTTTTTGTTTGTTAGTGCTGTATATAAATTCACATCTTCTTCGAGCTCTGCAGATCGTGCTTTTACGATTGCATTTTACAACGATAACAAATGCAACTTTAAATTCTTTGAAAAGGACAAGAAAATTTTGATCAATTTAAATGAGCAACAAACTAGATGCATGACCTATTATTTTTTCATTAGATGTGATGAAAACCAATATATATGAAACAACTTTAGTTGTCCTTTGTTATTTTGATAAGTTGATAGCATTGCGTCACGCTCAACCATTTTGGGGAACTAAGCGGAGTAAAAAGTCGGGTTTTTCACTAACGGTAATGCTAAAAATTCTTCGTATTTAACGGGAAGTTTTGGTTCTAAAACAATTACAGTGCTGTAAGTTAAAAACTTAGAACGATGTTACGTCTTAAACGGTGATGAATATTCACAAATTAATACAAAAAGAAAGTGTTTTAGATGTGTTACAATAATTTTTAAAAAATCCAAGATTTGGCTTTATCTTGGTAAAGTTATTTGATTCATTATCCTACACGTATATACATGTACATATGTGGTATGTTGGTGTTTTATTGTTTTACTTGGCTACATCTACACTAGCTCCAAGAAAGAGGAAACGTAATTCTAGAAATTTGCAAAGCTACACATGCTAATTCAACAACAATCATGAAAGACAAATTTAGATTTGTGATAACATAAATAATTAATTCAAATGTTAAATTAAGGGACCGTTTAGTACCATTTAAACCATTAAGTGCTCAATGGTTAAGATATCTGAATGGAAAATAACAAAAACCTTTTTATAAAAAAAACCTAATAAATAACCCCTCCCCACCCCTCGGTTAACCTTACCACTGCAACCCCACCCTCCGACGATGGTGTGCAGATTCGACGATGGTGGTGGTTTCGAGTAACATGGAGACGTTTGGTGGACCCTTCACGGTGGAGATAGGCGGGCGGTGGTGCGGCCAAGCAAGAGGGAAAGGGGCCCAAGGGTTGCAGCTGGTCTTCTTTCCATTCAGGCTTGTTCTCAAGTCTGAATCGTTCAGACCTTCATTCAGACCTTCTATCCCATTCAGATGTGTTTTTTTTTGCACCAAACAAACGGTCTAAATTTGAACTATTTAGATTTAAACATATTCAGACCCATTAAGATTCTATCAAACAACCCCTAAGCTTAGTAGAAGTTCATAAAATGTGTTTCCCATTAAAGGCAACAACTAATGTCATAAGAACAAGTTAGACATAAATGAAACGATAGAGGCATGGTCAAAACTTGATCGATCTTCAAGTGTCTATTCAAGATCAATCTGTCTTTGTTGTTAAAGTAACCAATGATCTTCGGCTCAAATGGTTGAGGAGAGGTACCATGTTGCTTCAATATTGGGAAGGTCACGGGTTCAAGTTCTGACATGGACAAAATAGATGTTACATACTAGACTAGAGGTTTTCTCTTACATATGATGGGTTCTATTGGATGTGGTCCTGTGGACATGATCGGGTGGGTCTATGACCCGTCAGTGATCTAAATTACCATTAAAAAAATAAAAGAACCACAATCAAATTGTGAAGTAATTATCTATATTAATTATGAACAAAAGTTCAAAAAATTAAACAAGACCATCTAATAATAAATACGAATATATATCAAAAACGTTTTGAGTCAAAATTGAGCACAAAGTTATAATTAAATGGAGTCAAAATGATTGATTGACATTGAAGATTTCAAATTGGGAGGTGACAAAACACAAATGGGTGTTGGATCAAAGTGTCTTTGTCTTAGCGGTATCCTTTTTACTTTTCAAATAGAAGGTCACGAGTTTAAATGTCTCTCAATGTGAAATATAGGTCATTAGGAGGTCGGGGGTTTTCCGGTGCGGTTTACTCTTGGGGTGGCGGTGGTGTCTCAACGGAGATCATGGTAACTAGACGTTAATGACATGGTCTGAAAATCAGTTTCACACGTTAAAATCCAATATTGTTAAAAAAATGGGTGTCAGAAAGAAATATAATCAGCATTTAAAGTGTCTCTCTCACCTTTATTCGAGACAAAAACTCAATTAATGCTTTTGTTTTTTTGATCCAGAAGTTCTTTACTACTTAAATTCTTGCATACATAATATTGAATTTTGGACACACCACAATAATTTTAATTTTATTTCAAGTGATAAAAAGTGATTGGATGTAACATATTTTCTTGCCTCTCTCCTCTTTGACTATTTAAACCAACATCCTTAACACGATTGCGTATTAAAATGTATTTTAATATGAAGTTCATATATTTGAGTCTTTTTTAGAAATCTTAGGAGAGTTAGAGGGTTTTTCTTTTCACACTGGATTTTCGGATTGTGACTTTTTTTGAAATGGTAGACGGACAGAGTCATCAACGTTGTATGCGTTTCACAGACGTAGTCGCATAGATGATATTTTGTCATTGGGTTTACCTGAGTGACCGATATTTAAATAAAGAAATATACCTAAAAAACTTTCAAAAGTGAAATCATTGATGATTTCAAATATCAAGATTCTTAAGCAAAAATTAAAAGTTTCAAAAGAGTATCCAAGTTCAAGAATAGTCTAGCACAAGCACCCATAACTTGTAATCTCCATGCATTAGTGATCTCGTTTAATTGTAAATGTAACATCAAGGGGGCATATAACGTATTCCTTCCTTGAAAAACCAGTGTTTGTTTTGTTTTGTTTTTTTTTGAAACGGCAAATTTCATCAAAACACTAACAAGAAGCTAGCCAAAGAATAACAAAGCGTACAACAACATCTAATTACAATAAGAATTGATTCCAACCTCCCAATCCCCAAGTTTTCCCCTTGATCTATTAGAAATCCAAAACTTATCCGTCTAAGCTAGTGAGACTTTTATAATAGTGATCTATACTGATTTTAGTCTTAATCATGAATGGTTAAGTAGCTAACCTTTATTGATGAGAACCGTTACACATCATGAGTTTGTATGATGATATCTTTCTATGATTTCGTATTTGTTTAATACTTTAATTTACTTGTTATTATTACTATCTATATATTAAAAAGCAAACATAGTGGATAGTAAAATTAGTTTTCAAAATTAGGTAAAAAACTTTAGATATTTTTATTCTGACACAAAATTGTTTTTCTAACTTTTTTGTTTAATTTTTGTTTGGCTTTAGTTTACTTTTTTATGCCCTTTTTTCTAATTTTAGTTTTAAATTTTTCGATTGTTAAAATTGTTTTATCGTCATGTCTGAGTTTGTATTTCGTGTTTTCTTTTTCTTTTTTATTTTAATTTCCGTTTTTAGATTTTTAGTTTGTTAATGTAATCTTTATCATTACATATGCATTTGTATTAAAATCTTCGACGCTTACTTTTACAACCGCGTACATGTATGGGTTTTACGGTGAACTGATCATAGCTATTACAAGACATTATGACTTTTATAGAGGTATACACCTATACTTTTACGATGACATGTTTTTTATTTACGTTTTGATATTTAAATAATGTTGTCACCGATGGCCCAAGTTCAAGGTAGGACGTAACTCCATTGTGTTTTTTTTTGTTGTTTTGGAGTTTTTAAGTGTGTTGCATTATTGTTTTCTAGGTTTGCAACTAGCTTGATACTTAAGACTTTATATTGTAATGATTGGCGCAACCCCCGGTTTAAAAAACTAGTTTTCTTAAAATAGAAATGCTTCAAATAGTTAAAAATACAAAAGAGCTTATTAACTCTCGTATTGATTTCATCAATATTTTAGATTTTTCTTTTTTTAAAATAGGAATGACATGGGCAGTCCTAAGAATTTAAATTTCCCTGGGCCCGGGTGAGGCGGAAAAAAAGGCTCAAGAGAATTGTGAATTTGTGTTTTTATGGTTTTATATAAATAGAAATAAATATATATGATCTACAAGGTTTTTAAAATTTTTTTTCCGCTAAAGAAATGACCTTTGAACGAAGGTTAGGTTTGTCTAAGGCTGGCAAAACGGGTCTTAACGGGTTTTAACATGTTTCAGACGACGCGAATAATGAAAATATAAACATGAAAACGACTTGTTTAACACTTGGTTTGGTGATTTAAGCATGATAGTTCTATATTTTATGTAACAAAAAAGAAAAATGATGAAGTTTAACCTCTTAATTTTTATTATTTTTAAAAAAGTAAAAAATAAAATAATAATTTTTTTGCTAAACAGGTCTAATCGTGTCTTAACAGGTACCAATTTTGCCAGCCCTAGGTTTGTCCTTCTCCTGAGCCTCGGAGGTGGGCAAAAAAACGGACCCGGAACCGAAATCTATCATACCCGAACCGATGGGTACAAACATGTCCGGTTTTTTAGACAAATTAAAACCAAAACTGGTTCCACCTGTACCCGGCCAAAACAAAAACCGGAACCGGAACCGGGTATTGACTTTGTTGACCAAAACTGAAACCGGTTCCGAAACCGGTTAAAGAAAACCCGATTTGCGCACCTCTCGCCTATAGGAACGAAGGATGTGACGGTGGGTTGATATGTGGACCATAATGGACAAAAGTAGCGTCGAAAGTTCAAAACTAAAGGGCTAATATGTTTTGTGCATGATACATGTTTTCCAAACTGTGGTTGGGCCTAGGAACGTGTTTAGCGTTGCCTATCTTAATATTATATAAGTCGGCAACCTTCAAACTACTTGTTTGTATGTGAACAAGTTCAAACTTCTTTTTTTGTTTTCTTTGATTTTTTAAAAAACTAGGTATATCTACCCCGCGCGTTGCGTCGGGTTATTACAGTACACTCCCGAGAACGGATATTATATAGCATTTGTAAAAACATAAGTTACATAGCAAAATCAAATCTTTCATCACGAACTAAACCTTAAACCCTAAATTATAAACTTAAACTAACAAAAACCCAAAACCTCTAAGCAAATCTCTCAAATTTAATAAAAACTCAAATCTTTAAGCAAATATCTCAAATTTAATACTCTCATCTCTGTCTACTAATTTACAAAGTTAAAAAATTTATGGTGGTCCAAGTCAAAATTTTCAAAACTCCAATACATAGATTATACACCAATACATTACTATTCATTTTACTATGCATTATTATTTACTATTCAATATAATACATATATATTTTACTATTCATTTCACATACATTTTAATATATATAGATAATGTGAGAACTCGCTTGCATCGTAACCTTCAAGTTAGTAACTTTATAAAGAAAGTTTGAATATGACGGTCGTGACGATGAAAATTTTAATTGGTTGGTGTGCAATGGGTACGTGATGACGGTTGTGACGATTACGATGATGATTTCAAAAGTTGAATATTGTAATCGTGATGGTGACAACAAGTGGTGTGCAATTGTGTTATTGAGGATAAATGGTAACATATTTAATTCTTCTAGTCGATAAAAAATTAGAAAATATGAATCTATTGACCGAGATAAGACATGTACTAATGTACACTTTGTGTAGATGATAAACATAAAATAAAAAACGAAATTACTCCTGGATGAATTGAAAGTCATGGAACACATATTAAATAAAACAATTTGGTGGTTCTTCCAAAATTTGATCGGATAAAATTAATTCGTATTTCAAGAACAAGTATGAAGAAAGTGACTTTGATGAACCAGTGATTGATTGAATGAGAGAAATTCGAGATTAGGCAATAGGAAATTGAAAATTCAGTTTTAAAGTCCTATTTCTTCAAATATTCCCCAAATATTCAGTTTTAAAACTCTAATGCATTTTCAAGATAGCAAATTAAGTTGGAAAAATTCAACCCTAACCAGAAGCTCTGTCCCCAGATCTCGCTCTCTTTGGAGTCATTGCCTCCTTTAACCTTATTGAATCATAAAACTTCAAACAAATATGCATCTTGTGTCTAACTTAATTTTTAAAGAATTTATGATAAATCAGCTACAAAGAAATATAAAACGTCATTAGAATTTGTGTGCCTATAAGATAAAGAGTTATTTACACGTAAAATTGCTAATATATATAAAGTAGTTTTCAAATAATAAATCACTCTTAAAGCAATAACTCTTATAACTTCGTCAAGATCAATATAAATTTCTGATTTTTTTTTCAAACATTAATGTAACATACGTACAACAATTTCTTCTTTTATTTGTATGTTAAGATACATCACCGTTTAAGAGTTTACCTTATTGTAGGCTTTTGACTTATATCAACGTGACTGTTGTTAGAATTTTAATAATAAATATATTTTATTGTTAATTTTGGACCACATTAATTATTCGTATATGTTACGACTGTGATGATTATAGATTACGTGTAAGTTCAAATATGTGCGAAGATCACAATGAATAAAACAGGGTCCAAAACGGAGTGAAGATGAATGAGATATCGATGCTCAGAGTTGGTTGGTTAACATTAAAATGTAATAGATGTCGGAACGGAATCTCACATTGAAATAAAAATAAACCATTTGTCGATATATTTATAAGTAATAATTGTTATAAGATAATATTCCAATATAACAAGAGACACCTAGTGACAATCAGGAGGGCATGAAGTAGTCGTCGTGCGCGGGTCCAGGACTGGGACCGGGTCCGTGGCCGAGGCCGATAGGCGTAATGTGGCATTTTGATTGCGTAGTTTGGTATTTTTCAAGTCGAGGTTAATTCCGGCAGTGCATCTGCATAGGTTATAAGATATACCCTACAAGATAGACGAGTTTACTTGGGTGGCACGTAATATGTTTTAAAGGACATCTGTTTAACAGAAATCATCTGCCAAAAAATTGTTATTTTTCCTTATTTATGTAATTTCCATTTCAAATAATAGTTAGAATTTTCTTTTGGTACTTGTAACAAGTTTACTTGCTGGTTATGTTTCTATATAAGGAATTATTGAACAACAATAAAAATGTATCACAAATTATGAATGGTGTACTTATAACTGTTTTAGATACAAAAACTTATAATGATGTAAACTCTTAAAAGGTGATAGAGCTATCCATGCATACACATAAAAGAACAAAGTGTTCTACTTATGTTAAAATGATGCTTGAAAAAAAAAATCAAAGATTTGGATTTATCTTATCTTAATTATATTGGTTATTATTTTAAGAGTAGGCTATAACCTCAAAGGAACTGGTGTAGTTGTTAAAGTAGATGAGATAATCTAGAGGTGTCAAGTTCAATTCCCACTTAGAGCAATTATTATTGGAGGCCACTGACCCGGTTGTTTGCGGCCGCGTTTTGCATGTTCCCCTCGGTTAGTCTAGTATTGGGAGAACCCAGGGGTTTACCACGTAAGTGAGTTCTTATGGTCATAAGAAAGTGAGTTATTTTAAGATCGCAATCCTATACACACACATACACGACATTAAAGAATGTATAAATTCTCACACGAGGATTTAGCCAACATTTTTATCACTCTTATCGAATTTACATCAGTATGATGAATGGCAGTGGTAAACTTTGAATTATTATAAGATCGCAATTCTATTCACACACATACACGGCATCAAAGAATGTATACATTCTCACACGAGGATTTTGGCCAACATTTTATCACTCTTAATGAATTTTAATGATCAGTATGATGAATGTAGATGGTAAACTTGATTTTTTTTGAGTGGCAGTTAAATGTATTGTCGTAATATCTTCAGTTATCCTGGCGATTGATATGTAAGATCAATTCCTTGATCTTCGACCTTGAGACACATGTGCTTCAATGCGCGGGAACCGGATGGAATCCCGTAAACACTCGCTCCCCATCGGTCCAGGACCCAAAGATTAAGCTCAAAATTCTTTTCCCTCACCTAAATGTCCATTAAATATTTGTTACAGCCAGGGTTCGAACACGGTAAGCTATATTTAAATTGGTAAACCAGAAGGGTTCAATTTTTATTTGTGTTTGACTGATTTTAATTTCAAAAATTTAAATTTGTAAAACGGAGACCCATTCTAATATGCAACTTGTATATGAGTTTCGTTTAATTAATTATATGCATTACTTTTCAATAATTTAGTCAATATAAAAAGTTTGGCATACATATAACATACGGTAATGAAAAAATGCTTTTGTAAGTATAATTTTTTTTGTACAGTAATTATATACTTCTAAATACCACCTAATCCTATATTTATAAAATTTAAAACATTATTTTTTATTTAAAAAAAGAATTACTAATACCACTAGCCTAGAATGTTTTGCAAGTAATCAAGTATAATTATAATTAATAGAATATCTCCTTTTAACATTTTCTAACGGAAAGTGTAAACATAGCATATGCTCGACGAATATTGATCACTGATATAGATGTCAATAGGATTACAATCTAAATAGCATCTTATTAAGTTTTAATCAATGTCAGGCGATCTGTTATCATCACTTATAAAAGGCTTGATCACACTGTCATGTAGACACCAATATACTCATTTTTATCACTCTTGTGACACATGTACATGTGTTATCATCAATTTTATTAGAGCTTGACCATATGATTATGTAGTGATTACTTTTTATTTTTTTGTTTTCAATTTTATTAACTCAATTAAATTTATAAGTTAAAAAGTATAAATTTAAAGAAAAAAATAAAAAAAATACTTTATTTATTTCAAACAAAAAAAATTAACTAAGTTCCATATAAAATTTATATGTCAAACAAAGAAACTAAAAATAAACAGTAATATTATAATTAAACCATTAATATTCGTCTTGAACAAACTGGTTCGGGGTCGGGTTGTATTTATGGTATAACTTCGGTTTCGGGGTCAGGTTGGGTTTCATGATCTTTCAAATGTAGATGATTGTGGGTTTAAAAATGATAGTTATAGATACCAGTTAGCAAATGTTAGAGATTGATTTTTTTTCCTAAAGATTTGGTCGGTCGGTGTCAAAAAAATTGAAATTGTACTAAACAGTTTGTTTAATAGTTACCCGAAATCGTTCGTGAAAACAGTATATAATACTATATATACAAAGTCTCACTCAAAAAAACAAGAGTTGGCACTTGGGCAGATTTAGGCGTCATTCATGTTAAAAAAATTAAGAGTTTTGACGGTTGAAATAGTAAATCCTCGTCTCTATTCTTCTGTTGACTTAACCTCATCTGGTCATCTATTTTGTTGATTGAGTAATCAACTACTACTTGTCCTAACTCATCACTTGACCTCTTCGTCTCGTATATAGAAACATAAATTGTTTCTAAGCTTTGAGCTTAAAATAAACCATTTCAAAAAGTCGTCATCGTCGTCGTCATCATCATATCATTAGTTTCGATTTGTTGAACTCTATCTGTTTCTTTATGATTTATACATCACTTTTATTTAATGAACTCATGGACGTTTTTCTTGACTTCTTCCTCTCGTTGTCTCGCAGTCTCTTCCTCTTTCGATTGAGGATAACATGTTCAATCGGTTCCAACTACAAGTTCAAAATAAACAATCACCTAAGGTTTGATTTTTATGCATTAGTTTTGTACGAAGACCAAAGGAAACAAAACCGTGATTTTGCTAATTATTTTCGAAAGTTTCGTTTAATTTTAATTTGAATAACGAAAAACTTATACCAACGATTTGGTTTGCAATTTGAATTGAACACTATATAAACCAGGCCTGATCGAACACTCCTAACCTGTTGTATCAAGCAATTTAAAGTTTCAAACTTTTGAAATATTAATGAACTAAACACTGATAAAAATAATTTTCGGCTGACAGAGATAATTAAGTGGCACATTTATTTTATTTTTTTCCTCCTCCAACATTTAATTAATTTTGTCGGTATGAAATTGACCTGCACAATTTTGTTTTTCAATTATCTTTCTCTATATACATACGTACACACATTTTATTTATATATAAAAACAATTTTAAACAATGATCACTTTTTGCATGGTTACTTTTTAAATTTATTTTCATGTATCTCTCTTATACTAAATATATTTTTTAGTTAATTTCTTTCTTTTATTAAACAATAATATAAAATAATATATTTTTACAAATTCATATAATTAAATTTATCATGTATAATTATATATATATTTTTTTTGCATTTCTTGTTTATTTAAAAAAATTAATTATGTAATGGATAGTTGTCATATCATTAGAATTTTTTACATTTTAATCAATTACATTGTTATAAACAGTTAAATTCGTTATTTGTCTTAATTTTTATGTACATATTTTTAATTTTCAAAATTTTATTAATCATCAATTAAATTATTCAGTCATAGCTTTATATATATCATAGTGTTTTGCGAAGAGTAGTGGTTAAAGTTGATAGCATGTCGATAACAAATTTGTCAAAACATATGTTATTTTATGGTTGAAGCAAACACATCAACACTCGATATCACTCCATACATGAATATGTGGAACACGAGCAATTGAAAGTATAATATGTTAGCATGACTGAGCAAAATCTGACATCCTAACAATGGCATTTCTAAGTATATATAAAGTTTAAGGAATGAAGGCATTGCATGAAGTAGAATACCTTCATAGCTCCGATTTAATTAGAATTAGGGAGGTGATTGTTAGACATTTTAATTACAAACCAAGACTAAGTATTTGGTGGTGACCCAGGCCATGATGTATTATGAGTTGGTTAGGGCCTATGAGACATCCTAGGGTTTTTTATGTTGTTTACCAAGCTAGCGTGTAAATTATAAATATATGCGCATAGACTAGGTTAAAGTTTATGTATGAGAGTTGTTCTTATCAGCTTTGAGTATATTTTCTGGTTAATAAACAAACTTATCCTATAAATTATGGATTTTTTTCATTTGTTAATTGATCTTCAACTTAAAAAAAAACATTATTTTGGTTAGGATTGTAACACCACTAAAAAAATGATTTTTGCTACCAAAATTTGCAACGCAAAAAAAATTGTCCAATATTGTAACACATTTGCGACACTTTTTAGTCGGAGAAAAATGCCTGATTTTGTGTCAAGTTTGTGTCAAACTAGCGACAATTTAAAAAAACATCCATTGATGTCGCAAATACGTTACAACTTTGCGACACATTTCCAACAAAATGTGCTTTATTTTAATTAATTAAACTATGTGTCGTAAATGTATTACAAAACATTATTTTTTATTTGTATTTCTACATTTTCTCAAATAACAATAACAACAATCACTATATATAATATTAATTACCATGATTCCTTGAAAAAGAAATAGTAACTTTTTCATGTTTCACACTTTGACACAAGAAGGAAAAAAATGTGTGGATTTAGAGTTTAAGGTTTACTTTGTGATGAGATATTTAATTTTGCTATGTAACTTATGTTTTTACAAATGAAATATAATACTCGTTCTCGGGAGTGTACTGTGATAACTTTTTGAGTTTCACACTTTGACACAAAGAGAAAAAAAGAACAATATCTTTTTGAGTTTTACACTTTTGGCACAAGAAGAAAAAAATGTATGGATTTAGGGTTTAGAGTTTTGTTCCTGATGAAAAAGTTGATTTTATTATGTAACTTATGCTTTTGCAAATGATATATAATACTCGTTCTTCGGAGTGTAATGTGATAACTGCCCTTAACACTGTAGAGCCCGCCAAACGATGAAGACTGACAAAGTCAATCCGGAAGAGTCAAAGTTTTTTGGATAATTTCGTGTACAGCTTTTCGAGTACACGAAGTTATCGTGTACTCGAACCTTTGTATCTAGATTTCGTGTACACCTAGGCCTAGTATAAATAGACGTATTTTGTACAGGTTTAGGTTGGAATCCCGAGGCATACGCTCTCTAGACGTATTGAGGCGCTTGTACTCGAAGTTTTGCAATATTTATAAAGTTTGCATTTTTCTAAAAAAAAAAAAAAAATGTTTTTGTAATTTTCTATGAATAGTTAGAGACAACATCTCCTTTTCTTAAGATTTCAAAACTTAACTCCCCCTAAACTTATAGATTATCTTAGACTGACTCAAAGACCGAAAATCTTTTTGTTGTTTTTGTAAATTTTCTGACTCAAAGAATGAAAAATCTTTTTGTTGTTTTTTGTAAATGTTCTCCCCTAAATTTGTGACTATGGGAGGACACAAATTTTAATGTATTTACAAAATTGCTTTTAATTAAAGCTTATTAATTTGAGAGAGGCAAGCAGGTGATGGAATCGTGCTGTATCGAACGGTTTTGTGAAAAGGTCCGCTAGATTGTCATCAGTGGGGACCTTTTCAAGATGAATCAGCTTTCGTTCGAAACAGTCACGGATGAAGTGAATCCGGATGTCAATATGTTTAGTTTTGGAATGTTGTACCGGATTCTTGACGATCTGTAGGGCTGCTTCATTGTCACAATAAATAGGAGAGTCAAGAAAGTTCAAACCGTAATCGAGGAGTTGTTGTTGCATCCAGATAACCTGAGAGCAGCAACTGGAAGCAGCAACATATTCAGCTTCTGCGGTGGATGTGGATACGGTGGTCTGCTTCTTGCATTGCCATGAAACAAGACGATCTCCCAGGTACTGACACCCACCCGTGGTTGACTTCCTATCCAGGTTACATCCACCAAAGTCACTGTCTGAGTATGCAAATAATTGAAACTCAGAGTTCTTTGGATACCAAAGTCCGAGCTTAGGTTTCCCGACTAGGTACCGAAAGATTCTCTTGACAGCTATGAGGTGAGATGCCTTTGGATTTGCCTGATATCTGGCACACTGACATACTGAAAACATAATGTCTGGACGACTAGCAGTCAGATACATCAGAGAACCAATCATCGAGCGATAGAGATGCTGATCAACATCTTCACCTTCCAAATCCGAAGTCAGGATAGGACGTGCAGCCATGGGAGTGGTTGCCGGCTTTGACTCCATCATTTTGAACTTGTTCAAAATGTCTGTGACGTATTTTCCTTGGTGAATCAGCACACCCTTACAATCTTGCTTTACCTGCAGACCCAGAAAGAAGGTCATTTCTCCCATCGCGCTCATCTCAAATTTCTTCTTCATTATCCCTTCAAATTCCTTGCACAACGCTGAGCTGGTGAAGCCAAATATGATGTCATCCACATAGATTTGAACGAGAATTAAATCATTCTTATCTTTGCGGACAAACAAGGTCTGATCAATAGCTCCACGAGTATATCCATTTGCGAGTAGGTGATCAGTAAGCGTAGCATACCATGCTCACGGTGCTTGATGAAGGCCGTAAAGAGCTTTGTCTAACTTGTAGACATGCTCTGGATACTGAGAATCTTCAAAACCAGGGGGTTGGCACACATATATTTCCTCCTTTACCTTTCCGTATAAGAAAGCTGTTTTCACATCCATCTGATATACCGTAAAGTTCATATAGGAGGCGTAAGCCAAGAAGATTCGAATAGCTTCAAGTCGTGCTACTGGCGCAAAGACTTCCTCATAATCTATCCCTTATTGTTGATAAAAGCCTTGAACCACCAACCTTGCTTTGTTTCGGATAATGACTCCAGAGTCATCTCTTTTGTTTCTGAAAACCCATCTGGTTCCTATAGGCAGTTTTCCTTTGGGCAGGGGAACCAGATTCCATACTTTAAGTTTCTGAAACTGCATCAGTTCTTCCTGCATTGCTTCAACCCAGCTGGACTCTTTGAGAGCCATTTTAACATTCTTGGGCTCAACCTGTGAGATAAAACAAGAGTATAAACATGAATTAATTGGACCTGATTGACTTCTGGTAGTCGTCTCTTCAGGCAAGAGGTTCTGAGCTGTAAGGGTTCTGCTTCGAGTGAGAACACCTTCCGAGAGAGGTCCAATAATATTTTCAACTGGATGATTCTTGTTTATACTGAGTGTTGGCACTTCTTCCACAGCTAGATTGTCTAGCAAGTTGCTGAGATTATTCACTTGATCTATATTTGAGGAAGAAATGTTGTCGGTATGAGCATTTTCACTTGACGCAGTTACTTGATCACTACAAATAAAATGCCATTTAATGGCATACAAAAAGTGCCTTAAAAGACCAAAAAAGTGCCACTAGAAACCCCTTAAAGATTGTGTGGCACACAAATAAAATGCCACTAGAAGTGGTGACGCTAAAGCCTTTTAGTGGCACTTTTTCAAAGTGCTGCACAAAGTTTTTAGACTTTTAGTAGCACTTTTTTTCTGCCACAAAATAAAAAGAGATTTTTGTAGCACAATTTTTGTGCCACTAAAAATTAATCATTGTCACATATTCATGTTGGTTTTAGTAGCACTTTTATTTTGGCATAACATAAAAACATCTTTAGATGCTCAAATTTCGTGCCGGTAAAAACCACATATACTTAGTTGTATAACACATTGTCATAAAGACGCACTATATTTCAATATAAATATAAAATAAAAGTTGAACAACATTGTAAATAATAACATTAAAAATTTGATCCGAAACATAATACAAAAAATGTCAAAAGCAATATAATAAGCAACATCTTTTGGTTTTCAAACGTTCACACGTCACACGTAATTTAATCATTGATGAACATTTCACTCCCATATGACTTAGCTCGAAAACTTCTCATGATATCAACCCTGCCAAATGAACATTTCACTCCTCCGAATTTAGCACCAGCAAGCAATGAACCCATGTCAAAAGAGACCAGCTGTTCAAATTATTTATACAATTTTGTAATTTTGGTGAAAAAGCTACTTTGGTAGTTAAATGATAGTTTAAAAAACAAAAAGATGTTATAAACTTACAGTTCTTAAGAGGTTCAGGAACATCTCCACACACAATTCTTTGAGCTAATCTGCACAAGATCTTTAAATTACTTTGCATGAAAACATGAATGCATGTACACGTAATGCACATGCACAATTCAAAAACAATAACTTAAAAAACAAAAGGTTGTTATGTGGTAAAAGTGCTTAAATAGTTAGCAAGTGTTGATCAACAGTGCAATTACATTGATCCACTATCCAGAGAGGAAAAAACCATACACTCAACACAGAAACTAACAAATATGGGAAGTGATATGCATCAAGATTTGAGACAGCACATGAAATCAAGCATCAGAGATGATTTACATGGATTACCTGACTATCTTCTCATATTCTTAGATTTTGTCCTCCTAGATTTAACAAGTCATTAACAACCTAAGAAAATACACATGCACATACATACTATAATTTCTAAAAATAACTACTACTACATACTTGCTACATACTACATACATACATACGTACATAACAAACATAACAAATATAGGTGGCAATTTTTACCCATGTTAAAGAAAATGGGTTGGTTTGTGTAAACAGCTGTAGTATAATGGGTTGAAGTGGGTAACATCATAAAATTGAATGGGTTGAGATGGGTAGCACTTAAACACAATGCAGGTCAAGACGGGTAACCAAAAAAGTATGTAAATGCAATGGATTCAAACATTTAAGAATGATTAATAACATATTTGATAAGAAAATCACTAAAAAGTATCCAAATGGACTATTTCTTTACTTATAACACATCTTAAGTTAAACAAAATAGATGTTTTTTAAGAACAATCCATTTAGACCCAAACTGATTTTGCTTAAAACCTATTTTGACCTGCACCCATCTTGATCCGAACTCGTTCTGACTCGTTACCCGCATAATAACTAAATACATACATACTACTACATAGTTGCATACATACATGCTTACTACATAAAAAATAACATACAGAACTACATACATACCTATTGCATACAAACATACGACATACATACTTACTATAGACCTACAAACATACTACATACATACAAACTGCACATATACATAATAAGGAGAACTGCATAGTGTATACATACATATATAAATAGATACATATCTTCATACATACTATATTTTCTAAAAATAATTACCACTACATACATACATACATAACGAACAGAATTGAATACATGCATACCACTACAGTACTACATAGAAAACACATACATGGAACATACATACATACAAAACATATCATTGATTCAATTAAACTTTATTCATGAAAAACACCCATGATATGTTGATACACACCCAGAACATACTTATATAAACATGAAACATGCAAAGGGATTGTACCTTTGGTTTTAGGAGTTGTACAAGACTATGCTCAAGCTCTCTGCAAAAGCATTCTCTTCATTCAAGCTCAAACACTCACTTTAGAAGCATACAAACATACAACAATCGGAAATTTTAGGAGGAGCATAAAAATTCTGTCAAAAAGGGCATAAAAATTAGGTTAATTAAACCAATCAAAAATCAAGCAGGGTGCACCACTTCCTGTTGGCGCAGCCCAAGAACCGTATTCTCACGCCTCCAAAAGAATCACTGGTGATTTATCTAAACCATCTAGCCCCAGGTTAGACGCCGCACAAGTTGACTTTCACGACGGCTCCTGTGATGAGGTTGAATGGGAGTACATCGATGGCAGCAACGCCGCAGCGGTGTTCCATCTGAAGAGGACGAGCGACTGGATTTTCTGGTTTAGGGTTTATGTTTGAGGATTTCGAATGAGGAGCATCAGCGTCATTCAATTAGAGGGTGGATTTGAATTTGAGCAGATTTTGCTTTATGAGTTGTACTCTTTGTTTTAAAACCTGTATACATATATATAAAATATATAATATAATATAATATAATCTGACATATATAATTAATAAAAAATAATATATTTAAATATCAATTTGGTTTAAACAGTTTAACAGAATAACCAAACAAACCAAATTCATAAAAAAAATGAATCGTAAACCGAACCGAAAACCGTATTCACAATCTGATCTGGTTCATTCGGTTATAAATACGGTTCGGTTAACGGTGTTAAACAGCTTTTCGGTTTTTCTGAACACCCCTGACTACCAACACCTGATGCACCTCTTTACGAAGATTAAAATTAGGGTTTGAGAAAGAAATTAAGAAACGGAACTCCGGATTCGCTTATATTTATAAGAGGAAATGAATTTTAAGAGGGAATGATAAGTAGGAAAAATATTAAATTGGTTTAGTGGCATAAGTTAAATGCCATAAAAATACATGTTAATTATGTGTGGCATATAATAAGTGCCATTAAAAATATAATTTACAGGCATAAATAATAAGTGCCACTAAAAGTATGGGTCACACAAATGTGGCACACTAAAAGTGCCACCAAATCCTATAATAGTGACACAAAAGTTATGTGCCGCTAAAAATGTGTGCCACTAAATGGCATTTTATTTGTAGTGGATCCACACATTGTTCCTCAGGAATGTTATCTGAGAACAATGGATTATCAAAGGTCTGGTGAGAGGAAGATGAGACTTGATCCGTTTCTGGAAGTGGTTGAACAGATTGAGAAGTGTCAGGTTCTGATGGGAGAACTTCTTGTACAGGGGTCGGCTGAGCTGGAGGGTCACGATTGTACATGCCAGGAGGATCAACTGTCAAATGATTAGGATCATATGGAACATAGTCAACTCTATAGTCCACATCATCACCTTTGTAGAAATCATCCGCTTGCTCAGATGCTCCTGCATTCTCAGATGGAGTGCTGAAGGGCTTAAAAGTGGAGTCATACTCAAACAGCCAGTTTGGACCAGAACCAGCATCAGTAGAGTTCATTTCTTGCCAATCTATGTAGTATGATTCCACAATCATCCGAGTTTTCTTGTTATAAACTCTGTATGCTGCCCTTTCAGATGAGTAACCCACGAAGTAACACTCATCTGCCTTATCATCAAACTTATGATTAGGCTCTGTATGAAGAAGAGTGCAAGGACATCCGAATGACTTGAAGTGTCCAACTTTGGGCTTCTGATTGAATAGAATCTCGTAGGGAGTCTTTTGATGACGCTTGTTCAGAAGTGCTCTATTTTGAACATAGCACGCAGTGTTAACTGCTTCAGCCTAGAAAAAGATTGGTAGCTTTGATTCTGACAACATCGTTCGTGCAGCTTCTATAAGCGTTCTGTTTCTCCTTTCAGCAACTTCATTTTGCTGAGGCGTTCTAGCTGCACTGTATTGCCTAGCTATCCCTTTTTCATCACAGAAATCTATAAGAGTCTGATTTCTAAATTCAGTTCCATTATCAGTTCTAATCACCTTGACCTTTAGATTCTTCTGATTTTCAATCAAGGTAATGAACTTCTTCAAAATCTCTGGAGCTTCATCTTTCTTGGCTAGAAAGAACACCCAAGTGAATCTAGAATAATCATCTGTCACAACGAGACAATATGACTTTTTCCCGATACTCATTACGTTAATCGGTCTGAAAAGATCCATATGAAGAAGTTGAAGAACTGAAGAGATGGAATTGAACAATTTTGGCTTGTGAGGTCTCTTGTGTTGTTTCCCTTTAGCACAAGCGATACATTTCTCAATAGTGGAGAAATCTTTAGAAGGTAGACCAATGACGTGATCTCCCTTGGCGAGTCTGTTCAGATTCTTTAAGTTTACATGACCCAGTCGCCGATGCCATAACAGACAATCATTTTTTTAATTTTTTTTTAATTTTAACTTTACAAAAACTTAAGAAAATACAAAAAGATTTTATTTGGACAAGCAAAGTGAATCGATCAATTTGGGAAGTGAAATAATCTCTAAGGATCAGAATTTCACTATCTTATTATGATCTCAAAAGAAATCACAACCTTGAATATCTATTCTATGCTAAGAAGTTGAAATGAGTTTTTCAAAACTTAAATAATCAGACTTGATCAAACTTAAAATACATATAAATAGATAAATAAGTGTGAAATTGTGATCATTAGATAACTAGAAACGTGTGACAACTATTTGACTTCTTGTTTAAATCCTTGAATCAAAACAAGATTGTGTTTCCATAAACTTGAAATTGTGTTTGAAAAACTCGGGTATTTTCCATGTTTTGTGCAAACAAAGAGCGGGAAATACCTACTGAAGCATTCTATGTTTTGCGTAAGCAAAGAACTGGATGTGTGACGTTAAGGCCAATGTGTCTGCAGATCAGAAAATAAAAGATGCCAATGAGCACAAGATGATAGAACCCCTTCTTGTTCTTGATTCTAAACCTACTAGATCTGTTCTTTTCTTTTCTCATCTTAAAACTCTGTCAAAATAATTTGAAGTTCGTTGAAACACAATCAAAGTTTGAAACAAAGGATTTAACAAGACTGATAGGTTGCATATTAATCTAGTCTTACAATCTAATTGATCACAAAATTCCCAAAAAGATATTTTCAGAAAAACTTGATCATATAACTGACCTTTAAGAGATGGAATAACGAGTGGAAATAATTGGTAGGGAATAGCTATTTAAAGGTTGTGCTTCTTTAAGAAATTATCTAATATAGTTAAAATTTTGATAACAGATTTGATCCCACAAATTTGAACCGATTAAACTTTAAAACTTGTTCAAAGTTTATTTTATTTTATTTTATTTTATTTTATTTTATTTTATTTTATTTTATTTTATTTTATTTTATTTTATTTTATTTTACTTTATTTTATAAAAGTTAGAATTTTAAAATCGAAATAAAATAAAAATAAGTGTGTACTCGAAAATTATGTACACGAAATCGCGTATTCGAAATGACCCTATAAATAGTCCAACCATATTAAATTTCGAGTACCATATTTTCGTGTACACATTTTCTTCATTTCGAGTACAGACTTGGTGCTCTGAGGCGATCTCGATTTCTAGACCCGATCTCAAAATTCTACTCCGGCTATCCTATAGACCATCATTAGGCGACCTTAGGTATAGAGTTTTATCAAATTTTGACCGTGGATTCGAAAGTTATGGTCAAAAATGATTTTCGAATACGCAAATTTCGTGTACAGGAGGTTTTTGGTCAAATTGACCAAGAAATACTTAAAATTGAAAGGCAATTTGTAAATATGTTGGTCGCCTTTCAATTCCGAGTATATTGAATCGGTTTAGAAGTTCTAAGGAGCCAAAATGATAAACTTCTCTAAGGATTTTTGAGTACACGAAATTTCTCAACTTCGTGTACACGAATATTTCGTGTACAACAAATATTTCGTGTACAGATCACATTTCGTGTACAAGTTCCATTTCGTGTACATAATGAACTTCGTGTACAGAATGAACTTCGTGTACTCAACTCAGTTCGTGTACACAACTTACTTCGTGTACTAGATCTGTTTCGTGTACACCTGTTGTTCCGAGGAGAAGTGATCAACACTTAGAAAATTTTTTCAATTTTTCGTGTATGGCCTCTATTTCGTATACTTGACTTGTTGAACTAACTTGATCATTTTCTATTTCAGATGGCTGACTTAAGGTTTGTGCATGATCACAACATGACAGCATTTCTTGGGGAACCTCCAGCCAAACACTTAGAGTTCAAGAGCATGATTGAAGGCCTGATACTGTCTCCCGTCAACTACGCTATCATGGAGTACCCTCAAATCGTTACCTCATTTATTCGAGACTTCTGGAGCTCAGTAGAGGAGAGTATTGATGCGGATGGAAACATCAGTATAGTCGGAAAGATCCAGGGTCACCCCATCACTATTTCAGAGCAAATTATTAGAGATTGCCTGCAGTTCGGAGACAAAGAATCTGATCCTGTTGAGCTAGATCAAGAGCTGGTAAACAAAACTGTTTATCAGATGGGACATGAAGGCGCTTACCCACCCACCGAGAAGAAACTACTGCATCCGTATTGGAGATATCTAGCACACGTGGTGACACAATGTCTTTCTGGACGAAAAGGGGGATATGATGTACTCAACCAGACACTTAGCTCTTGTATGGTGGCCCTAGCACTTGGAGAAGATTTCAACTTCTCAAGGATGATTTTTCAGGATATGCACGCGAACATCAAAGGCAAGAGGAAAGAGAGATTCCTGGCCTTTCCAAGATTCATTCAGATTATTCTGGATAAAAGATATCCGAACCTGCAACGCACATTTGGTTCACTGGAAGTTAAGAGGATGCGAGACGATATCTTCGGCTACATGAAGATGAACAAACGCGGAAAGAAACAGTACATTGGTCAAAGGCCCCTAATCAAGTTTGGAAGATTCGTGGGAGAAGGCGTAGATGAAGACATGCCTGGAACCCCAGTGGCAATAGTTGCCGAGGAGCATGATACTCATGCTACAGGCTCAAGTGTTAAAGCTAGTAAAGCTGCTGCTGCTAATGATTCTTCATCTTCTTCAAGCGAAGATTTTGTTCCTGAAAAGCCACCAACCAGACAGGAACGAGAAGAAGCTCAAGATACGGATTACACTCCAACTCCTGAGTCTTCGCCAAAGAAAAAGAGGCAAAAGACAATGGCTAAGAGAACCAGAGATCCTCAACTTCAAAAGATGTTCTCAAGTTTATCTTTCTCTTCTGCTGCTGCTGTCATGACACAGGCACCCGTTAAACCCTCTCCCGTCACCAAACCACCATCACCACCTCATGTCACATTACCACCATCACCACCTCACGTCACTAAACCACCATCACCACCTCATGTCACATTACCACCATCACCACCTCATGTCACAAAACCACCTTCACCACCGCTTGTCACTCAACCACCTCCACCGCCTAAACCTTCTCAACAACCTAAACCTGCATCCAAACCTTCGAAAACCAAACTCATCATCCGAGTTCCCTCCACACGTCCATCAGTCACCATTCCGCCTAAAGCCAAAACCAATACCAAATCACCTTCACCCCATTCCGGAAGCAGCAAAGGAAAATCTCCTTTGCGTTCCGATTCACCCTACGAGCCTGTGCAGGTGACTGTGGATCTCATTGGACTTCAGGAGCGAGTCTATCAGTTAGAGAAAGATGCGGAGATAAAAGACAAAATGATCATGAACCTGCGTGAAGGGAAGATCAAAATATGTTCTCATCTGAACAAGTGCAGAGAAAAGGTCAAGGCGCATGAAAAATTCATCAGAATTCTTTTATTAGAGAACCACAAGATGCAGAGGGATATCAAACGACTCAAAGGAGAAGAAGTCTCCGAGTCTGAAGATGAAGTCATGGATGTCAGTGATGACAGTGGCGACAGTGATGATGATAATGATGGAAATGATGAACAAGATCAAAAGAAAGATAAAGATGAAAAGAAGGACAAGGATGATAAAGACGACCAAGGCGACAAAGATGATAAAGATGGAGATGACAAAGATAAAGACCAAGGTCCTCCTGATGACAAAGATCAAGGTGGAGACTCTGGGAATCCATCATCTTCCGAAAAGCCTTCTGGTCTGTATGATGATCTATTTGGAGACATTCCAGATGACATCCTTTTCGGTGATTGTGTACAGCCAGACGAGACTACTGGAGCCGGACTTGACAGTATATTTGATGATCTTCCGGATGATTTTGATTTTGGGTCACCAAGCCATCTGAAGAATGATCAAGCCAAGTCTTCTGCAGGGGCATCTGTAGAAGAAGAACCAGAAAATATAATTCTTGGCAATGTGTCATCAGATCCTTATATCGATTATCTGTATGCCCACAAATACATTGATGCATTGGGAAATGAGATCACTTCTCTGAATGAAGTGATAGATAGCTGGTTTGATCGAAAGAAGGACTGGACGCCTGCTCCTCCAGTAGATAAAGCAGCTTGGTTCAAAGAGATGGGCGACCAGCATCCAGAGCATACCTTCATTTCCGATGACAGAAACCTATTTACAGTTCGCAATGATAGATCAAATGTATGCTGCTGGATGTACGACAAGCAAAGAGATATCTACTTGGTGAAACGGATGAGTGGAAAGGTCGAGTTCTACAAAAAGCCAAGAGATTTTTGTTCGTTGCCCAAAGTAGACATCAGAAGCATTGACAAGGCTATGTTCTTCAACCCGTCTAAGGACTCACAGGCTGATTTGTTCGCAAAGTTTATCAAAGATCAGTGTGAGAAGAATTTCCCTGTGATGCGCACGGCAAAGGGACGACGTTTTGTCTCTTCGTGCATCATAGATCCAAAGACAAAGAAGCCTTGGGTGTACTATAAGTACCCTCCTCCTCATGTAGAGCAAGCAGTCCCCGTCTCGCCAAGAGTTCCTGATAACTCTTTGGCTAAATTTCTATCTTGGTATTTTGATGATCTGAACCTTGCTGCAGTCATTCTTAGGAATATGGACGATATTGATGACATCGACATGATTCTTGACCCTATGGATCTTCTGAAGTATGGTAAGGATGACATGATGAAGCTGCACAACTCTCCTATACGAGTATATTCCGGAAATGATGAGCTGGCTAAGCCATTTACACGAGTTGTTGCTTATGCCATGAAGCTGAAGCTGTATGCTGGAGCAGGGCCACACAGTGTTACTCTTCCTATCGGATGACTTCGCCAGTCTAGGGGGAGTTTGTAGAGCCCGCCAAACGATGAAGACTGACAAAGTCAATCCGGAAGAGTCAAAGTTTTTTGGATAATTTCGTGTACAGCTTTTCGAGTACACGAAGTTATCGTGTACTCGAACCTTTGTATCTAGATTTCGTGTACACCTAGGCCTAGTATAAATAGACGTATTTTGTACAGGTTTAGGTTGGAATCCCGAGGCATACGCTCTCTAGACGTATTGAGGCGCTTGTACTCGAAGTTTTGCAATATTTATAAAGTTTGCATTTTTCTACTTGCTTTCGTGTTTCTAACTTGGATTCCGCACTTGTTAGAGATCATTGATGATGTTTACAGAGATAAAGTTTGGATCTTGATCAGTTTGAGGACCTACAAACACATGGGGGAATAAACCAAGAAATAATAAAACTTATATTCGAAAAAATTCGAATTCTTGGTTGCAAGTTTGCGACACACTTTTGACAAAATGCAATTTAATTAAATTAATTAAAGTATGTGTCACAAATGGGCTGCAAGTTTAAGACACATTTGTGACAAAATGCAATTCAGTTATATTAATTAAACTATGTGTTCCAAATGTGTCGAAAAACGTTATTTTTTTATTTTTATTTCTATATTTATCATAGTATCAATAAAAACAAATTGTAATGAAACTTATATTCAAAAAATTTTAAATTTTGGGTTGTTACTTTGTGATATGTTTTTGACAAAATGCAGTTTAATTGAAACTGAGTTTTTCCTGCCGTGCGTTGCGACATGTTATCACAGTACACTTTCGAGAAATGATATTATATATCAATTGCACAAGCATAAGTTATACAGCAAAATCAAATATCTCGTAATGAATTCTATAAACAGTTTTCATAAAAGCATAACATCATACAAAACCCATACGTATATGTTACTAAAATAATAGAAAAAATTGTTCATATAATCCTTTTTACCGGAAACCAATCGGTTGAATTAAAACTTAACTCAAATCTATAAGCAACTCTCTAATTTAATGTGTTCATATCTATTAATAACTTCTCAAAGTTTAACAAGCTTCTGATGATCCAAGTTTAATTTCAAAACGTCACTATTTCTTTCGTTACCTATAATAAACCAAAACTACTATTTAAATTAATCAAACTATGCGTCGCAAATGTGTCGCTAAATGTTTATTTTATATTTTTATTTCTATAATTATCATAGTATAAATAACAACAATTATAATAAAACGTATATTCATAAATATTTGAATTTTGGGTCGCAAGCTTGCGACACGTTTTGTAACAAAATGCAATTTAATTAAATTAAAATTAAATTATGCGTCGCAAATGTGTCGTAAAACGTTATTTTTTTATTTTTATTTCTATATTTATCTTAGCAAATGTATCGCAAATTTATATTTTTCTAGTAGTATAATCTATGGGTGACTATTTCCTTTATTATTTATTATCGTTAGATCATATGAGTGTGGTCCGTGTGGATATGGTCAATGTTATATAATAATATGAACTTACGACCGTAACAGGCAATAGAAAATGCGTCATTTGTTGACCATAACTATACATAAAATATCAATAAAAGATTTAATTTCGTAAAATTTAAGAATAATATATTGCCATGAAAATGAAAAATACAATTAAATAGTACGATTTTATCAAATGATCATCAGTTATCATTAGATAATTAGTTAATTAACCCTATTTAACTCTTCATTATTCATTAAATTTTTTAATTTTATCAAACTTTAAATTACTTATTATAACTCGCATATATAGAAAACTCAATAATTGGCTATACAATCATTATTATTCTTCTTTTTTTACAGTCAATACTCAGCTACTTAACTCACCCTAACAAACGATTCACCTTTTGTTAAAGAGCCGGATGTAATAGAGCATATACCATCTAAAAGAGAACCAACAACTTGGGAAACAACCTGACTCAACGTAAAACATTTTTCTAACGGACACAATCCCTCAATAATCATATGATTATAGACAGATCATTAAAGAAGCCCCCCAAAACCTAAAAGATCACAAAATAATTAAGTTTCTTGAAATCATTGGATTTGTATATTTTTTAAGTTACATATCTTAACTCGTATTGTGTTAAAATGTTACTCATCTCAACCAATTCTATGTTATATTGCTACTCATTTTAACTCAAAATATAATAATTTTTTTAACCAAATCTACCCATTTTTCTTACCATAGGTCAAGATTGCCAGGTTTACAAAATATAAATAAATATAATCGAACCGCAATCCTTATTACCAACCAACTTCGAGAGGTATGCATTGACATGATAAGCGAGTAGGATTCTTAATATTCTTAATATTATAAGAATCCTGAGATCAACCCATTGATTCGATTAGGGTTGTTCACGAGTCGAACTAAACTAAGCGAGGGTATGTTTGTGGTCGGCTCTTAACAAACTGAGTGGCTCAGTTTGGTTAAGATTTGTAAAATCGAGTCAAATGTTATGCTCGTTGCTCGGATCTTTTTAAAAACAAGCGGCTCGGCTTGGCTCGGTTTCAAAATAAAATTTGATGCAAATTATATATATATATCAATTTCAAACTCAATAACTAAAAGGCAATAAGTTCAACCATATACAAACTCAAAACAAAAATAAAGCTTATAAATTACAAATTGTCATAATACGAAAGCACAAAAAAGTTTAAAATTTTTAAATAGCTTATTAACATATACAAACATACACAAATTTAGTTATATTTAAACGAGTTAAAACGAACGAGCCAAATGAGCGACTACCCAAATGAGCAACGAGTGAGCCTACTTTGGCTCGTGCTCGGTTTGTTATCATGGACGAAGGATTTAAGGGACTGGAGGGGGCGACCGCCTCCCCTCTTTTTTTCGCCAGTAATGTTAATTTTCGGACCGTAAGGCAAAAAAAAAGTTTAATACTGGTTTCGCCCCCCTAAAAAAATTTAAATATTGGTTTCGCCCCTCCTCAAAAAAAAATTAAACCATCCCTCTCGTTTTTTTTAACCCGTTTCCCTCCCTCTCATTTTTTTACCCCATTTCTCACAAATTACATTTTTCTTTTCTCATTTTTCTTAATCTCTAAAATACTCTTCCAGTCCTAAACCCCTCAAAATTGAATTCCTGTCCATTTCCTGTAATTCTCTTCCATTTCATGCGTCACGTACACTGCACTAATTCAGCAAAGTTAGCCTAGTGGTTAAGGCTTAGCCCTTTCTCCTTGCAGACCAGGGTTCAAGTTTCACTGATGACACTTTAATGGATACCAAGTGAGGGGAGCAATCTTGAGTTTAATTTCGGGTTCTGAACCAATTGGGGGGAGGGTTTACCTATTCCACGGGTTCCCACGCATCAGGGGTACAGTCTCATGGTCGACGATTGAGGAATCAATCTTAGTTACCAACCGTCAGGAGGATAACTGAAGGTAACACGACGGGACCCCTGCCGTTAAAAAAAATGTACACTGCACCATATCACCACTCCAAATCCAACCTCCAACTCCAAGATTTCTAGCAATCCAGCCGGAATTCACCCTTTCCGAGTTCCGAGCGGCGACCAAGCAGCCCTCCTCGGCGAGTTCCGACAGGCGACCAAGCAACTAGAGAGTAGACACTTTTGATTATACATTTAGATTTTATATTTGACGCCCCTAGTGTATTTATTTGTTATGCTTTAGAATTGATATGTTAATTGGGACATACACTTTTGCTTAACCCAACTAACCGACACATACTGGTCGATTGAAGAAAAAAAATTTTGATCACGTAAGATTCCGTTCCCCCTTCCAATCTAGTGAAGCTCCGTCACTGTTTGTTATGAAATCAAACCGAGCGTGCTCGGCTCGTTTAAAATAGAGTGAAATTTGAACAAGCTTTTGCCGATCTTTTTTCAAGCGAGTGTCTAACAACGAAGATTTTGGACAAACTCGAGAAGCGATGAACTAATCTAGTAAGAATTTAAAAGTATTTGTTTATTTTATTTTCCCTTAAGGTTTTATAAACTGAACTATATACATGCAGTTTAATATATTCAATACAGATTTTATATTTTATGAAAATAATAACAATAATAATAACAAAAACAAAAACAATAATAATAAAAGTAAAAATAAAAATAAAAGTAAATTAGTAGTTTTTAATTATTTAAAGTGACACATACCACGTGAACGGATAACACATGCTGCATAAGAAAACTCTAGTAAAAGGTAATCATAAAACGATAAACGTTAATGTTGGTTAGAGTTGAACGACTTGGTTTTTTAATTAAATCCCGTGTTCATGCAGACGTAATAATATTATATTAATATTAATTAATATTAATTTAAAACACCACATTTAATCCGCGGTTTAAAGTCTTGTAACCAATAATGTCTTGTACTATTGATAAGATAGATGTATGAGGTAAGTGATAGGAGACACAAGTCATGGGTTCGATTCTTGATCTCATCCGGTTTTACCAGCCTTCCACCGTCGTGTCTTTGGGCGGGTGCTTGGGTCGGGTTTACCCCATTAATTGGTAGTTGGTAGGCTAGGAGCTCCGTCCATCTAAACTAGTTGTCAGCTTAGGCATTCTTTTGCAATTGAAGGCTGCGTACAAAACACCGGACAGTTGATTAGTTGCCCGTTAAAAAAAAAAGTCTTATAACTTGACCGTCATCCTTTGAAACTTCCATGATCATCATCATCATCATCATCATCATTCATCCCACCCAAATCATCCATAAATATTCTTCCCTCCTTCAATTCACTCCCGATCAGCCGCCACTCACAACACATTAAACTCGATTAATCAGAACCCGATCAAAATTCGATGGATTTGCAGCATCAGCATCAAGATCTTGATCATGGTGACGATAAGATCAATCACCAAAACATCTTAAACACTGATCAACCGGCTCATCTTGATCATGATCTTGATCTTGATCATGATCTTGACGATGATAATGGTGATCTTGATATTGATTATGGCAAACACACATTGAATTATGAAGCTGGCCCGCTTTACTGTACGGATAACAACCCACCGGATTCATACGCCGTTTGCGAGACCAAAGTCGCCGACTGGCTCGACCGAAACACATTCATCGAACGCAAGGCGTCTGTGAAGTTCGCGTGTGTCAAAACCCTAGATCCATGTCAAACTCGATCATCTCATCGTCGATCGGTCACCTTAAACCAACGACCAAAACTATCCATAATCGGGTTCCGGAAGAAACCGGTTCATAACAACGATGCAAAATCCAGGCGGGCTGATGGGGTTGAAAACGTCCGGTTGTTTAGAAACCGGTCCGAACCGGGGAGAGACTACTGTCTGCTGATAACTGAACCGGTTTCACCTAAGGTTTCTTGTGTTGGTCGAGTTGGGTCGGTGCGGGTTCAAGGCCGGAAGGCTGGGGTTTGGAGGAGTTTCAAGGCTGCTTTTTCGAACCTGGTTCAAGCTAATAGAGTGGCAAAGACAAGTGCTTGATCATACCGGTTCGAACCGCCGGAGCTGGTTAGCCAGCCGACGGTCAGGCGACTACATATATAAATATATATTTATTTATTTTGTTATTATTTTTTATTTTTATTTTATTTTAATTATTTTTGTCAATTTCGTTATAGTTGAATTTACTTGTAATTATGGGTGCCCACCAGGATGCTATAATTTAGACTCAATAGATGGTCGTTTTGGACATTTTATAGCAATTATAAATTAAATAATTTAGATTACCAAACTTAAGGGTTTCTTTTCGTCGACACTTAATGAGTATTTAATGTGTAGATAACGATATAGATGAGTGGGAAAATGCTATAAAACATGTAAAAAACAATTCCACGATAGTCACATGACACGTTATATATTGTGTAATAAATGTTATTTTTAGGCTATTTTGTCTATAGATATGATTCAAAATTCAAAACCACGTGATTTGTGAAGTTTGTTTATTTCAAAAAATATCTAAACAATTATTTTGCAAATAAATTGTTTTCTAATAATAAAAAAATCATTCTTAGGATTATATATGTAAAATTAAGATTACTAAAGTTTATAAGCGAATAATTATAATTAATTATACAGTTATTCGCTTATTTCTAAATCCTAAACGGCCTGTTATGATTTAAAATGAATTTTGGGGCAAGATACACTTTAACCTAACATTTTTTATTTATTTATTAGAAGAGACATCGTAACCAAAATACAAATTAAAGTTTGCCAACGTACGAGGGTTTTGCTGAATGAGTTTTATTGTGAACTAGTCTAAAGTCGTCCTTTATGACAGAAAGGACAGTTACTAAACTCAGTCACTCAGTCGTGAAAATTGCTAAATGTTGATTTTTGTCTCAAAATATCCATTTGATTTTCCTATGTCAAGATTTTATACCATTTACGGGTGCCGCCACTCATGGTTTAACAGACGCCACCCACAAAAAGAAGCCACATATCCTTTATGGGCGTCGGCGTCCGTAGAATCTGAACGATGCCAACTTATTTGAATTTTTGTGTCACAGGCATAAATGGGCAGAATGGTCATAAAATTGAAACATAAACGGGCTATACACCCATAAACTTAATATATGGGCGGGGCGTCCGTAAAATTGAAACATAAACGAGTGGGACGACCATAAACTAAATATATGGATGGGACGCCTATAAACGAGCGGGACGACCATAAACTAAATATATGGGTGGGACGCCTATAAACGAGCGGGACGACCATAAACTAAATATATGAGTGGGACGCCTATAAACTTGAGCGTCAACGCCTATAAAAGAGTAAATGACTTCTTTTTATTGGTTCTTTTTGTGGGCGTCACATGTTTAAACATGGGCAGACGCCCATAAATGATGTGGACATTTTATAATATAGGAAAGTTAAATGGATACTTTGGTACAAAATGTGATCAACTGGATATTTTGAGAATTAATCCAACTCACTTTAATTAATTTTTTAGTAATAACAATTCCTCATCTTTCTTCATTCTCATTCTATTGGAGCTTATACATGCGCTGAAGTAGATAATAAAAGAGAGAATTACATATATCCCCCTCTTTTAAGGTCTAATTACATATATACCCAACTGAAAATTCTAATTACATATATACCCAACTGAAAAAATTTAATTACATATATACCCAACTTTAATATTTTTAAACAATGTGACAAACATACCCTTTTAGTAACCTTTGAATTCCAAACACACATACGTAAACCTAATACGCAAACACCAAATTCGTTCATCGCCCTCCCCCATACGACTGAAGTTCTGTCAATTAAAAATGAAAAAAAAAGACACGAAAAATGATAACAAAAAAGAAGCAAAAACACTAAAAAAGGGAAAAAACGTAAAATAAGGATATATTTGAAGCAAGGGTAAAATAGGTTTAATAAATTTTTTTAAAGTAAGAGTAAAATATTAATTTCTTAATTCATTTTAATTAAAATAGGTATATTTAAAATTTTAGCATTAGAGAATTAAAGGAGATATATGTAATTAAAAATTTTGGATTGGGTTTATATGGGGATATATATATGTAATTAAAATTTTAAATTGGGTATATATGTAATAAATGAAATTTATAAGGGGATATATGAAATTGTCCCTAATTTCCTAAATAAAACATCCCATGCGTTGACCATCTTCATCTTCCTCATTTTAAATTAGGGTTTCTTCATATTTTTTCCCATACCTGATCAATATGAAAAATACATGGGTTACAAATGGTTTCCACAATTAGAGAACAGATCTTTACCTCTTTCATTTTGCTTGCAGAAATGAATTTAAGTTTTCTTCTTTTGAGAAATAAAATTAACAAAACCTGGATTAGTTATATATTTCTTGAGTTTTATATCACTGCCTCATATGTATTTCATGCTTGCATTTGTTCATGTCTTATGCTTGTGTAATCCGTTTTTTGTTTCGTGTTCTTCTCTTCCGTTTTAGTTTGGCTATTATATGTTTTCCTACGTGTGTTACAGTGTATTGTATTGTTTGTTTGTATGTTTGTGTTTATGTATAATGCTTGTGCATCTGGGTGGGGGTGGGGTTAAAGCTTGTTACAAATTATTATAAAAAATCACTGTTGTAAAAGTCGGCCTCCAAAGCAAGGCCGAGTACTCTCCGAGTACTCGCTTCAAAGAGTTGTTCTGAGGCCGAGTACTTCCTAAATATTACCCGAGTACTCCCGCCTAGGGCCGAGTACTCTCCGATTACTCGCTCCAAGGATATGTTCCGACCTAGAAGCGTCTAGCGACTTTTGCAAAAATGTAAAAAATAAATAAAAGTTTAGTAGCATACCTCAACCAGATGTATTCTCAAAGGCGATATCTTTATTTCATTATGTTAGGCGATATCTTTATTTCATTATGTTAATAGTACTAAAGTTTGTCTTCATTTCATCCTAACATATCCTTACTAATTAATGGGATTTTACTGTTATATTTGTTTTATGTTGGTCAATAATTTGTGCTTTTTATTTGTATTTTTGTATATTTTGGTCAACAATTTGCGCTTTTTATATGTATTTTTGTATATTTTGGTCAACAATTCATCATTTAGTTTTTTTATTATGTTGATGCAAATGTAGTTTGAATTCTCAAGATTTTTTTTTGTTAAAATATATATTTTTAGATTATTTTAGTTGTAAGTGGATGAATTTAAAATCTTCCAGTTTTTTTTATTATTGATGTTTACTTATATTCAACTTTAAAAATCCTCATAAAAGAATTAAATACATTTTTTTTATGAACATCAAACGTCCGGTCACCCGGGATCATCCTGACAAATAGATAACCCTTCCGTCCAAATAACAGAGCGTGGTGACCTGACTCACCTGCCCAGAAGGAAACCTACAATTAGAAAAACCCTCTGGCTCACCCCAGAGCAATATTTGCTCTAGGTGAGACTCCAACCCAAGACCTCTTATAAAAGAAGTCAAGGGACTACCATTAAACTAGATGCACTTTGGTTAAATACATCTTTTTTGGTGGCTTACTCATCATAATTTGTTGTCTCGATGTATGAGCAACAATTCATCATGTTTAAAATATGCAGCGTAGTCTTTTAACGATCTACTAGGTGGCTAACCATACATTCTTCTTGTTTTTTTTGAACGGCTTCAAGCTGAACGACTGATTTAAGCCTAAACGGGCACACATCCAAAGGCAGGTCTAGTCGTCACCCCTTCACCCACCAGATAAGCGGGAACCGGATAAATCCGTAAAACCTCTCCCTTGCTCAGGTTTGAACCCCCGACCTCAATGAGGTGCAACTTCTCCCCTTCATTGCAATACCGCTAGGCTAGAAGCCCTTTGGTGACCATACATTTTTCACATCCCCATTTTTATGAACCGCGTAATACAACGACATTCAAGACGAGATTTTAATTAACTTCTCGGATTTGATGATCTGGGGTGTACGCTTGAGTCATCTCCAGGAGGACCTTACAAGTGGGTAAACTCTCTTACCTTGTTTCAGCAAGTATGTCTCGGCTCGGATTCAAAGCAAAGAGCTAACATAAAGAAGTTAATGGGCCACCATTATGCTATAAGCCCTTTGGTTCCTCATATTCTCTAAGAAGCCCAAATTTTTACCCTTGTTTAAGGTTACAGTCGACTAACTTATGTTAAAAAATAATAAGTGTATAAATAATTCATATGTTTCATCATATTGCAAGTTTGGTTTTTATAAATAAAAAATTGCAAATTTAGTCTATAAATAAATATGAGATGGTTACACATTTAGTCTCCATATACTTAACGAAAATTATTACATGTGCCATCCAACAAGGATACTAGCTTCAATCTTTCTGAATCGAGTATCTAGTAAAAGTTTACGACTGTTTTAAAAGGGGTTGTGTTAATCTCACATCCAATTCTTTATTTTCACACCTTTTATACGTGTCATATAACACCCTACGAAATAACTAAACAATATGAATACAAAATAACTAAAAAAATCTTCTAATCAATCTTATAATGTAGCATTCAAACCTGAAACATGCTTAAAATAAAAGGACAACTATAAATAGTTGGTGAGTTTCATAGGTTTAATCACACACACAAAAAATAGTTGATATAATATAGCTAAATAGTTTTTACATGTGAACACAAAGCATAATAAACTAGAATAATGAACAAAGTATGTCAAAGTAGATCAGATAATGTTAACAAGTAATGCTTGACCAAGTTTAGCATTCCTAACAATGCTGAAGTAGCAACAATCACCGCGAGCTTCCCCCGAAGGTAAATCAAACACGGTGGATCTGGTCGGGCCAAAAGATTTATCATTGTTTACCAAAAAGTTTAAGTTTGTGATCAATGCAAGTTCATAACTAAAGCTCACTACATCTAAGACCATTAAGCTAAGTTCACATGAATAATAATTTAAGATACAGTTTAATGGTTATAAACATGTTTCACTCCAAAAGTAAAAGCGTAAAAAGGGATATGAAGACTCACCTTAATTGATGTGCCAGCCTTTGCAAATAAATGATAGTGTGTAGTCCAAATAGTATCCAACACAATCAAATTAACCTAGTTGCAATCACATATGAACTAATGTAACTATGACTTATATGGTATTCTTAATACAACTATAATATTGTAATTTGACCCCATACATGAATGTTTGTAATTAGACTTGTTTCAAGAGTATTTTGTAATTATAACATTGTTTAAGTACTTTAAAGTTTATAATTCAATTTATAAAATTGATAAATGTTTTTTTATAAAATAATTTGTTAACTAATAATGAATTAAATGACATATTAATATTAGTTTTATTGTTTATATTTATATATTTATAAATCTTCACTTTATAAATCTTAAGCTTGAAATTGCTACGATTATTATTATTTAATACTTTTCTTTGTTATATAAATATATATATTATTTAGTATTTATAAAACTTACTTTATAAATAATTTAAACTTTATTATTATTATTGGTCTTATTAATATTTTGGTGTCTATGTATATATGTGTGTGTGTGTATATATATATATATATATTCTGTAATGAATTATAACAAGCAAAATTTTTTTAATATTACATAATTTAAGTGGATGTTACATACAGACTTCCGTGTGCTTCTTGTCTGTCAACTTTTCACCAGTTGCGGCTTGCTGTGTGCTTGTCGTCTGTCAAAATACGAAAACACAGGTAACGTGAAACAACAAATAATGACACAACCGACCGAAGTGAAAAAAAGTATGATGAAGAAAATATTGGCTACGGCTTTTCCCTGGAAAAGTGATAAGTAACCGCCTGTTGTTCAGACAGACGTATGTGGACGTCCTAGTTTTAAAGTGCAACAACAAAAGAAACAGGACTCACAAAATAGCATGATTGATAAACCCAGACATAGTTCTTACACATATTCCATGGTGTGACGCCCCGTAAAATCCAGGTCAGCTTACTATTTATTTAAATGTTTATTTAAATGATTTTTGTACACGTGGCACTAGAATTAGTTTAATTTAGTGTGACACATGGCATGACGGTACGAACACTAACACACAACAAGATAATTCGAGGAATTATCAAGAAACCGCACACACGTGTCAAAACACACGAACGTTGATGAACGTTTAGCACATCGTGTAACAAAACACTCGAAACCTCACGAAACTCTCAAACGTTGAACTTGGAAGCTTAAACGAGGCCAAAGGATAGTTCGTAATCGTGAAAACGACGACGAACGGATTAAACCCATGAAAATGGGCCTATTGGGCTCCTCTAGGACCCATCGCGGTACGCGATGGCTGTAACCTCCGGTTACTATTCAACACTTTCCCATAATATCAAAGTTGGTCCCAGCTAGAGGTGGCAATTTCAACCCATGTCAAAGGAAATGGGTTGGTTTGGGTAAACAATTGTAGTATGATGGGTTGAGATGGGTAATATTATAATATTGAATGGGTTGAGATGGGTAACACTTAAACTATGCGGGTCAAGACGGGTAACCAAAAAAGTATGCAAATGCAATGGATTCAAACATTTAAGAATGATTAATATAACATATTTGATGAGAAAATCACTAAAATTATCCAAATGATTATTTCTTTACTTATAACACATCTTAAGTTAAACTAATTGATGTTTTTTAAGAACAATCCATTTAGACCCAAACTAATTTTTCTTAAAACCCGTCCTGACCCGCACCCATCCTGACCCGAACCCGTTCAGACCCGACCCAACCCGCCCATTTTGCCGGGCATAGTCCCAGCAAATTTTTCATTTTTAAAACCTTGTTTGACCTTCTTTATTTAATAATATTAAACAAAGTTAAAACAAACATCAATATGCCACATATTTTACAGTATTTAATTACATAAGTACATTTAAACCAAAAGTTTAGAAAGTTTGCAACAAGGTTTGTTTGTTCGATTCACGATCTACCTCGATCCTTACAGCCGTGTCATCATGTTTGACATACAAACATCACACAATGTTTCACGTTAGTTCATAGAAACTAAGTAAGTAAACCCCAATGGTTTCTCAACAACAAAATGTAAAAATACATTTTTCACAATCAATATTCAAATTGAGTCATTTCTATTCAAATTGACTCTCACAATATAATAATATTATATTATCAATCATCAACTATTACTTACAATAGTTTAATCAATATTACACTATGGTGTTCACATTCCTGTGCTTCCACCATAGCTATTTGTCAGCATCTCTGACTATCCACACATTTGTGGTATCATAAATATTTCAAGTCTTAAGATGTTCACCCACCGGTACTTCTATCTAAGACAATTGCTAGCACCTCTAGCTATCCACCATTGTGGAGTCATAGTTAATTCAAGTCTTAAGATGTTCACCCACCGGTACTTCCATCTAAGACAATTGCTAGCACCTCTAGCTATCCACCATTGTGGAGTCATAATTATATCAAGTCTTAAGATGTTCACTCACCGGTACTTCTATCTAAGACAATTGCCAGCACCTCTGGCTATCCACATATTTGTGGAATCACAAATATATCAATCAAATTACTATGATGTTCACCCACCGGTACTTACATCATAGAGTTCCCACACTTTCATTCACCAAGGTATTGGATTTATCATAGGTTGTTGAAATTTTATTATTCAACTTTCCGCTATCACCAACGCCATATTTATCATACAATTCATTCAACAACAAAATCAATGTTCATTATGTGATGTCATAGTTGTGGGATTACTTACCTTAATCAAATAAGGGATTAGCAACTGCAAGCTCCTTTCCTGCTCTATGACTAGTGGTTTGACTTCCACTACCACCACCTAGTTGCAAAATACATATACAACTAGTTTCAACACATATAGCACATACAATCAAGTTCAACGCACTTGGCTGGTTTGACTTGCTCTAAGTCAATTTATCACATAATTGACTCTATCTTACTATCTTTAGCAAGTTTTAGTCAATTATCACAATTAATCACATTTCATGGTTAGATCTTGTTAAAATGGTTAAAAATGTGATTTTTTGATGAACTTTCTATTATTAGTAACTTTTTACTCTCAAAATGGTAATATAGATGATATTGGTAACATGCATGCTCATGGATTGCTATTGGAATGATATTAGGATGGTTGTAATGCTTAGAAATGGATTTGGACTTGATTTTGCTCATATTTGACCAAGTTACTATTTATAGTAACTTTTGAAAACCGATTTTTGATAAACGAGGATTTGAGCTAAATGTGCATGTTAATTGATGTTAGATGGCATAATATGATGTTATGTGTTATAAAAATGGTCTAGGATGGATTAGAATGGTCATTTGTATGATAATAGTCATAGTTACTATTAATAGTAACTTTATTTCATGAAATATCGATATATGGATGTTTTGTAAGATTTGAACATGCTAAGTGATTTAATATGCTTTAGTATGAGGAATGTATGCTAAGTTAGATGGTTTCCTATAATAATCTTGCTAGATTTAGAAACTTTCGTTTTTAGGAAACTTTTGTATACAAATGTGACTTACGTGACTTATTTGATTCGCATGATAATGTGCTATGTGTTAACATGATCACGTAGGACTTAATGAGCATGCTAGATCTCTAAAATCGATATGTTTTGTGAAACTTTCTATAAATGGAAACTTACTATAAATAGTAAGTTGTCCATAGACGCAACTTGCGCGTTTTGCACACGACGAGCACTAACACGAATGTTACACGATTCACAACCGACACACGGTTCACCAACGGGTCGCTGACTTGACACGGTCAAACCTGGTCAAACACGGTCAAACACGGTCAATGTGGACCAACATGAGCAAACACGGTCATTGTGGACCGACACGGACAAACATGAACAACCTAGGGTTGTTGAGCACCAACATGAGCACTAGCATGAACACGAAACACGGTCACTTACAAGAACTCACGTATTGTATACTATATAGGTAGCTGGTGACCGACACGCTTTCTACACGAGGAGCTTACGCATTTGTTTCCGAATATCACTAAGGTGAGTTTACGACCCCTCTTTACTCTTTTCAAACTTTACAAATAGGGGGAGAATACTAGTTGAATCGAGTCAAACATTTATTACTGTACGAACATATTATGTGTATGCTGGTTTATTAGACAAACATTAAGTGTTGAACTCGTAACAAGTCCTCACAAAGTCTTACCGTTAATGTACGAACAACGTGGTAGGTTTGAATGGATCCGTTTGGGTGTGACTAACCACACGGGGCACAATTTTGACTGGAGGTCATAACCCGTGAAACTCTGACCTAACTTGCTAAGTATTACGAGACATAGCGGAGGCAAGGACAAACAAGTCTAGTTCGGTAGTGACGTACTAACACTTGGAGCCTAGGGCTCGGGACTAACATATGATAAACAACATGACACATGTTTTCTATTACTATGTATATATCAAAACCTGTGAACTCATCAAACATTGTGTTGACACTTTTTCTAAACTTGTATTCTCAGGTAACTAGCAGGCTATGGATGCCAGGAATGCACGTTAAGGGACGAGCACTAGGAACCTCATGCATTACTGTTTTATCTTTTGAAAACAATTTTATTGTGTTATGTATTAATACAATGTAGTGTCTGACAATTTATAATTCCGCTGCATATGTCAAACATATTTTATTCCGCTGCAATGATTTATGAATTTCCGCTGCTACTATCTTATTAATTTTTATGTCAGCCATGTATTTTGAGAACGCATATAGAGTCGTTCTATATGACCATGAGCTGTGATCATGGCCACATCACACCTACGTGGACTGACACCACGAGTGGGAATTTGGGGGTGTGACAGACTGGTATCCGAGCCTTGGTTATAGAGAACTAGGTTTGCATGTAGTAAACTTAGACTATAGCCATTTTTCAACATTAGACACTACACTTAAAATTGCACGCTGATGTATTATCATTAATACTATTAATTGTTACTTACTGATTTGAGACTTACAGGATGGCCAAGAACAATGGAGACACAGGAAGGAACCCGAGAGGATGCCCGGTAAACTACGAGTTGACGGAGGAGGGCCGTCAGAGGGTCCGAGACATCGTAGCTCAGGTGGACGAGGAGATGGACAGCCAAGCCCGACGGGCTAGGCACAACAGATTCTGGGGTTGGTACCCCATGACTATCAGGGAGTGGATTGAGGGGAGAGGGTACCTCCACCCTGATATCCAGGTGATGCATCTAGTGAGCATCGACTACCACACCTCGGAGTACCGATGGAGCGGGCATTCGCAGCCCACGTGGCCTACACCAAATGGGAGGCTAGGAGGAACCACGAGCTGTCGGACGAGGTTCGAGTTCTTCGCGAGAAGAACCAACGCCTTGAAAGACGGGTTGACAGTCAGCAGGAGTAGATAGAGACCCTACGGACTCAGATGGCGCAGTTGATGGCCAGCAGGGAAAGATCGTTGAGATCATGCAGGAGCATGACGGACGCATAGCTGCGACGGAAGTCGCGAACGAGGAGAATCAGGCCATGATACAGGCCAGTGACGCCATGCTCAATGCATGGGCTGAGCAGTTCATCGTGGAACCACCTCCCGAGGAGGAACCACAATTCGAGGCTGAGGACCTCGAGGAAGGCGATTTCGATGAGGATCCCGAGGCGGATGGAGATGACGAGCCGGCTGAGAGTGAGGACTCGCACTCCACTAGAGATTCGGACTAGTTAGATTATTTCGTTTCTGTATTTCATTTTGTATTGCCTAAACGAGCGGGAAGTGCTCGTATGAACTCGTAGTATTGTTATCTTTTGAAAATTACTGTACTTCAAAGCTTCCATTTATGAAATGATGTTTTGTTTTATTTATTGTACATTCTGATTATGGTTGTTTGCTAACACAACATCTAACATGACTTCTGACTAACACTCTAACCCATGATGACTAACACTCTATCCTTTCCTTAAAGCGATTCGCTATGGTTGGACGGGGAGCACACACTCGCGCTAGCAAGAAGCCAATCAGAGCGGCAACCATTAAGATGATGTTTGACCGTAGGGTGAACAAGGCAATTGCCGAGTACGAGGCAAGTCTCCAGCATAGCGAAACCAGTGGAACAAACAATGGTACTGACACTCGCCTAACATGACTAACATAGTGTAATTAACAAGATTACTAACACATGACATTGGTTTCTGACAAACAGGATCGCACGGGAGTAACAACAAGGGGTGCTCGTTCAAATCGTTCCTGAACTGCCACCCCCACACGTTCAAGGGAACCGAAGGAGCGGTTGGGATGCTCCACTGGATTGAAAAAGCTGAATCGGTATTCGCCATGTGCGAATGTACTGAAGAAAACCGGGTCAAGTATGCGACCGGAACTCTGGAGGGAACAGCCCTCACATGGTGGAACACCCATGTTCAAACGCTGGGGCTAGACGGAGAGTCTTGGGCTGACTTTACCAGACTGCTGCAAGAGGAATACTGTCTTCGCGATGAGATCAGGAAGCTAGAGGCGGAGTTCTGGGTACTCAAGTTGGTTGGATCTGAAATCGAGCAGTACTGCACCCGATTTCATGAACTATGCAAGCTATGCCCGGCTATGGTGACGCCGGAATACAAGAAGATCGAGCAGTTCATCAGCGGATTGCCCGAACAAATTCAGAGCATGGTGACAACATCTGACCTCACCACCATTCAACCGATAATCAGACTAGCCCACAAACTGGCCGATCAAGCAGTGGCTCAAGGCAAACTACCCAAACGAGGCGAACATCTGAAGCCTCAGGAAAGCCACAAACGGAAGTGGGAACCCAGTCATCACCAATTTCAACCATCTCATCATTAACAACAGAGACCTACACCAGCCAGAGCTTTCACTGCCACCAACCCGATGACAAGGGGAAAGGTGTATATCAAGGGAAATACCCTTTTTGCAACCGGTGTTCTTATCACCACTTCAGGCAATGTGAGCGGTACCGTTGCCTGAAATGCGGAAGACATGGCCACATGGCCAAAGATTGCATAACCAAACTACTCAACAACAACAACTTCAACCACAACCAGAACACCCTCAAGGGGTGTTATGAATGCGGGAAACCAGGTCACATGAGGAGGGACTGCCCTCAGCTGAAGAAGGCCGGAGGTGGAGCGGCAAAGGGTCGAGCATTTGTGATTGGCTCGGGAGAAGCCAAGGATGACTTGAATATCGTGACCGATACGTTTCTTTTAAATAATGTCTATGCTAGTATATTATTTGATACCGGTGCCGATAGGAGCTTTATATCTAGTCAGTTTAGTAAATTGCTTGATATTACCCCAACACCGCTAGACTATAAGTATACCGTAGAGTTAGCCGACGACAAACTGATTGAAACGCAACACGTCTTTCGAGGATGCGTCATTGTTTTGGCGGATCACGAGCTCGAAATCGACTTGATGCCGGTAACTCTCGGGAGCTTCGATGTGGTCGTTGGAATGGACTGGCTACCCGCAAACCAAGCTGAGATTGTGTGCAACGAGAAGATCGTACGAGTAACATTACCGAGCGGAGAACAGATCTCGATTCAGGGAGAACGACGGGGGATACCATTGAACATTATGTCTTGCATGAAGGCGAATAAGTATCTGCAGAAGGGATACACTGTAATACTAGCTCTTATCACGGAACAACCGAAGAAATACAGGAAGATTGAGGACATCGTCGTAGTCCACGATTTTCCTGAAGTGTTTCCCGAGGATCTACCAGGACTACCACCAACACGGCAAATCGAGTTTCAGATAGACCTCACTCCCGGAGCTGCACCGATTGCTAAAGCACCATACCGACTAGCACCAACGGAGATGCAGGAACTGTCTAACCAGCTGCAAGAACTGTTAGACAAGGGATTTATCAGACCAAGCTTCTCACCCTGGGGAGCACCGGTCTTGTTCGTAAAGAAGAAAGACGGATCATTCCGTATGTGTATCGACTACAGGGAATTGAACAAGGTGACGATCAAGAATCGATACCCATTACCGTGAATAGACGATCTGTTTGACCAACTGCAAGGGTCAAGCTACTATTCGAAGATCGATTTAAGATCGGGTTACCATCAATTGAGGATATAGGAAGACGACATTCCAAAGACTGCCTTTAGAACCCGATACGGACACTACGAATCCCTGGTTATGCCCTTTGGACTGACGAACGCACCAGCCGTATTCATGGACCTTATGAATCGGGTGTGCAATCCTTATCTTGACAAATTCGTAATAGTGTTCATTGACGACATCCTGATCTACTCTAAGAATCAGGAAGAGCATGCCGAACATCTAAGGCTAGTCTTGGAATTATTGAAGAACGAGCAGTTGTACGCGAAGTTTTCAAAATGTGATTTTTGGATTCGCGAAGTCCAATTCCTTGGACATGTGGTTAATGAGAAAGGAATACATGTAGACCCAGCCAAAATCGAAGCCATCAAAAGATGGGAAGCACCCAAGACTCCAACCGAGGTGAGACAATTCCTAGGACTAGCAGGGTACTACAGATATTCATTGAGGGATTTTCAAAGATCGCCCAATCACTGACGTTGCTAACTCACAAGGACAAGAAGTTTGATTGGGGAGACAAGCAGGAAGATGCTTTCAACTTGTTGAAGCAGAAGTTATGCACTGCACCAATCCTATCCTTGCTGGAAGGATGTGACGATTTCGTGGTGTATTGTGACGTCTTGAAACAAGGACTCGGTTGCGTGCTGATGCAACGTGAGAAAGTGATAGCATATGCATCACGACAATTGAAGGTGCACGAGAAGAACTACACAACCCATGATCTTGAGTTGGGAGCCGTAGTGTTTTCCTTGAAGATCTGGCGACACTACCTATACGGCACCAAATGCACTATCTTTACCGATCATAAGAGCTTACAACACATGTTCGACCAGAAAGAGTTGAACATGAGACAACGAAGATGGGTTGAACTTATCGGCGATTATGATTGTGCTATCAAATACCATCCCGGCAAAGCAAACGTAGTGGCCGACGCGTTGAGCTGGAAGGAAAAAACAAAACGCGTGCGTGCTCTACAACTTACAATTCATTCTGAATTGCCGCAACAGATCCGGAACGCTCAACAGGAGGCTCTAAAGGTCGAAAACCTCCCTCAGGAATCCTTGCGATGCATGGAAAAGCACATGGAGGTGAAGACCGACGGAGCATACTACTTCATGAATCGGATCTGGATACCACACCACGGAGGATTGAGAAACGTGGTGATGGACGAAGCACACAAGAGCCTGTACTCTGTACATCCGGGCTCTGAAAAAATGTAACATGATCTGAGGACGACCTACTGGTGGCCAAACATGAAAGCCATCAGGTTTACTTTAGCAACCTGAGATACCTATGTGGAAATGGGAGCAAATTTCCATGTACTTCATCACCAAACTGCCTAAGACGGCAAGTGGCTGCGATACCATCTGGGTTATCATAGACCGACTAACGAAGCCTGCACACTTTCTACCAATCAAGGAGACTGACAAATTGGACAAACTCACTCGAATTTATCTAAAAGAAGTGGTCACTCGACATGGAGTACCAATCTCAATCATCTCTGACGGCGACAGTCGATTCACGTCGCACTTCTGGAAGTCCTTACACAAGGCATTGGGCACGAGATTGGACATGAGTACCGCTTACCACCCGCAGACTGATGGGCAGAGCGAACGTACAATACAAACACTGGAAGACATGCTTCGTGCATGTGTTATTGATTTTGGCAGTAGCTGGGAGACTCATCTACCGCTGGTTGAGTTCTCATACAACAACAACTACCACACGAGCATACAAGCTGCACCATTCGAGGCCCTCTACGGACGTAAGTGCCAATCACCCATTTGCTGGGCGAAAGTTGGGGAAAGACAACTGACTGGCCCAGAGCTTGTGCACGAAACAACTGAGAAAATCGTGCAAATACACAAACGAATAGCAGCAGCCCGGGACCGACAGAAAAATTATGCTGACAAACGACGTAAACCGTTGGAATTTCATATAGGAGACAGAGTGTTGCTCAAGGTCTCGCCCTGGAAGGGAGTCATTCGGTTTGGCAAGCGAGGAAAGTTGAATCCTCGTTACATCGTGTCACACCCCGAGCCGGCGGGGTAGGATCGAGTTTCCCCGACGGGCGGAAGGTTCCCGGGGCGCGATATCGAAATGATAATCGGAAGTGATCAGATTGTTTACATTGCACATGATATCAATGAGAAATGCTAAATATAATAGAATTACAAAGTTAAATTACATCAATATTGTTTATATTTTAACAATGTAAATCTACTGTCAACATCATAAATTTCTATCTTGTATTTACACAAGATATACAAAATAATTGGTATAATGATGTCTTCAAAAGTATGCAGGTCCAAAATACTAAGCCTTCTATCAGAAGTCCTAGTCCAAAAGAAATGACTTCTTAATTGACCTGTTCGTCACCTGAGAAGTCATGCAAAAAGATCAAGTCAACACATGGTTGGTGAGTTTATATAGTTTAGTGAATGAAAATGATTTGAAAACCTCTTCCGGTAAAGACCCTAACCTCATTAATTCCACATGTAATATCCACATCGGTATGCTTATATATAGGGCATATGTAAGGGACAAGCCCTAGCCAACATCCCACCACATACTAATATGCACATGACACTGTTGTTAATGATAGTTAAGCAATTTTACCCATTACACCTCTGATTTAGATTATGATCTCCAAAAATTGATTTGCCTTTAATTCTTCTGAGTTCGTCATAGATACATGATTTCCCCAAAAGTCAATGATAGTAATAAAATGTTAAATATTTAATTAAATAATTAAATAAAACCTTTAGATACAACTAAGACATGATGATTGGGCATTATTTCACTCAATCAATTAGACTTAGTTGTTGGTGGTTGTCCAAGTTGTAACCTCTCACACGTGACCCATACCAGGCATAACTCACAAGGAGTATACCTGGGCGTGACGGGATTTTAATGATGCCCATATCAGCTTGATCTATTGATCTACTGTACATGTCGGGACTTTACGGATATCCTGTGATTCTTGATCTCTTTGATTCTCTTGATTTGTGATATTGATTCCTTTGATAGCTCATGTTATTTCCCGTATAGCCTGACTACAAGAGTCTTCTATACCTGAAGGGACTTTATATGTGTGTTACACGTGGTCTTGATTCCCTATACAACTGACATCCACCTTAACTTGAATATTAATGATTTCATTAGATTATAATGATTTCATTATTTTCATGATTCACACACATTTATGATTTCTGATTCCTTGAGTCTCTTGATCTTGATCTTTAGAATTCCCATGATTCACAATGATAATTGATTCTTGATTATGATTCTTGGTTCTCAGATCACCACACTGAGTTAGATTTCCTTTGAATATGATCTTTTGTTTTTGTTCATATGATTTCACTTGAATTTAGATTATTGAATTTGAACTGAATGGACTAGAGGTTTGTTTAGAGTTTAGAATTAAAGTATTACTCATAAGAGTACTTTAATTAGTTTGATAATTCATTCTGTTTAATAATTACCTAGACAGGAGTCTAGGAGTATCAACAAACATATATATGTAAAACATATAATAAATAAAAGCATTTAAATAAACAGTTTAAATAAAACAGTTTACGCATGCTTCTCAGCCCCGCTTTTAAAAACAAAAATGTTTAGAAAAGGGGCAATGAACTCACCTGTGTTGCTGTGCAAATGATTCACAAAAGCTAATGCGTGCTCTTTGACTGTAGCTTATGTGTCTTTAGCACCTGAGTTGTTTTAAGAAATTCGAATACGATAAGTGTTTAAAATAAACGTTGGGTCTAGGGTTTGGTCTCGGTGGTGCAACTAAGTGTCCTAGATTACTAATGCGTTTTCTATGACTCCTTCTAGCTTAGCCTAACTTATTACCCAACAGTAACCTTAATCCCACATTAATCAATTAAAAACTTTAAGTAAGAATGCTTTCAAACTTGATCATTTCAAATTAGCCATTTATTTATAAAAATCATTTAATTAATTTAATAGGATTTATGAGTCATTTATCTTTATTAAAGCATAATTAATTTAAAACATGATTATAAGTACCACGATGAGCTTAATTTTAAGCCCATTGGGCCAACACTTGACCAATGACAAATCTTTGAATTTCCAATTGTTTCTTGATTCATATCTTGATAAACTTGTCTTAGATAATTCGAATGAATTATCTAAATTAGCTACAAGTTCTTGTTACAAATTTCCACATTTTATAACCAACTTATACCATGATTTATGCTTGATACCCTTGTTCCATCTATGAGACCATAATATATGACTCCATGCAAGCCCACCCTACATCTCAAATCCCATGCATGCATACGTGACCTCACCCATGCATGATCCCATTAGGTTAATCATACTAGTTTCTCATGTTAATTCCCTCGGCCGAATAGGGAGTTGCCGAAGGGGGGTTGGGCGAATAGGACATGGGCAACCGAAAGAAAAATGGACCGAAGGGAACTCATCGAATGATGTTCTGGCCGAATGATGAGTTGATGAATGATGCATTGGCCGAAAGAGGCTTCATACTCCACTAAGGCTATTCGGTGAATAGGTATGGCCGAATGAAATGCCATGGCCGAATAGGGACTTCCGAATGAAGGGGGGGCGAATGAGATTATGGCCGATTGAATGAGCACTAGCCGAATGAGAGTGGGAGAATGACTAAGGCCGTATGAGATGAGGCCGAACGAATGAAGTCTCAGTCGGCCGAAGAAGGTGACATTCGGCAAAAGAGGGCCATTCGCTGGTTGGCCATTCGGCGACCTGATGGTGGCCATTCGGCCGTTCGAAGAATCCCAGGTGCAGCCATGAGGTTTCGATCTAATCGACCTGGTTTTGCTCCAACACTTGTTCCTACATGATCCTAAGACACTATGGTGCGATTTCTAAGGGTTAATGAGGGGTTTAACCGGCTAACATTATGGGGTTCGAAATAGGGTTTTGAAACCCTAAAACCGAAACAAGACATGATCTTTACCACGATTTTGATGGATCCAGGTTCCGATCTGTTGTACTTCCTTGATCTACATGTAATGGTGATGATTTTGACACCAAGAACACACAAAATGGTGAAGATTTGAGCTAGAGATCTTAGAGAGAAGTGAGTTTTCTAGTGAGAGGTTAGTGAGAGAGAGATATGAACGAGATTGAATGGTTGGGGCTGGTTGTTGGTGGTGGTTGTGGAGTTTAATGCCACATTAAATGGGTGAAAACACCCGGGTTCGTTCGGTTTCGCGTAGAAACGTCGGTTTCTGGTCGTTTTCATTACGGAACGACCCGATTATAAAATAGAATTTATAAAATAATTTTAGGTTGTGATTCCTAATAAATTAACTAATATCTTTCATTTATTTTAAGTTTTAAGAAAATAATTAATTAACATTTAAATCGAATCGCGCGGTCATCGCACGTATTTGTTCGAATCGTCACCCGATCAAATACGAAGATAACTACACTTTTCAATATTGTTTTCTAATTATTGAATATCATTCAGAACGTTAAACTCTCAGATTTATTCGTACAGATCGTCACCTATACGAATAATCTGTCGGTTTAGCATTCACATAACGACATTCGTATTGTTTTGTTCTGTAAAGCCTCACATACGTTTATACGTAATAAGATCCTAACAAATAATCCCATGATGGTTCTGTATCGTCAAATAATTATCTGACTCAAGAACCCTATTTCTAAAGTTTGTTTTCTGAACTTGAATCTGAATTGTGCTATGATAACATGTAATGAAGATGATATACAATTGATAACTGAAATATGTACCTGGTTTACTGTTCATGTACTGTAGAGATCACTGTTCCGGTGACGTTTCCGGCACTCATGTTACAGTCTCCCCTTGTTAGAGAAATTTCATCCCGAAATTTAAGAATTATTGTCGGGTACAGCTTCCTCTTCAAACAGTTGGGGATACTTTGACTTCATGTGATCTTCACGTTCCCAAGTAAACTCGGGTCCGCGTATTGAGTTCCAACGAACCTTTACAATCGGAATACGGCTTCGCCTCAGTTGTTTGACCTTGCGATCCATAATCTCTAAAGGTTCTTCAATAAAGTGTAACTGATCATCAACTTGAATTTCTTCGATTGGAATGACTAGTGATTCGTCAGCAAGGCATTTCTTTAAATTTGAGACGTGAAACACGTCATGCACACCACTGAGCTCATCTGGTAGTCTCAGTCTATACGCTACAGGACCAATACGTTCGATGATTTCAAACGGTCCCACGTATCGTGGTGCTAACTTGCCTTTCTTTCCAAAGCGTACTACACCCTTCCATGGGGAAACCTTTAACATGACATGGTCCCCCACTTGGAATTCCAACGGCTTACGCCGTTTGTCAGCGTAGCTTTTCTGTCGGCTTCTTGTAGCTTGCAATCTTCTCTGAATCTGAGCAATCTTGTCAGTGGTTTCCTGAATAAGCTCTGGCCCAGTTATACGGTTATCTCCCACTTCAGTCCAACAGATCGGTGATCGACATTTCCGACCATAGAGAGCCTCGAATGGTGCACATCCGATACTGCTGTGGTAACTGTTGTTGTAGGAGAACTCGATCAGTGGCAAATGGAAATCCCAATTCCCACCGAAATCCACAATACAGGTTCTTAACATATCCTCTAGGGTTTGGATAGTACGTTCACTCTGACCGTCCGTTTGTGAATGGTAAGCTGTACTCAGATTTAACTGTGTCCCTAGGGATTTCTGTAATGATTGCCAGAACTTTGATGTAAATCTGCTGTCTCTATCAGAAATAATTGACTATGGCACACCGTGTCGTACCACTATCTCGTTGATGTACAATCTCGCCAGTCTATCCATCGTGAAGGTTTCACGCATCGGCAAGAAATGAGCAGATTTTGTTAAACGATCAATGATAACCCAAATCGTATCGTGTCCACTGGAAGTGCGGGGTAGCTTGGTAATGAAGTCCATAGCTATTTGTTCCCACTTCCAGAGCGGAATCTGAGGCTGTTCCAGTAAACCAGACGGTCTCTGGTGTTCCGCCTTTACCTTCGCACACGTAAGACATCGACCAACGTACTCGGCTATGTCTTTCTTCATACTCGGCCACCAATAAAATCCACGCAAGTCTTGGTACATTTTATCAGCGCCTGGATGAACAGAATATCTAGTCTTGTGTGCTTCATCGAAGATAAGCTTTCTCAGTTCATCTACCGCAGGAATCCATACTCGATCCTTATAGTAGATGATTCCATCAGGCTTCGTGTCAAACTGTTTCTCCGCTCCGCAATCAAGTTCCTTCTTCAAATTGCCTCGATCAAGTGCTTCTTGTTGTGCTTGGATAATCTTGTCACTTAAACTGGTCTGCATGGTTATCCCCATTGCTCTAACACGTAGGGGTTTGACCCGTTCTTTCCGGCTCAAGGCATCAGCTACAACATTCGCCTTTCCCGGATGATACTTGATCACACAATCATAATCATTCAGAAGTTCAACCCAACGGCGTTGTCGCATATTGAGTTCCTTCTGATCAAAGATGTGCTGCAGACTCTTGTGATCAGTAAATATGGTACACTTGGTGCCATATAAGTAATGTCTCCAAATCATCAACGCGAAGATTACAGCTCCCAGTTCAAGATCATGAGTAGTGTAGTTCTTCTCATGAATCTTTAACTGTCTTGATGCATAGGCTATGACTTTGTCCCGTTGCATTAACACACAACCGAGTCCCTGATGGGAAGCATCACAATATACAACAAAGTCATCACATCCTTCTGGGAGAGATAGAATTGGAGCATCACACAACTTCTGTTTTAATGTCTGAAAAGCATCTTCTTGTTTCTGCTCCCAAACAAACGGTTCACTCTTCTGAGTTAACTTAGTGAGAGGCAGAGCTATCTTAGAGAAATTCGAGATGAACCTTCTATAATAACCTGCCAATCCCAGAAAAGACCGTATCTCTGTTGGCGTCTTCGGAGTGTCCCAGTTCTTTATTGCTTCGATCTTGGCGGGATCTACGTGTATTCCCTCACTGTTGACTATGTGACCAAGAAACTGAACTTCCCTTAGCCAAAATTCACATTTAGAGAAATTGGCATAAAGTTTCTGTTCCATCAACAGTTCCAAAATCTTCCTGAGATGTTGTTCGTGTTCTATTTTGCTCTTGGAATAAATCAGTATGTCATCAATAAAGACAATGACAAACTGATCCAGATACGGCTTGCACACTCGGTTCATGAGGTCCGTGAAAACCGCTGGTGCATTTGTCAATCCGAAAGGCATCACTAGAAATTCGTAATGCCCGTATCTGGTTCGGAAAGCCGTCTTCGGTATGTCTTCGTCTTGAACTCTAAGTTGATGATAACCAGACCGTAGGTCGATCTTCGAGAAATACTGAGCTCCTTGCAACTGATCAAACAAGTCATCAATTCTCGGCAATGGATACCGATTCTTGATAGTTAACTTGTTTAGTTCTCGATAATCGATACACATTCTGAACGATCCGTCTTTCTTCTTCACAAACAAGACTGGAGCTCCCTAAGGCGAGTAGCTCGGTCTAATAAATCCCTTATCCAGTAACTCCTGTAACTGGTTCGACAATTCCTGCATCTCCGAAGGTGCTAGCCTGTAAGGAGATTTAGCAACAGGAGTTGCTCCAGGAACTAAATCAATTCGGAACTCTACCGGTCGCACTGGCGGCAAACCTGGTAGGTCTTAAGGGAATACCTCTGGATACTCTTTCACTACGGGCACGTCTTGAATATCTTTCTTGTCTTTCTCCTTTTTCACCACATGAGCAAGAAAAGCTACACATTGCTTCTGTAAACACTTACGTGCCTTTATGCATGAAATGATTTTGACACTTCATTTTGCTTGATCCCCTCTAACTCCCAACACACTATCATCTGATAATGGAACTCGAAGTAGCTTCTCAGAACAGATGACTTCCACTCGATTAGAAGAAAGCCAATCCATTCCAACAATGATATCAAAACTGCCCAACTCCATCGGTATCATGTCGATGGCAAATGTATGACCGTTAAGTGTCAATGGGCAATCCCTGTATACTGTACTAACTGTAATATGTTTTCCGTTAGCTACTTCTATAATGTATGGGGAATCTAACTGTTCCTCTATAGAATCTAGTTGGCATGCAAAATCGGCAGAGATAAAACTCTGATCCGCACCAGTGTCAAATAGAACAGATGCATAAAAGTCATGTAAGAGAAACGTACCAGTGACCACATTTGGGTCCTGGCGTGCAGCTGGTGCTCCAATAACAAAAGCTCTTCCACGAGGAGCTTGAACTGCCTGTTGTGCCTTCTTCGGGCAGTTCTTTGCAAAGTGGCCTTGTTCGCCACAATTGAAGCATCCACTATTGTTCTGGTTGGCTGGTGGAGGAAGAGCTAAGACAACATTGTTGATTGCTGGATTCGGTGTCAATCTGCACTGTTGGACCCAGTGCCCTTTTCTTCCACACCCCGTGCATTGGCGGCACTGGTTGTTTGCAGGATGATGATTCTGGCATTTGTTACACAGAGGATGTGGGCCAGTATACTGTTTCTTGGGCAAGTTCTGTTGTGCCACGGCTACTTGGTTGAGGGGAGTAGCCACATTGTAGTTCTTGATGAGTTTCTGCTTCTTATTCTGGTGATGATGGGGTTTCTTTGACAATTCAACTTTGTTCTTTCCAGAGTCTGCTTCTTTCTTTAACACCCCAGAAGCTACCATAAGGTCAGTGAGTTTTCCAGCCAATGTCACTGCAGACTCGACCGTGGTAGGGTTGGCTGAAACAACCATGCCCTGAATGCAGGCGGGGAGTCCACCTACATATCTGTCTATCCTTTTCTCTAAAGTTGGTACCATATCCGGCACCAAAGCAACCAACTCGTGGTAACGAGTCGTATATCCCATGTGGTCTGCTCCTTTCATCACATGGCTAGACAGTTCCACTTCCAATCTTTGGAGCTCATTTTTGGGGCAAAACTCTGTTCTCAGTAGAGTCTTGAAATCTTCCCATGGCATTGCCATAGCTTCATCTCTTCCTCTGGCATTAACTTGGCCGTTCCACCAAGTCAAAGCTCGCTTGTTGAATGTTCCAGCAGAGTAGCGAACCTTGTGATGCTCTGGACAACTGCAGAGATCCAGAGTGGCTTCTATCTTCTCTATCCATTGGATTAATCCAATGGCTCCTTCCGACCCACTAAAGCTGGGTGGTTTACAGCCCATAAAGGACTTGTAGGAGTGGTTTGAAGTACCACCAGTGTTTCCACTGACTTCTCCTGATGAGTTGCCAGTATTGTTGATCTCATTACGGAAACGGCTGAACATTTCCGGCAGTGCTTCTTTCATCTGACTGGTCATCTGACTGCTCAGAAAAGTCACCAATGCAATAGTGGCAGGATCCAGCATTGGTGTTGTGCTCGGGCCAAATGTTTGGGTTATCAATGGAGGAGGAGGAGGCGGTGGAGGAGGTGGCGGTGGTGAATCAGGTGGTGATGGTGTCGAAGAGTGTGGAGCTTGGTCTTGTGTTAATGTCAACAGGGGAGGTTGTCTTCGTGGCGGCATTCTGATCATAACCAATAAAGTTATTGGTTAGTGCAATGATCGAATACAGAAGACAGTATGCAAGTAAAGTCTTAAATCTTGTGTTCTCTACATGCAGGGTCCCTAGGTTATAGTCTAGGCCAAACCGTTTAAATACGTGACCTAAATTTCTCTATAACCATGGCTTTAGTTTCCCCGACGGGCGGAAGGTTCCCGGGGCGCGATATCGAAATGATAATCGGAAGTGATCAGATTGTTTACATTGCACATGAATCAATGAGAAATGCTAAATATAATAGAATTACAAAGTTAAATTACATCAGTATTGTTTATAATTTAACAATGTAAATCTACTGTCAACATCATAAATTTCTATCTTGTATTTACACAAGATATACAAAATAATTGGTATAATGATGTCTTCAAAAGTATGCAGGTCCAAAATACTAAGCATTCTATCAGAAGTCCTAGTCCAAAAGAAATGACTTCTTAATTGACCTGTTCGTCACCTGAGAAGTCATGCAAAAAGATCAAGTCAACACATGGTTGGTGAGTTTATATAGTTTAGTGAATGAAAATGATTTGAAAACCTCTTCCGGTAAAGACCCTAACCTCATTAATTCCACATGTAATATCCACATCGGTATGCTTATATATAGGGCATATGTAAGGGACAAGCCCTAGCCAACATCCCACCACATACTAATATGCACATGACACTGTTGTTAATGATTGTTAAGCATTTTTACCCATTACACCTCTGATTTAGATTATGATCTCCAAAAATTGATTTGCCTTTAATTCTTCTGAGTTCGTCATAGATACATGATTTCCCCAAAAGTCAATGATAGTAATAAAATGTTAAATATTTAATTAAATAATTAAATAAAACCTTTAGATACAACTAAGACATGATGATTGGGCATTATTTCACTCAATCAATTAGACTTAGTTGTTGTTGGTTGTCCAAGTTGTAACCTCTCACACGTGACCCATACCAGGCATAACTCACAAGGAGTATACCTGGGCGTGACGGGATTTTAATGATGCCCATATCAGCTTGATCTATTGATCTACTGTACATGTCGGGACTTTACGGATATCCTGTGATTCTTGATCTCTTTGATTCTCTTGATTTGTGATATTGATTCCTTTGATAGCTCATGTTATTGCCCGTATAGCCTGACTACAAGAGTCTTCTATACCTGAAGGGACTTTATATGTGTGTTACACGTGGTCTTGATTCCCTATACAACTGACATCCACCTTAACTTGAATATTAATGATTTCATTAGATTATAATGATTTCATTATTTTCATGATTCACACACATTTATGATTTCTGATTCCTTGAGTCTCTTGATCTTGATCTTTAGAATTCCCATGATTCACAATGATAATTGATTCTTGATTATGATTCTTGGTTCTCAGATCACCACACTGAGTTAGATTTCCTTTGAATATGATCTTTTGTTTTTGTTCATATGATTTCACTTGAATTTAGATTATTGAATTTGAACTGAATGGACTAGAGGTTTGTTTAGAGTTTAGAATTAAAGTATTACTCATAAGAGTACTTTAATTAGTTTGATAATTCATTCTGTTTAATAATTACCTAGACAGGAGTCTAGGAGTATCAACAAACATATATATGTAAAACATATAATAAATAAAAGCATTTAAATAAACAGTTTAAATAAAACAGTTTACGCATGCTTCTCAGCCCCGCGTTTAAAAACAAAAATGTTTAGAAAAGGGGCAATGAACTCACCTGTGTTGTTGTGCAAATGATTCACAAAAGATAATGCGCGCTCTTTGACTGTAGCTTATGTGTCTTTAGCACCTGAGTTGTTTTAAGAAATTCGAATACGATAAGTGTTTAAAATAAACGTTGGGTCTAGGGTTTGGTCTCGGTGGTGCAACTAAGTGTCCTAGATTACTAATGCGTTTTCTATGACTCCTTCTAGCTTAGCCTAACTTATTACCCAACAGTAACCTTAATCCCACATTAATCAATTAAAAACTTTAAGTAAGAACGCTTTCAAACTTGATCATTTCAAATTAGCCATTTATTTATAAAAATCATTTAATTAATTTAATAGGATTTATGAGTCATTTATCTTTATTAAAGCATAATTAATTTAAAACATGATTATAAGTACCACGATGAGCTTAATTTTAAGCCCATTGGGCCAACACTTGACCAATGACAAATCTTTGAATTTCCAATTGTTTCTTGATTCATATCTTGATAAACTTGTCTTAGATAATTCGAATGAATTATCTAAATTAGCTACAAGTTCTTGTTACAAATTTCCACATTTTATAACCAACTTATACCATGATTTATGCTTGATACCCTTGTTCCATCTATGAGACCATAATATATGACTCCATGCAAGCCCACCCTACATCTCAAATCCCATGCATGCATACGTGACCTCACCCATGCATGATCCCATTAGGTTAATCATACTAGTTTCTCATGTTAATTCCCTCGGCCGAATAGGGAGTTGCCGAAGGGGGGTTGGGCGAATAGGACCTGGGCAACCGAAAGAAAAATGGACCGAAGGGAACTCATCGAATGATTGTCTGGCCGAATGATGAGTTGACGAATGATGCATTGGCCGAAAGAGGCTTCATACTCCACTAAGGCTATTCGGTGAATAGGTATGGCCGAATGAAATGCCATGGCCGAATAGGGACTTCCGAATGAAGGGGGGGCGAATGAGATTATGGCCGATTGAATGAGCACTAGCCGAATGAGAGTGGGAGAATGACTAAGGCCGTATGAGATGAGGCCGAACGAATGAAGTCTCAGTCGGCCGAAGAAGGTGACATTCGGCAAAAGAGGGCCATTCGCTGGTTGGCCATTCGGCGACCTGATGGTGGCCATTCGGCCGTTCGAAGAATCCCAGGTGCAGCCAGGAGGTTTCGAACTAATCGACCTGGTTTTGCTCCAACACTTGTTCCTACATGATCCTAAGACACTATGGTGCGATTTCTAAGGGTTAATGAGGGGTTTAACCGGCTAACATTATGGAGTTCGAAATAGGGTTTTGAAACCCTAAAACCGAAACTAGACATGATCTTTACCACGATTTTGATGGATCCAAGTCCCGATCTGTTGTACTTCCTTGATCTACATGTAATGGTGATGATTTTGACACCAAGAACACACAAAATGGTGAAGATTTAAGCTAGAGATCTTAGAGAGAAGTGAGTTTTCTAGTGAGAGGTTAGTGAGAGAGAGATATGAACGAGATTGAATGGTTGGGGCTGGTTGTTGGTGGTGGTTGTGGAGTTTAATGCCACATTAAATGGGTGAAAACACCCGGGTTCGTTCGGTTTCGCGTAGAAACGTCGGTTTCTGGTCGTTTTCATTACGGAACGACCCGATTATAAAATAGAATTTATAAAATAATTTTAGGTTGTGATTCCTAATAAATTAACTAATATCTTTCATTTATTTTAAGTTTTAAGAAAATAATTAATTAACATTTAAATCGAATCGCGCGGTCATCGCGCGTATTTGTTCGAATCGTTACCCGATCAAATACGAAGATAACTACACTTTTCAATATTGTTTTCTAATTATTGAATATCATTCAGAACGTTAAACTCTCAGATTTATTCGTACAGATCGTCACCTATACGAATAATCTGTCGGTTTAGTATTCACATAACGACATTCGTATTGTTTTGTTCTGTAAAGCCTCACATACGTTTATACGTAATAAGATCCTAACAAATAATCCCATGATGGTTCTGTATCGTCAAATAATTATCTGACTCAAGAACCCTATTTCTAAAGTTTGTTTTCTGAACTTGAATCTGAATTGTGCTATGATAACATGTAATGAAGATGATATACAATTGATAACTGAAATATGTACCTGGTTTACTGTTCATGTACTGTAGAGATCACTGTTCCGGTGACGTTTCCGGCACTGATGTTACACATCGAACCTTTCGAGATCACCAAACGAATAGGCCCCGTAGCCTACGAGCTAAATCTGTCGAACGAACTGAGCAGTGTACACAACGTGTTTCACATATCAAACCTCAAGAAGTGTTTATCTGATGAAACAATTGTCATTCCTCTTGAGGAAATACAGATCGACGAACAACTGAACTTCGTTGATGGACCGGTGGACATTATGGACCGGGAAATCAAGAAGCTCAAGCTCAGCAAGATACCGATTGTAAAGGTGTGATGGAATTCGCGACGCGGACCGGAATTCACGTGGGAACGTGAAAACCAGATGAAACTGAAATACCCACACCTGTTCGCGGAACAGACAAACATTGGCAACTCGAGCTGAATTTCGGGACGAAATTCTTTCTAACTAGGGGATGATGTGATGCCCCGTAAAATCCAGGTCAGCTTACTATTTATTTAAATTTTTATTTAAATGATTTTTGTACACGTGGCACTAGAATTACTTTAATTTAGTGTGACACGTGGCACGACGGTACGAACACTGACACACAACAAGATAATTCGAGGAATTATCAAGAAACCGCACACACGTGTCAAAACACACGAACGTTGGTGAACGTTTAGCACATCGTGTAACAAAACACTCGAAACCTCACGAAACTCTCAAACACTGAACTTGGAAGCTCAAACGAGGCCAAACGATAGTTCGTAATCGTGAAAACGAAGACAAACTGATCAAACCCAAGAAACTGGGCCTATTGGGCTCCTCTGGGACCCATCGCGGTACGCGATGGCCCACTAAAGAATAGCATAGCCGTACGCGAAGGATCTCGAGAGAATTTGAATCCCGAAATCCATCGCGGTAAGCTGAGAGGATCTTGGACCCTCTCAGCGGTACGCGACGCCGCCCAATCGACAAAATCTTATAAATCCAAGACAAATGATGGCTAGACTACCTATATCACTCATTTCTTCGGCTTCACACGAAATCCCTCGACCTTCTTCTTCCTCCAGACCCCTGTAACAGCCTTTGGAAGCCATTGAAGGCCCCTTTGAAGCTCAAGAACCTTGAGGAAGACCTTCTAGACCACCACCCTTCATCACCACCTTCTTGTCCTTGTCAAGATCAACGAACCAGGATTTCCAGGAGTTGTATAAGCATCATCTCAGGTATTCAAGAAGCTTCAGAAGGTAGCCTTACGATCCTTGTAGCTTAAAAACACTCTTACACTCACATGCATGCCTTTGATTTCACATGCAAGCACTAAGGCTCCACATGCATGAATTTTCCTTGCATTGAATCTGGGTTTGATGATGATTATATGTTTCTTCATGATCTAAGTTGATTTGATGATGATTCATGATGATCTAAGAGTAAGTGTATGTGAAAATGCATGACTTGAGCTTAAATGGGTAAAATAGTTGCATGCATGTATGATCCGTGTATATTGGAATGATTTTGGATATTCAAATGTGTTGTTGGATGATGTTAAAAGGTTAGCACATGGTTAGATCTTGTTAAAATGGTTAAAAATGTGATTTTTTGATGAACTTTCTATTATTAGTAAATTTTTACTCTCAAAATGGTAATATAGAATATATTGGTAACATGCATGCTCATGGATTGGTATTGCAATGATATTAGGATCGTTGTAATGCTTAGAAAGGGATTTGGACTTGATTTTGGTCATATTTGACCAAGTTACTATTTATAGTAACTTTTAAAAACCGATTTTTGATAAACGATGATTTGAGCTAAATGTGCATGTTAAATGATGTTAGATGGCATAATATGATGTTATGTTTATAAAAATGGTCTAGGATGGATTAGAATGGTCATTTGTATGATAATAGTCATAGTTATTATTTATAGTAACTTTATTTCATGAAATATCGATATATGGATGTTTTATAAGATTTGAACATGCTAAGTAATTTAATATGCTTTAGTATGAGGAATGTATGCTAAGTTAGATGGTTTCCTATAATAATCTTGCTAGATTTAGAAACTTTCGTTTTTAGGAAACTTTTGTATGCAAATGTGACTTACGTTGTGACACCCCGTAATTTCCAGGTCAGCATCTAATTTATTTAAATGATTATTTAAATGCATTATGTACACGTGGCACTAGAGTTAGATTAATTTAGTGTGACACGTGGCACGACAGTACGAACACTGACTCATGACTAGATAATTCGTGGAATTATCGGCAAACAGCACACACGTGTCAAAACACACGAACGTTGGTGAACGTCTAACACATTGTGTAGCACAACACTCGAAACTTCACGAAACACTGTCACAAGTCAATTATGACTAATAATTGATCAATAGAGTCCAAACGACGCTCGAACGACGTTCTATGATCGAGAAACGGGCAAGATCGGGCCAGAACAACAAAAACAAGCTTATTGGGCTTGAAAAACAGGCCAGGCGGTACGCCTGACCCGGGAAGCCGCGACAGGCGATGCGCGCGGGGGGGAAATTGAGCGCCTCGTCCGACCAGACCCGCGCGTAACGACAGGCGAGGTTCGCCCACGTCAGGCGCTACGCCTGGGGCGCCCCAGTCGCCAAACAGCTTTTTAAGCTCCCAATGTCATCATTTTGCCTACACTACTCCTTTCACTCATTATACCCGACCTCATACTCAACCTCTCGACCATCTTCATCCCCAACCCTCTGTTACAACCACTCTCCTCTATTGGAAGCCATTTTTACACCCCTTGGAAGCTTGAGATCATTGGAAGAAGACCTCTAAGGAGCATCCACCACCACCACCATCTTGATTTCTTTCGAGTCCAACGAACCAGAAGGTTTTAGAGCTGCTAGAGCATCATCTCAGCAATCTACAGAGCTTAGAAAGGTAGTTCAATGCCCCTTGTAGTTTAAAATGCATTATTCTCACTTCTACACACACATGCAAGACTTGAATCACACATGCAAGCACTTTGAATGCACATGCACGAGGTTTTGATCTGGGTTTGTTGATTTTAATGAGTTTTATGATGATCTATGATGTTTAAATGGTGTTTCATGACGATCCATGATGATATGTTTATGAGTACTTCATGATTTGGTCACAAATGGGTGATTTAACCACATGCATGTACGATCGATGATAGCTAGAATGATTTTCAGTAGTTAAGCATGTTTCTTGATGATATTGGATGATGATTACATGTTAGATGATGTTGGAAATGGTTAAAAACATGATTTGTAAGGACCTTACTATATTTAGAAACTTTTTAGTTACAAGTTGGTGATTTGGTGAAAATAATGAGCATGCATGTATGTAGAATTGTTGTTAGAATGATAATATGATGATTTGATTTGTTAGAAAGTGGTTTTGATGGTGTTTGTAGTCATACTTGTCATTGTTACTATTTTTAGTAACTTTTCTAGTTAGAATGTTGTTAAATGATAATTTGGGATGAGATGACATGATTAAATGGTGTTAAGTGGTTTATTATGATGATTGGTGATATAAAAATTGGTTTAGAAATGTTAAATGGTCATTTTTATGCAAAAACCACAAAGTTACTATTTTTAGTAACTTTATGGTTACAAAAACCGACTTAGGAATATGTTGAATGACTTGAGCATGCTAAATGATTTATTATGTTATAATATGATGTTTAGATGCTAAGTTAGATGGTTTCCGATGTCACGTATGCTAAAAATGGAAACTTTCCATTTTAGGAAACTTTTGTGCACTAACATGTTATAAACGGCATATATGAACTTGTATGATAATGTGTTATGTGTTAACATGACCCCGTAGGACTATTGAACATGCTAGAACTATAAAACCGTCATGCTTTGTGAACTTTCTAAAAATGGAAACTTACTATAAATAGTAAGTTGTCCATAAACGCAACCTACGCGTTTTGCACACGACAAACACTTACACGAGTGCTACACGAGTCACAAACCGTCACACGGTTCACCAACGGGTCGTTGACTTGACACGGTCAACTTTGGTCAAACATGGTCAAACACGGTCAAACATGGTCAAACATGGTCAAACACGGTCAATATGGACCAACACGAGCAAACACGGTCATTGTGGACCGACACGAACAAACATGAACAACCAAGGGTTGTTGGACACAAACACGAGCACTAACATTAGCACGGTCACTTACACGAACTCACGTACGATCTACGATATAGGTTGCCGGTGACCGACGTGCTACACGACAACTCGGGAGCTTACGCTTACATACATTCGTTTCACTAAGGTGAGTTTACGGCCCCTCTTTACTCTTTTTCAAATGCTTTTAAATAGGGGGAGAATACTAGTTGCATCGAGTCAAACATTATTACTGTACAAACACTATTGTGTATGCTGGTTTATTGGACAAACATTAAGTGTTGAACTCGTTACAAGCCCTCACAAAGTCTTACCGTTAATGTACAAACAACGTGGTAGATTTGGATGGATCCATTAGGGAATGACTAACCCCACGGGGCACCATGTTGACTGAGTGTCATAACCCGTGCAAATTCTGACCTAACTTGCTATGTATACGAGGCATAGCGGAGGCAAGAGCAAACAAGTCTAGTTCGGTAGTGACGCACTGACACTTTGGGCCTAGGGCTCGGTACTAACATTGATAAACAGCATGACACACTTTCTTACTATATGTATATAAAAACCTGTGAACTCACCAACCATTGTGTTGACACTTTTTCTAACTTGTATTCTCAGGTAACTAGCATGACAGGCTCGTGGAGCAGGAAAGCACATAGGGGACATGAGCATAGGGTCCCACATGCATTTGTTTTCGTGTCTTTTGAAAACAATTTGACTTTATTTTATTTAAAACGTTGTTGTATTAAACTACTTACAATTTCCGCTGTGTAAACGATCATTTTCCGCTGCATGTTATGACTTATTTATTCCGCTGCAATACTACTTTATTTCCGCTGCAAACTATTTTATCAAGTGTATGTGTCAAACTTGGATTTGTAAACGCATATAGAGGTGTTCTATATGACCTTGAGCTGTGATTCTGGACACGTCACATCCACGTGGACATACGCCATGAGTGGGAAATTGGGGGTGTGACAGACTGGTATCAGAGCCTTGGTTATAGGGAACTAGGTTTGCATGTAGTAAACTTAGACTATAGCCATTGCTCAACTTTAGACACTACACGTAGAACTTACACTTTGGTGATGTTCTTGCTTATATTGAACGGTTACTTACTAACTTGTGACTTGCAGGATGGCCGACAACAACAACAATGCTAACAGGAACTCAGCTGGACATGCGACCACAGACGACATGGTGGCAGAGAGCCGCCGACGAGTCCACGATATAGTGGCACAGGTGGACGCCGAGATGGACCGGCGAGTGAGGGACGCAGCACGAGCCAGATATTGGGGATGGCTTCCCACCATACTCCAGAGTTGGATCGTCGAGGAGAGAGTACCTCCATATCGATATCCCGGCGACACCACTCCAGGACACCGACTACCACCGTTCGGAGTGCCGATGGAGCAGGCCTTCGCGGCACATGTTGCTTGCACACGACGGGAAGTCTGGAGGGGTAGGGAGCTAACAGACGAGGTCCGAGTTCTTCGCGAGAAGAGCGATCGATTGGAGAGGCAGAACGAGAGACTGGAGGAGCGCAACAACAGACTGGAAACCCAGATGGAGGCCCTACGACTCCAAATGTCCCAACTACTGACCGAGCATGGACAGGTCGTCGATGTCGTGCAGGAACACGACGTGCGTATAACCGAGAATCGGACGGACATCACCGAGACTCAAGCCATGGTGCAGGCCAGTGATGCCATGCTTAATGCATGGGCTGCACAGTTTATTGAGGAACCACCTCAGGAGGATGGTCCCGAGTTCGAGGCCGAGGACCTCGAAGATGAGGACCTTGATGAGGATCCTAATGAGGATCCGGAGGAGGATGATGACGACGGAGACGCTGCTAGCGATATTTCACATGTCTCTATGGATTCTGACTAGTGGACTGTTGTATTTTGTACTTTCTTTATTTTGGCCTAGACGAGCGGGATGTGCTCGAAGAACTTATTATGTATTTCCTTTTGAAATTATTGTACTTCAAGCTTATTATTAATGAGAATTATGTTTTGTCTTACTTATTACATATTGACCATGATTGCTTTGACTTGACAACTAACATGACATATGATCTGACTTCCGACACAACATCTGACTAACATTCTGACTTACTAACATTCTATCCCTTCCGTATAGAAAATATCTATGGCGGGAAGAGGACCACATGCACGCCCTCCTAGACGAACACTGGACGCAGCCGTCATTAAGATGATGGTTGACAGACGAGTTAACAAGATACTGGCAGAGCACGAGGCAAACCGCCTTGCTAGTGAAACCAGTGGCTCGAACAACGGTACTAACACTCGCCTAACATGACTAACATAGTATAGCTGACACGCTCTGACACACGACATTGGTTTCTGACTGACAGGATCACAAGGCAACAACAACAAAGGATGTTCTTTTAAATCCTTCCTGAACTGCCACCCACACAAATTCAAGGGGACTGAGGGAGCCGTGGGAATGCTCCGCTGGGTGGAGAAAGTGGAGTCTGTATTCGCCATGTGCGAATGTACTGAAGAGAACCGGGTGAAGTTCGCAACTGGTACACTGGAAGGACCAGCACTCACATGGTGGAATACCCATGTACAAACCCTGGGGTTGGACGGTGCCAACTCCATGCCATGGGCTGATTTCACCCGACTACTGCAAGAGGAATACTGTCCTCGTGATGAGATCAGAAAGCTAGAGGCTGAGTTCTGGGTACTGAAGATGGTGGGCTCTGAGATCGAGCAATACTGTACTCGATTCCATGAGCTGTGTAAGCTATGTCCGGCTATGGTGACGCCGGAGTACAAGAAAATCGAGCAGTTCATCAGTGGGCTGCCCGAACAAATTCAGAGCATGGTGACTGCGTCTGACCTCACCACTATCCAACCTCTGATCAGGCTGGCTCATAAACTGACTGACCAAGCTGTAGCTCAGGGCAAGCTACCAAAACGAGGCGAGCATGTGAAGCCTCAAGAAAGCCAGAAGAGGAAGTGGGAACCCAGCCACCACCAATCTCATCAACCTCAACAACAACAAAGATCTGCACCAGCCAGAGCCTTTACTGCCACCCAACCCGACGACAAGGGGAAGGGTGTGTACCAAGGGAAATACCCCTTGTGTAACCGATGCTCTTATCACCACTTCGGGCAATGCGAACGATATCGTTGCTTGAAGTGTGGACGACATGGCCACATGGCCAAAGACTGCAGATCCAAATTTCCCAGTAACAACAACCCTAACCACAACCAGAACAACAACCAGAACACCTCCAGAGGGTGTTATGAATGTGGAAAACCAGGCCACATGAGGAGGGACTGCCCTCAATTGAAAAAGGCCGGAGGAGGAGCGGCCAAAGGAAGAGCATTTGTGATTGGCTCGGGAGAAGCCAAGGATGACCCAAACATCGTAACCGGTACGTTTCTTTTAAATAATGTCTATGCTAGCATATTATTTGATACCGGTGCCGATAGGAGCTTTATATGTAGTGAGTTTAGCAAATTACTAGATATTACCCCAACGCCACTCGACTACAAGTATACTGTAGAGTTAGCTGACGGCAAACTGATTGAAACACAACACATCTTCCGAGGATGCGTCATGGTTTTGGCGAATCACGAACTCGAAATCGATTTGATGCCGGTGACTCTCGGAAGCTTTGATGTAGTCGTAGGAATGGATTGGTTATCCACTAACCAGGCCGAGATCGTATGCAACGAGAAGATCGTACGAGTGACGTTGCAGAACGGAGAACAGATCTCGATTCAGGGGGAAAGACGGGGAGTACCTCTGAACATCATGTCATGCATGAAGGCGAACAAGTACCTGCAAAAGGGATACACTGCCATACTAGCCCTCATCGCAGAACAACCGAAGAAGGAGAGGAAGATTGAGGACATCGCCGTAGTCTGCGATTTTCCCGAAGTGTTTCCCGAGGATCTACCTGGACTACCTCCGAAACGACAAGTCGAGTTCCAGATAGACCTTACACCTGGAGCAGCACCGATTGCCAAAGCTCCATACCGACTAGCACCAACGGAGATGCAGGAACTGTCTAACCAGTTACAAGAGCTGTTAGACAAGGGATTCATCAGACCAAGCTTCTCACCTTGGGGAGCACCGGTCTTGTTCGTAAAGAAGAAAGACGGATCATTCCGTATGTGTATCGACTACAGAGAGCTGAACAAGGTGACGATCAAGAATCGATATCCCTTACCGCGAATAGACGATCTGTTTGACCAGTTGCAAGGGTCAAGCTACTATTCGAAGATCGATTTAAGATCGGGTTACCACCAACTAAGGATACAGGAAAACGATATCCCTAAGACTGCCTTTAGAACCCGATACGGACACTACGAATTCTTGGTTATGCCCTTTGGACTGACCAATGCACCAGCCGTGTTCATGGATCTCATGAATAGAGTGTGCAAACCTTACCTTGACAAATTCGTGATAGTGTTCATTGACGACATCCTGATTTACTCTAAGAATCAGGAAGAGCATGCCGAACATCTAAGGCTAGTCTTGGAACTACTGAAGAGAGAGCAACTGTACGCGAAATTTTCAAAGTGCGACTTTTGGATTCGCGAAGTCCAATTCCTTGGACACGTGGTTAATGAGCGGGGAATACACGTAGACCCAGCCAAAATCGAAGCCATCAAAAACTGGGAAGCACCCAAGACTCCAACTGAGGTGCGACAATTCCTAGGTCTGGCCGGGTACTACCGAAGATTCATTGAAGGATTCTCGAAGATTGCCCAATCATTGACGTCCCTGACCCATAAAGACAAAAAGTTCGATTGGGGAGACAAACAAGAAGCTGCTTTCAACCTGTTGAAACAGAAACTATGCACTGCACCTATCCTATCCCTACCGGAAGGATGTAATGACTTCGTGGTGTATTGCGACGCTTCGAAACAAGGACTCGGTTGCGTGCTGATGCAACGCGAGAAAGTGATAGCATACGCTTCACGTCAACTGAAGGTGCATGAGAAGAACTACACGACTCATGACCTTGAGTTGGGAGCCGTGGTGTTTGCCTTGAAGATCTGGCGACACTACTTGTACGGCACGAAATGTACAATCTTTACCGATCATAAGAGCCTACAACACATCTTCGACCAGAAAGAGTTGAACATGAGACAACGAAGATGGGTTGAACTCATAGGTGATTATGATTGCGCCATCAAGTATCATCCCGGTAAAGCCAACGTAGTGGCCGACGCGTTGAGCCGAAAAGAAACAACAAAACGCGTGCGCGCACTACAACTTACGATCCATTCCGAACTGCCGAATCAAATTCGGATAGCACAACACGAAGCTCTGAAAACTGAAAACCTCACTCTTGAAGCCATGCGTGGCATGGATAAGCAAATAAAGGCAAAAGACGACGGAGCTTACTACTTAATGGATCGAATCTGGATTCCACGCTACGGAGGATTGAGAGAAGTAGTGATGGATGAAGCTCACAAGAGCCGGTATTCCGTACACCCAGGCTCTGATAAGATGTATCACGATCTGAAGACAACCTATTGGTGGCCAAACATGAAAGCTGAGATAGCTACTTACGTAAGTAAGTGTTTAACGTGCTCAAAAGTCAAGGTTGAGTACCAGAAGCCATCAGGGTTACTTCAACAACCGGAATTACCAATGTGGAAATGGGAGCAAATTTCCATGGACTTCATAACTAAACTGCCTAAGACGGCAAGTGGTTGCGATACCATCTGGGTTATCGTAGACCGACTGACGAAGTCTGCTCATTTCCTACCCATTAAAGAGACTGACAAGCTAGACAAACTCACTCGGATTTATTTGAAGGAAGTGGTCACTCGACATGGAGTGCCAATCTCCATCATATCTGATCGCGACAGTCGATTCACGTCGCATTTCTGGAAGTCCTTGCATAAGGCTTTGGGCACGAGATTGGACATGAGTACTGCTTACCACCCGCAGACGGACGGGCAAAGTGAGCGAACGATACAGACACTGGAAGACATGCTCCGGGCATGTGTCATTGACTTTGGTAGTAGCTGGGAATCTCATCTACCGTTAGTGGAGTTCTCATATAACAATAGCTACCACACTAGCATTCAAGCTGCACCCTTCGAGGCACTTTACGGACGTAAGTGTCGATCACCCATCTGCTGGGCGGAAGTTGGAGACAGCCAACTGACTGGTCCAGAACTGGTGCACGAGACAACTGAGAAGATCGTGCAAATACGCAAACGAATGGCAGCAGCTCGGGACAGACAGAAAAGCTATGCCGACACGCGACGCAAACCGTTGGAGTTCCAGGTGGGGGACAGAGTGTTACTCAAGGTCTCGCCCTGGAAAGGTGTCATTCGGTTTGGCAAACGAGGAAAGTTGAACCCTCGTTACATTGGACCTTTCGAGATTACAAAGCGAATAGGCCCTGTAGCCTACGAACTAAACCTGCCAGTTGAACTGAGCAGCGTACACAACGTATTCCACATCTCGAACCTCAAGAAGTGTCTATCAGATGAAACACTTGTTATTCCTCTCGAGGAAATACAAATCGACGAACAATTGAATTTCGTTGAGGAACCAGTAGAGATTATGGACCGGGAAACTAAGAAACTCAAACTCAGCAAGATCCCAATAGTGAAAGTGCGATGGAATTCGCGACGAGGACCGGAATTCACGTGGGAACGTGAGGACCAGATGAAACAAAAGTACCCACACCTGTTCGCGGAACAGACAAACACTAGCAACACGAGTTGAATTTCGGGACGAAATTCTTTCTAACATGGGGAGGATGTGACACCCCGTAATTTCCAGGTCAGCATCTTATTTATTTAAATGATTATTTAAATGCATTATGTACACGTGGCACTAGAGTTAGATTAATTTAGTGTGACACGTGGCACGACAGTACGAACACTGACTCATGACTAGATAATTCGTGGAATTATCGGCAAACAGCACACACGTGTCAAAACACACGAACGTTGGTGAACGTCTAACACATTGTGTAGCACAACACTCGAAACTTCACGAAACACTGTCACAAGTCAATTATGACTAATAATTGATCAATAGAGTCCAAACGACGCTCGAACGACGTTCTATGATCGAGAAACGGGCAAGATCGGGCCAGAACAACAAAAACAAGCTTATTGGGCTTGAAAAACAGGCCAGGCGGTACGCCTGACCCGGGAAGCCGCGACAGGCGATGCGCGCGGGGGGGGAAATTGAGCGCCTCGTCCGACCAGACCCGCGCGTAACGACAGGCGAGGTTCGCCCACGTCAGGCGATACGCCTGGGGCGCCCCAGTCGCCAAACAGCTTTTTAAGCTCCCAATGTCATCATTTTGCCTACACTACTCCTTTCACTCATTATACCCGACCTCATACTCAACCTCTCGACCATCTTCATCCCCAACCCTCTGTTACAACCACTCTCCTCTATTGGAAGCCATTTTTACACCCCTTGGAAGCTTGAGATCATTGGAAGAAGACCTCTAAGGAGCATCCACCACCACCACCATCTTGATTTCTTTCGAGTCCAACGAACCAGAAGGTTTTAGAGCTGCTAGAGCATCATCTCAGCAATCTACAGAGCTTAGAAAGGTAGTTCAATGCCCCTTGTAGTTTAAAATGCATTATTCTCACTTCTACACACACATGCAAGACTTGAATCACACATGCAAGCACTTTGAATGCACATGCACGAGGTTTTGATCTGGGTTTGTTGATTTTAATGAGTTTTATGATGATCTATGATGTTTAAATGGTGTTTCATGACGATCCATGATGATATGTTTATGAGTACTTCATGATTTGGTCACAAATGGGTGATTTAACCACATGCATGTACGATCGATGATAGCTAGAATGATTTTCAGTAGTTAAGCATGTTTCTTGATGATATTGGATGATGATTACATGTTAGATGATGTTGGAAATGGTTAAAAACATGATTTGTAAGGACCTTACTATATTTAGAAACTTTTTAGTTACAAGTTGGTGATTTGGTGAAAATAATGAGCATGCATGTATGTAGAATTGTTGTTAGAATGATAATATGATGATTTGATTTGTTAGAAAGTGGTTTTGATGGTGTTTGTAGTCATACTTGTCATTGTTACTATTTTTAGTAACTTTTCTAGTTAGAATGTTGTTAAATGATAATTTGGGATGAGATGACATGATTAAATGGTGTTAAGTGGTTTATTATGATGATTGGTGATATAAAAATTGGTTTAGAAATGTTAAATGGTCATTTTTATGCAAAAACCACAAAGTTACTATTTTTAGTAACTTTATGGTTACAAAAACCGACTTAGGAATATGTTGAATGACTTGAGCATGCTAAATGATTTATTATGTTATAATATGATGTTTAGATGCTAAGTTAGATGGTTTCCGATGTCACGTATGCTAAAAATGGAAACTTTCCATTTTAGGAAACTTTTGTGCACTAACATGTTATAAACGGCATATATGAACTTGTATGATAATGTGTTATGTGTTAACATGACCCCGTAGGACTATTGAACATGCTAGAACTATAAAACCGTCATGCTTTGTGAACTTTCTAAAAATGGAAACTTACTATAAATAGTAAGTTGTCCATAAACGCAACCTACGCGTTTTGCACACGACAAACACTTACACGAGTGCTACACGAGTCACAAACCGTCACACGGTTCACCAACGGGTCGTTGACTTGACACGGTCAACTTTGGTCAAACATGGTCAAACACGGTCAAACATGGTCAAACATGGTCAAACACGGTCAATATGGACCAACACGAGCAAACACGGTCATTGTGGACCGACACGAACAAACATGAACAACCAAGGGTTGTTGGACACAAACACGAGCACTAACATTAGCACGGTCACTTACACGAACTCACATACGATCTACGATATAGGTTGCCGGTGACCGACGTGCTACACGACAACTCGGGAGCTTACGCTTACATACATTCGTTTCACTAAGGTGAGTTTACGGCCCCTCTTTACTCTTTTTCAAATGCTTTTAAATAGGGGAGAATACTAGTTGCATCGAGTCAAACATTATTACTGTACAAACACTATTGTGTATGCTGGTTTATTGGACAAACATTAAGTGTTGAACTCGTTACAAGCCCTCACAAAGTCTTACCGTTAATGTACAAACAACGTGGTAGATTTGGATGGATCCATTAGGGAATGACTAACCCCACGGGGCACCATGTTGACTGAGTGTCATAACCCGTGCAAATTCTGACCTAACTTGCTATGTATACGAGGCATAGCGGAGGCAAGAGCAAACAAGTCTAGTTCGGTAGTGACGCACTGACACTTTGGGCCTAGGGCTCGGTACTAACATTGATAAACAGCATGACACACTTTCTTACTATATGTATATAAAAACCTGTGAACTCACCAACCATTGTGTTGACACTTTTTCTAACTTGTATTCTCAGGTAACTAGCATGACAGGCTCGTGGAGCAGGAAAGCACATAGGGGACATGAGCATAGGGTCCCACATGCATTTGTTTTCGTGTCTTTTGAAAACAATTTGACTTTATTTTATTTAAAACGTTGTTGTATTAAACTACTTACAATTTCCGCTGTGTAAACGATCATTTTCCGCTGCATGTTATGACTTATTTATTCCGCTGCAATACTACTTTATTTCCGCTGCAAACTATTTTATCAAGTGTATGTGTCAAACTTGGATTTGTAAACGCATATAGAGGTGTTCTATATGACCTTGAGCTGTGATTCTGGACACGTCACATCCACGTGGACATACGCCATGAGTGGGAAATTGGGGGTGTGACAGACGTGACTTATTTGATTCGCATGATAATGTGCTATGTGTTAACATGATCACGTAGGACTTAATGAGCATGCTAGATCTCTAAAATCGATATGTTTTGTGAAACTTTCCATAAATGGAAACTTACTATAAATAGTAAGTTGTCCATAGACGCGACTTGCGCGTTTTGCACACGACGAGCACTAACACGAATGTTACACGATTCACAACCGACACACGGTTCACCAACGGGTCGTTGACTTGACACGGTCAAACCTGGTCAAACAGGGTCAAACACGGTCAATGTGGACCAACATGAGCAAACTTGGTCATTGTGGACCGACACGGACAAACATGAACAACCTAGGGTTGTTGAGCACCAACATGAGCACTAGCACGAACACGAAACACGGTCACTTGCACGAACTCACGTATGGTATACTATATAGGTAGCTGGTGACCGACACGCTTTCTACACGAGGAGCTTACGCATTTGTTTCCGAATATCACTAAGGTGAGTTTACGGCCCCTCTTTACTCTTTTCAAACTTTACAAATAGGGGGAGAATACTAGTTGAATCGAGTCAAAAATTTATTACTGTACGAACATATTATGTGTATGCTGGTTTATTAGACAAACATTAAGTGTTGAAGTCGTAACAAGTCCTCACAAAGTCTTACCGTTAATGTACGAACAACGTGGTAGGTTTGAATGGATCCGTTTGGGTGTGACTAACCCCACGGGGCACAATTTTGACTGGAGGTCATAACCCGTGAAACTCTGACCTAACTTGCTATGTATTACGAGACATAGCGGAGACAAGGACAAAAAAGTCTAGTTTGGTAGTGACGCACTGACACTTGGAGCCTAGGGCTCGGGACTAACATATGATAAACATCATGACACATGTTTTCTATTACTATGTATATATCAAAACATGTGAACTCACCAAACATTGTGTTGATACTTTTTCTAAACTTGTATTCTCAGGTAACTAGCAGGCTATGGATGCCAGGAATGCGCGTTAAGGGACGAGCACTAGGAAAGTCATGTATTACTGTTTTATCTTTTGAAAACAATTTTATTGTGTTATGTATTAATACAATGTAGTGTCTGACAATTTATAATTCCGCTGCATATGTCAAACATATTTTATTCCACTGCAATGATTTATGAATTTCCGCTGCTACTATCTTATTAATTTTTATGTCAACCATGTATTTTGAAAACGCATATAGAGTCGTTCTATATGACCATGAGCTGTGATCTTGGCCACGTCACACCCACGTGGACTGACACCACGAGTGGGAATTTGGGGGTGTGACACATGGTGAAAGATCAGAATGCCGCACTGCAGCGTAGTCAGTTAACATCATCAAAAGGGAAAGCCAAAGCAAAAAAATGACTCTATCTAATTATCACAAGGGTCTGCTTCATTCCAATAGGTCGTTGAAAACGAAAGTGTATGGAATTTTAACAGATTTAAAAGCTTTATCCCATATTTGTTTCACGGTCACATTTTACGCATATAAGCCGTAATGTCCGACGGCAACTGCGGTTTCCGAGCTATTGTCGTGGTTTAGGTTTTGATGAAAATATGTGGCTTTACGTTCGACAACAACTGCTACACGAGATGGATACATATAGATATGTGAACCGGTCAATATTTTATACCATTTATACAACAGGGCATGTATAATATCATTTATAACAACATAAACTGGCAACAAGTTTAAGCGGTACCACTCCGGCGTTGGATGCAAATGCTTTACACAGGGATTCTGATTGCTTAAAGATTTGGTGTGATTGTTCACCTAATAAATATACAAAGTTCACAGACATATTTCCCGATGTGGATAAGCCCAGAAAATGCAGCTATCAACACTCATCAAGTCGTGTTGTTCGTATTTGTTAACAACAATCATTTCGTCAACATCAAGATGGAAGGAGATTATCAGTTTTCATCAATAAGTGAGATTTGAAATAAGTATCACACGCTAAATGTGTCTTCTTGGGAATATAAGTATAGACAACGTATATAACAATTCACAGAAATACGTAACGGAAAAGGAGAAAGAGATTATATTGATTTATTTTAAATGTAAATGTATTTAAACATCGATAACAATTTTTTAATAAAATTTCGTAACATTTCAAACATTCAAAAATTAAAATAAAAAATAAAAAATAACATGTACACGTATAGATCCTTACGCGGCGTACAGGGTGGAGTATCAGTTGTTTGCTCAAAAAAAGGCATATACGTGACGTAGGGATCTCTACATGACATACAAGGTGGAGTATCAGTTCTTTGTTCAAAAAAGGATATGTACGTGGCATACAGCTCCCTACGTGGCGTACAAGGTGGAGTATCAATTTTTTGTTCAAAAAGGACCTGTGCGCCACGTATGGATCTATAAGACATACGTATAGATCCATATAAATACACTTGATCGGGCATACCCCTCACAAACCACCACCATATACGACTCTAATGTAACATTTGAGGTTTTTCTGTAAATATAAATGTGTCAAAATTTAAGTAAGCGAAAGTCATGGGAATTTTTTTTAATGGATCCATATACATATACACTTATATTAAACTAAGCTTGTATAAACAAAACAAATTTATATATATTTATAATTATTTATGCATGTAACGAATTATGTTAGATATTTTTAATAAATTCAAATAAGTAATTTAATTTTAGTATGATTAAATAATTAGAAGATTTCTATATATAATGTAACCTTATAAATATTTTAAAAATAAATATTAAAAGTTTTCACATAAAATGATAAAAGAAGGAACTTTGGAAGCAAAACTTATCAAATATAAAGACTAGAGGGGTTAATATGTCAATATTGGAAACATTATAGCTTCCCATGGTTCCAGCCCGTTTTTCCGGTAGGATCGTCACCGGAGCTCCGGCGAACATCCGGCAACACCATCCCACAACCGAAACCGATCCAATCGGACACCATTTTATCGGGTTTTTGATGCCCCATGACCCGAACGTGATTCCAAACGATTCTAGACCATTAAAACGCAATAAAAACAGCATTTGATTCATCTTTTAATCATCCGAAACCGAAGCTTTAAAACAATAATCAAAATCGGTCGATTCGAATGAATTGATTATCAAAATCGTAGGATTATTACTCCCTTCAGCATTTCAAAGAAATCATACTCAAAAATCTTCTCTCAGATCGACTCCAACTCGCGGGATAATCTCAAGAACGACCAAGACTGAGTAAAGCTAGAACTCGACCATTAACCCATCAAATCAAGTAAGTATCATACTCAATCCAATCGGTTTTACATGGGGAACAATAGCCCCATGGTATTAACGATTCATAATCAACAATTGGATCGATTTGAAATTCTAGGGTTCATATGATGAAGATTGAAATCGGGATTGTGCATGGGTTAAAACGGAACACATAGAATCACAAGTAAGACCGATAGCCTACTGGTAAAAACCCACGCCTGGTTGGTTGAGGCCAAGGTTTCGAATTCGGCTTAAACCGGGTTTTGTTTTAAATCCTTTTTATTCTATTTTTAATTAGTTCACTATCCAAATAAACTCTAAAAATTATAAAAAAAATTCTAAAATTCTAAAATTATGTTTCTAACATTCTGTAAAAATTTGGGAATTTTTCAGGATTAAATTATAATATTTTGTTATTTAAATATTATTTAAATGTTTAAATATATATAAAATACTAAAACAATTCTAAAAATTTTACAAAAATTCCAGAAATTCTAAAATAGTATTTATAATATTCTGCAAAAATTTGGAAATTTTTCAGAATTAACTTATATTATTTTTCTATTTAAATATTATTTAAATGGTTAAAATATATATAAAATACTAAAACATTTCTAAAAATTCTGGAAAAATTCCAGAAATTATAATTTAACTATATTAACATTCTGGAAATTTCTAAATAAAATTTTGAATATTATTTTACAAATTTACTATTTTATTGTTTAAATAAACTTTAAATAAAAGTATTATTTATAAAATTAATTTAAAAGTCAGAAAATTATTTTTATTTTCTGAGATTAATTTATGATATTATAATTGCAAGTTTTCAAAATTTTATAACATACATATATAATTATAAGATGTTAATTCTTTAAATTATTTAAACATATAACTATTTATAAATCATTTTTATTTTTTTATTTTTTTTGACAAGATATATACATTTCTAAATTTTTATTTTAAAAAAAATAAATATAAACAATGTTTGAAAAATGTTATACTTTCATTTCATCACAGAAATTGTAAAACAATTTCATTGCATTATTTCTAAACACAAAGAGAATTTCATGAACAAACATAAACATATAACTAGATAGATCTAAGTTATATTTTATAAACTTAGGTTGATTTGAGGAGTGGTTCCTTCCTAAGCATAATCAAACATTACTTGGATAACTCTAAAGCTAAAGCATGTGAGTTTCTTATACTCCCTCTTTACATTTTTTTTGTAATTTTTGGGATGTTACACATGTCTTATCAAACATGTTATTCTTGAGTCATAAACAAAATCAAGGATGCAATACTTTAGTTTAAGATAGAATCAGATTTGAATGTTATGTGTTGCCTAATTGTTTGTATATCTATGTGTTATTATTATTGGGATAATCATATACAATACATTAGTACTATGTAACAGCAAGTACCAGATCGTCCGGCAAGTCCGTACGGTATGTGTACTTTCACCTTATTCTATGTGTACGTACGTAAGCTTAAACAGTACTTGTATTAACAGAATTCTAAATACAAGAAATCGTTGTACGTATTTTTGTATAAACTTAAATACATTAAGTACAATGTACAATTGAAACAATAGTTGTGTGTATTTAGGTGAAAACTTAAATACAGTTAACACGACGAATCACGGGAAACAACAGTGTACAAGTAAACAACGAAAACATATCGGTTGCGATCTGATGTCCACTGAGGACAGGAATCAGATGACCGACAAGTCAATACAAAATCAATGTGAAATCATGATGTATAGTTGAGTCCGACAGTGAGGAAACACAATTAAAACATTAATGCAGTGTTATTTCAGAATGACGAACTGACAGTGTGTTTGCGTGAGTGACGATTCACACAAACATATCTGTGAGTTTAGAGTTCTGAAATAATGACTGAAAAGTAGAAAACAAAAGTCAGAAAGCAAAACCATTGTCGTATTTGTTCGGGTGACGATTCGAACGAATTACGCGCGAAGGTTACGCGATCTGACGAAACAAAAACGAAAACACATCACGAACGAAAATAATTTAATAAAATCAAATAAATAACATTTTACAATTTTGAAACTCATCAAAATAATTAAATTAAATCCTTTTTATTAAATCCATTTAAATTACGCGTAATTTTCCGGTTACGCGATGAATTAACGAACCGAGCAACAAAAACGAACCCGAACACTCTCGGGGTATAAAAACCCAATAATGAGAGTTTTCTCTCATTCCTTCACCCTCAACCTCTCTCCAAACTCAAAAACCCGGTTTCACCATTTTAGGGTTTTCTCAAGCTTCCAACCTCCATAACTTTCTTGTTTCTCAACCAAATTGAGTGATTCTTTCGCCCACGCGTAGCCCTCGACATCCTCTACAAGAAAGTACAACGGATCTAAGCTTTTCACCACTGGAAACGAGGTAAAAACGAGCTCAAAAATGGCGATTTTTAGGGTTTTCACTCACCTAGTTTGAATCCCACTCAAAACCGGTTTTAAACCCTCTTCCTTCGAACCATAGAACCCCGATGACCAGTCCTAGCATCTACAACCTTCGAAATTACCTGGAATCTTGTGATGGGAGTGATTCTAGGCAGAGCCTAGTTCGGCCGAATGAGGTTCACCCTCCAGGTCAACGAATGAACATGAGCCGAAGGGCCCTCATTCGCCAGGCAACCAGGGCTCATTCGACACCCATACGCCAGCCACCTATTCGGCCAGGACCAGCCTCATTCGAGCCTCATCCAACCCGGGTCTCATTCGACCACCATCAACCTCCACTCATTCGGCAGTCATTCGTGAATCCCACTCATTCGACCAACCTTGACTCACTCGGCCGATTCACACCCAGTCGACATACATCTCTTTCGGTTGTCCCACAGGCATATCTATTCGCTGTAACCTACCCTCATTCGGCCATGAGAACCATCTTCTCAAGTATTACAGCCGACAGAAGGTTCATGAGAGCTTGGTGGGTCAAGAACCCTAATCTATGCAACTTAATATACATAACAGGCCATTGAATCTGTCCAGGCCCAACTCCTTTCCAGGTGGCCCAACTGTGGTTTTAGTGACTCAAGGGATTTCGGCCCAGGCCCAAATGTTCTGGCCCAAGTGGTTCTTCTAGCCCATATCTCAATCAGTCTAAAATTCAAGCCCAAAACTCCCATGGCCCAACAAAGATCCAACAGGACTCTTTTGGGCTAACCTCACTCCTTTAGGTCTAATGTGTGTGGCTAGGCCCAACTGTTTTTCTTCAGGCCCAACTGTTTTTCTTCAGGCCCAACTGTTTTCTTTAGGCCCAGCAATCCTTTTATGCGGCCATGTGATTCCTTGATTGAGGCCCAGTTTGTTCAGCTCACAGATAAATTAGTTCAGCCATATACACCACAATGGGCTCAATAGGAAATGTGTATAGGCCACTAGTAGGCCCACATTACCTTTTCAGGCCCAATACTCCACAACTGGTCCATTGACTTTTGGAAGGTCCAAAAAGAAGCGAACAGCCCAAGGCCCACGGTTAGGGCTCAAGGTCCACTGCCTTTGGCCCCAGGGCCACCATGTTGGCCAAAAGCCCAAATTCAAGGCCCATTATTGTTTCAGCCATTCTAATCCAGGCCCAACTTGGCCCATGAACTATTTTAGCAAAGGCCCGAGACAAAATCCATGGGGCCCATCAAAATCTACCCGAGGCCCACAGAAAACTGATTCAGGGCCATTTGGAGGCCTTTGTCCTCACTTTTGGAGCCATTTTGTCATTCCTTTGGTCAACAACCCATTTCTGGCCCAATATCAATTCCAACAGTCTTGTATGATTCTAGGCCCAATAAATATAGCCAAGGCCCACCTTGGGCCCAATAGATTCCTTGGAGGCCCAAAACAAGGCCCAAAAGGCCACTTGAACATTAGTTTTTGTAACTTTTGGCAAGGCCTTCATGAATCAACACCTAATATCATTGGCCCAACTTAAATTGTTGGCCCACATGACTAAAGAACTATTGTAACTCTTTAACTCAACAATAACAAGTATGATAACTAAGGGATTACTATCAAAACGGCAATTTTTGCAATAAGGTCTTGTAACATATAACATGACTTCATGAAACTACAAATGGGCTTTGATACAAGTTTGAAAGACAAGAATAAATCAAAGAAAGTCTATGGATTACAAGAATCAATAACAATTAAAGATGGGCCAACAGAGACCGAAGACCTTAAGTGTTGGCCAAAGTTTATGGCTAACACATACATACACATAAAATCCCTATAATTCATACTAATAAGTTATGAACATCGTGAAATCAATACAGGATCGTGAAAATACACTCAAGTACAATCGAGAGCGCGTACATTCTTGTTTAAGCTAAGTCAAACACAACAACTACAAGGTGAGTTCATATGCCCCTTTTCTTTAATCTTTACTGATTTTAAACTCTCGGGGCTGAGAAACATGCTTTACTTTTATTTATTTAAAAGTTTTGCTTACATATTGTTAATACTTTGATTATTTGATATTAAATTGCTTATTATCATAAATCATTGTATGCATGCTTGTTTGAATTCAAGAATACAGGAAAGATAAGATGATGATGATATTTTTAATATCATAACTCATCGATACAATAGAATAACTTAGTAGTAAGTTTACTCTTACAACACTTAGTTATTCTTACAAGAAATGATATTGTAACCATTACAAGGAAACATGATGACATGATTACAAGAGCAAAACACAAGAATGATATAAAGATAATATATCTTTACTACATCATTCAATACAAGAGTTAAATAAGTGTAATAAGACTAGATCTTATAATACTTAACCTTATAATTCAACACATATTACAAGAAGAACAAGTAGCATGGAATGATAATCATGATAACATAATTTCATGATAACAACATCATTCACTCAATTAATTAACATAACCTAATAAGACTAGTTCTTATTTAACTTTGTTAATACCACGGAGAACATATGACAATGAGAACAAGAGTACAAGTGAATACAATTACAATTAATTACATTTGACCTGTTTGCATTATATCACTCCAATCATGTGCCAAATTGTTCAAGATGATCATGTAAGCCCCTTTAATTCGCTGACCAGTTAGTTTGACGTGACTAAACCGACGATAGCATAGTGGTACCATAGGTTTGACAAACCTCTAGCTTGTAGGGCTAGTATGTTGATCGTACTGATTCATTTGGCCGGTAACGTATGACCGGTGACAGGGCGACTTCAAGTCAGGTTCTGGTAAGCGACACATGGTGATATTAATCTACAGTGATAAGTAATTAATCCAGTGAAAACTCTATTGACTGGTAGATTGAGAAGTTGATCTGCTCTCATGTTACACTACTAGTAATAGATTTCGTTGAGGACAATAGACATGCAAAGTGGTAGAGATAAATCGGATGCATTGAAATCTGATTACGTGAGGATTTCAATGGATTCCTTTAGGCTCTATGCACTATGGTTCAAGAACAAGTTGCAAGGGGTTAACTCACACTCTTAATATTTAATAGAGTATCATCAGTTAACCCACCTCAAGTATAGAATAATACAAGGACAGGATTATATTAATCTAAAATTCCTTAATACATCGAGGGTTATCAATACTTCGGTTTGATAATTAAACCCCATACAATATATTATTCTATCATCAATACAATAACTGAATACATATCAATTGAGATGAATAAGCGGGGAAATGGATATCTTTAGTTGTATCGCAAGTGGTGTGGAACTTGACTGAGTATGTGGTGGGATAGCGTCTGGGCTTGACCCTTTCAGGATTCCCTATATATAAGCATACTTGATCAGGTGATACACTACTTGTACATATAACTAAGGAGAGGCCATTGGGTGGTACAGATGAAACAAGTATTACAAGTAACAAGTATGACATTGTGGATGTGTGCATGATCAATTCAATGGTTTTCAATTTACTTACTTATGAACTCACCAACCTAGTGTTGACTTTGTTTAAATGCATGTTTTCTCAGGTGACGGACAGGTGTAGATACATATGTGCAAGTGATAAGCTAGTGAACTTATAGAAGACCTAGCTTACTTCTGACTGCATACTTTTGATATGACAAAACAGTGAATCACTTTTGTATATCTTGTACAGTTCAAGATATAAACTCATTGATTCTTTTTGATTAGATTTACTTAGTTAAATTATGATGTACAATGTAATTTAACTTTGTAATTCTATTTCATGTCATGATTAGCAACTTCTCATTTATATCTCATGTGCTATGTAAACAATCTGATCATTTGATTATCACTCAAAGATATCGCGCCCCGGGAACCTTCCGCCCGACGGGAAAACACGATCCGTTCCCGCCGGCCCGGGGTGTGACAGATTGGTATCAGAGCCATGGTTATAGAGAAATATAGGTCATATTACTTAAACGGTTTGGCCTAGACTATAACCTAGGGACCCTCATGTAGAGTTCTTATGATATAGGATTCTATTTGCATATGTCTTCTGCCTCTGATTACTGCACTAGCCGATTTTCTTTCGGTTATGATCAGAATGCCGCCAAGAAGACCACCGCCAGCTTTACTGCCACCACCATCACAAGATTTCATGAGTTAGCTACCTTGACACTACTCAAGCTCCAATGCTTAACCAACCACCACCACTACAAGTCAGAAAGCCCTACACTGGCACTGCACCTCTGTGCAACACTTGTCAGTATCAACACGCGCCAAACTCTCAGTGCATGCAATGCACAAACTGTGGAAAGTTTGGCCATTGGGCAAACCGCTGCAGGAGCACGGGAGCTCCTGTAACGACCCAATTTCGATTAAGTAATTATATTAATATTATGGTTATGTTTAAAGTTGGATTTGTATTAACTAGTAGGTTAATTTGTTAAATATTAACTACTAGTAAATTTAAAATGTTGTTTAAAGTTAAATAAAAGTAGAAGGGGGTAAAGTGGCAATTGGGCAAAGATAACTTAATATAAAAGAGGGGATTTGACCAAAGTCAAAATCCCAACTCTCTTCTTCTTCTTCTCTCTGGAAAACGTGGAGCACCAAAAAACCCAAGAAGAAAATTGGTTTTGAAGCAAAATTGACCCACCTTGGAAGCTTTGATCTTCAATGCAATCTTAAATTAGTGTTCTACACATGTTGTAGTACATGTTGGTAAGTTTCTTTGATGATTTTGGTTGTATTTTCGTGGGTTTCCATAGGTGTGGGTTGGGTTAGAGTAAAACCCAATAATTTGTTAGTAATTACTTGTTCTATGTCATTAGGTTGCTTAGAATCAAGTAAACTAACTGAAATCATATTCATTTGCATATGATTACAAGTTTGTAAGATGGGTTTTGATAGACATGGTGTATTGAATGCTTAGATGAACTAGTGATAGTTCATATATACTTTGAATGATAAATGAAATATAAGTTTGATGAATAAATTCTTATTTCAAATGGGTTTTGATGCAATGATTGATTTTGAAACAAAATTGGGATTTAGTAAGTTTTGAAAATGGGTTTTTGGTGTGTGGATAAATTCCTGCACATTAAGTGTTTGATGAAATGCCAAATAGGTAATTTTTGGTCAAACTGATAAAAGAATGAGAAGTTTGATTTAAAGCAACGACTTTAAAGTTAATATGATAATTTTGATAATAAATGAGTCAAATTGAATACAAGTTGATGAATTAGGTGATTAGCTACTAGATTGTATGCTTATGTGAAATTATATGATCTAGGTGAAGTTGCTAATCAAAGACCCGGAAAGGAAATAGTTGACCCGATTACTACTAAGGGCCAAGGTGAGTTAACCACTCACTAATATGCAACCATAAGACATATTAGTGTTTGTGTGTTATGTGATTATGATTGGTATAACTACTTATGATTAATTTAAAGTAATGGTGATCAATTGAATGTTGAATTGATATTATGTGTCATAATATGTTAAAAACATAAATTGGCACTAGTAAGATGGAAATCTATATAAAATGGTGTTTGACATGTAAGTCCATAGTGATCTATGGCGTTGGTGTTTGTCATGTAAGTCCATAGATAAATGGCATTGGTGTTTGTCATGTAAGACCATAATAAAATGGCATTGGTATATGTCATATAAGTCCATATTGAAATGGCATTGGTGATTGTCATGTAAGACCATATTGAAATGGCGTTGGAGTTTGTCATGTAAGTCCACATTGGTGTGGCATTGGGGGTAATCCACAAAAGGGTGGGTTAAATGGTTAAGTAAATAAAATGGATGGGTTTGACCCGTTGGCAAATAAAAATTTACTTAAACTTTGTATATAGTTATATGCTATATGATGTTATGAAATTATGTTGAAAATATGCATATAAATGTATGAGAAATGCCTTAGTTCTAATGTGGATGGTAAAAATATGAGTTATAAAGCATTGGACAAAAACTGCATTAAAAATGGGTGTTCTGCAGGTCAAGACCGTAGCTTATGGTCATAAGGCCGTAGGTTACGGCCTACCCCTGGAAAGCCTCTGTTTTACGCCCTTTAGACCGTTGCTTATGGTCAAAATTTGGGCAGGACCGTAAGCTACGGCCCTGAGACCATAGCTTACGGCCTACCTTACGGCCTATGTAGAAATTTTTCCAATTGATGGAATTTCTTTCGGGGTTGATGGGGTTAACTCACTTAGTTCTTATGAACTAACACTTGATTAAATTTGGTGTTTACAGGTCAGAAATAGGTCGGCTACGAACGTATGATCGAGCACGGATTTTGGAATATCGAACCAATCTTTGTCAAACTTGTTGGAAATGTTTGTTATGATGTCTTAACTATATTTTTGTAAATTTCATATGAATAGGATATGATATCCTTATACTTTGGACCAACAAGTTTTAAATTAACTTCGTTAACGTTAAATGTTTTAAAAACTGGGACCACTTTTGTAATTCTGCAAATTTGATTAAAATTACATGTTTTGAGATTTGGGGTGTCACAAGTTGGTATCAGAGCCATTGGTTTGAGTGAATCAAGTGTGTTACAACCACTTGGACTCAAACTTTTGTGCTCTTGATCTAAAGGAAAGAATGGTTCAATCCAAGACTCGATCACGTGGCCAAGGACCTAAGGTTAGTAAATGAAATGAATGTGATTACATGTTATAAATGAGTGCCTTAACATATAGAGTTATAACCTAATGAAAGATTGAAATATGAGTATGTTGAACTAAGGATATTGTTGAACTAAGGATATTGTGATGACTATGTGATATGTGACCCGAACCTCTTATCCAAGGTTTTAAAATGATGAAGTTAAGGAAAGTGAACTTGTGATGGGGATATCATTATGCCTGGCCAGTATAATTATATTCGCATGACATGGACATATCTTTAATGAATTCAACTTAAAATTTTGGCATAGAGTAGTAGGTAAGGTGTTAGAAAATTTGTTTGTAAAGTGATCTTTAGGATCACAAGTGGTGGTTTATATTTGTATATATTCTATGACTTAAAAATAGGACTAACCAACCTATTAACCTATTTCAGTCTTAGTATGGCTGACGAGCACAACACAGGCGAGGGTAGCCATAACATTGATCTCACTCAAATGAGAGATATGGTGAAAGAGGAAGTGGCCAAGGCACTTCAAGCCAATATTTCCACGTATATGGAGGGGATGGAAGTTTCCTTACAAAATTTTATACGACAAGAGTTTGCAACTCTCAAAACTAGTGGTGAAATGGAACGTGCTTCCAAGAAGGTCACCTACAAAGACTTTGTTGCATGCAAACCACCAGAGTTTAAGGGTGAAGTAGATCCATTATTGAGTCAAAGGTGGATCTCAGACATAGAAGGCACTTTTGAAACATGCCATTGCGATTCATCTGATGAAGTTATCTTTGCTGGGAATCAACTTCGTGAAAGAGGCAAAGATTGGTGGGAACTTCTCCGCAAGGAGAAAGGTAGAGATGGGATGAAGGACCTCACATGGGCTGAATTCAAGGAGTTATTCCTTAAGAGGTTTTGCCCTCAGGCTGCAATAGATCGAATAACTGAAGAATTTCTGAACATGAGACACAAAGATGAAAGCATCGACACCATTACTGCAATCTTCTTTGACAAAGCCAGATTTTGTCCCGATCTTCTACAAACTGAGAAGATGTGGATCAACAGATATCATAACATGCTGAGTGCCAAGTTCAGGGAATTTCTCTCACCTTCAAAGTGTAGTACACTATCAGAGCTTATTGATTGTGCTAGAGAAAGAGAACTGGAACTTAAAAGACAAGAGGATAGAGGCGAAAAGAGGAAGGTTGAGAAAGATGTTGGGTCTTCAAAGAAGATAAAATTTGCTAATTCTCCCAAGAAATCTGGTTCTTCTCGGGATATCAAACCATGCATTACGTGCGGTAAAAATCACCTAGGAGAATGTCACTTTAAAACCATGTTTTGTTATAAATGTGGTAAACAAGGGCATCTTGCCCCTCAGTGCACAAATTCTTCCAACCTTTGTTACAACTGCTACAAGCCGGGGCACAAACGAAGTGATTGCCCTGATTTGAAAAGGCAATCTCATGGGAGTTCTGAAAGCAAACCATTCAAAGGAAGCAGCAGTGGGAAAAAGTTAGAGCTGCCAAAACCTAAAGGCAGGGCTTTTCAGATTACTGCTGAAGAAGCGAAAGATACATCAGATGTTGTGACAGGTACCTTTTTGGTCAACTCTATGCCAGCTTATGTATTATTTGATTCTGGAGCTAGTAGGTCCTTTGTATCTACCAAATTTTCTCATCACTCTTCATTTGTGTTAGAAAAATTATCTTCACCTTTAGAAATTGAAGTAGCAGACTCTAAGAGCTTCTTAGTGTTTAATGTGTATAGAAATTGTAAGATTTCTATAGAGGGTGAGGATTTTGCAATTGAATTAATACCTATGATGTTAGGGGAGTTTGATGTAGTGGTGGGAATGGATTGGTTATCATTAAACCAAGCCAACATAGTGTGTAATCGCAAAGTAGTCCAATTGATATCTCCAAGTGGTAAAGAATTGTCTATTCAAGGGGAAAGAAGGTGCGGAGCTGTTTTGTGTTCCCTAGCTAAGGTCATGAAGTATATGAATAATGGAGGCAAATCGTTTCTAGCATATGTAGTTGATGTTGATAAAGAAGTGAACAAGTTAGAAGATGTAACAATTGTTAGAGATTTTCCGGATGTCTTCCCAGATGATTTACCGGGAGTTCCTCCAGAAAGAGATGTAGAATTTCGTATTGATCTAATTCCCGGAGCCAAACCGATAGCCAAAACTCCATATCGGTTAGCACCAACGGAGATGCAAGAGTTAATGACTCAACTCCAAGATCTTCTTGATAAAGGTTTCATCCGTCCTAGCATCTCACCTTGGGGTGCTCCGGTGCTCTTTGTCAAGAAGAAGGATGGGAGTATGAGGATGTGTATCGACTATCGGGAATTAAACAAAGTGACTGTGAAGAATCGTTACCCATTACCCCGGATTGATGATTTATTCGATCAATTACAAGGAGCCAAATGGTTTTCAAAAATAGATCTTCGTTCGGGGTATCATCAACTCAAGGTTAGAGATGAAGATGTCGAGAAAACAGCGTTTCGTACTCGTTACGGGCATTACGAGTTTCTTGTTATGTCTTTTGGGTTGACGAATGCACCGGCGGCTTTTATGGATCTAATGAATCGGGTTTGTAGACCGATGCTGGATAGATCAGTTATTGTATTCATTGATGACATTTTGGTCTATTCCAAAAATGAGGGTGATCACGCTTGCCACTTGCGTGAAGTGCTTGAAACACTCCGTAAGGAGAAGTTATATGCGAAATTTTCTAAGTGTGCTTTTTGGTTACAAGAAGTACAGTTCTTAGGGCATGTGGTGAACTCAAAGGGCATTCATGTAGATCCTTCTAAGATTCAAGCAGTTGCAAAGTGGAGTCAGCCTAAAACTCCAACTGAAATTAGGAGTTTTCTTGGCCTAGCTGGTTATTATAGGAGATTTATACAAGATTTCTCTAAGATTGCTTCATCCTTGACTAAGCTAACAAGGAAAGGTGTGAAGTATGAATGGGGAGAAAACCAAGAACAAGCCTTTCAAGAATTAAAGATGAAATTAACTCAAGCTCCTGTATTGGCACTACCTGATGGACCCGATGACTTTGTAGTTTATTCTGATGCTTCATATTCGGGGTTAGGTTGTGTCTTAATGCAAAGGGGTAAGGTCATTGCGTATGCTTCAAGACAATTGAAGATACATGAAGTTAGCTACCCGACTCATGATCTTGAGCTTGCAGCGGTAGTTTTCGCGTTAAAGATTTGGAGACATTATCTTTACGGTGTGAAATGTACTATTTACACCGATCATAAAAGTTTGAAATACTTCTTTACCCAAAAGGAGTTGAATATGAGGCAACGAAGGTGGTTAGAGTTAATCAAAGATTATGATTGTGAAATCCTCTACCATCCGGGAAAAGCAAATGTAGTCGCGGATGCTTTGAGCAGAAAAGATTATTCACCCATAAAGGTGAAAGTGATGAAAATTGTTATCTCTTCAGAAATTATTTCACAAATCAAAGAAGCTCAACGGGAGGCCATTAAGGAAGAAAATTGGAAGAGAGACAGAATAAAAGGGCAAGTCAAGAATTTGGAAGAAGATGAGCGTGGCTTATTGACAAGGTGGGGTCGGATGTGGATACCACCCACTTGTCCTTTTAAGGAAGTTTTAATGGAAGAAGCTCACAAATCTAAGTACTCGATTCATCCTGGAGCTACCAAAATGTACTGTGATCTTAAAAGTAATTATTGGTGGCCAGGAATGAAAAGAGATGTTGTGAAATATGTGGGGAAATGTTTAACTTGCATGCAGGTGAAAGCTGAACATCAGAAACCGTATGGCAAGTTACAACCGTTAGAGATTCCTTTATGGAAGTGGGAGCATGTCACAATGGATTTAATCACAAAACTCCCTAGAACAAAACGGGGGCATGATACGATATGGGTCATTGTTGACAGGTTAACGAAAAGTGCTCACTTTATTCCAATTCGTGAGACTTATTCATCTGAGAAAATGGCTGAAGTTTACATTAAAGAAGTGGTGTCACGACACGGGGTACCAGTGACAATAGTGTCTGATCGAGACACTCGATTCACTTCCCATTTTTGGAGAAAATTTCAAGAAGAGTTGGGCACAAAACTTTTGATAAGTACCGCGTATCATCCTCAGACCGATGGTCAAAGTGAGCGGACCATTCAAACCCTTGAGGACATGTTACGCGCGTGCATTATCGATTTTGGTGGAAATTGGGATGACTATCTACCATTGGCAGAATTTTCTTACAACAATAGTTATCATTCCAGTTTGGGAATGCCTCCGTATGAAATGTTGTATGGTCGAAAATGTCGAACTCCGGTGTGTTGGGAGGAGGTTGGTCCTCGTGAGCTTGCTAGTAAAGAAGTGGTTAAAATAACTAATGCTAGGATTGATCAAATTCGAGCACATTTAAAAGCAGCTCAAGACCGACAGAAGTCATATGCCGATAAGCGAAGACGGCCGATCGAGTTTCAAGTGGGAGACTTTGTATTGCTAAAGGTTTCTCCATGGAAGGGTGTCATTCGTTTTCGCAAACGAGGAAAGTTGAGCCCACGTTTTATTGGGCCTTTCAAGATTTTGGCAAGGGTCGGTGAGGTTGCTTACCGATTAGAGCTACCGGAGGAATTAAAAGGAATACACAACACTTTCCATGTATCCTACTTAAGAAAATGTTTAGCGGACGAGTCTGCTTATGTACCGTTAGAAGATGTTGAAGTGATTGATAAATTGGATTATGTTGAAAAACCATTGGCAATTTTGGATCGGAAAGTTAAACGGCTTAGAAACAAGTCGTTGAATATAGTCAAAGTACAATGGAAGAATAGAAGGGGATCTGACGCAACATGGGAGTTGGAAGATGAAATGAAGAAATTTTATCCTTTTTTATTTGAAATGTAATTTGAGTTTCGGGGACGAAACCCCTTTAAGGGGGTAGAATTTGTAACGACCCAATTTCGATTAAGTAATTATATTAATATTATGGTTATGTTTAAAGTTGGATTTGTATTAACTAGTAGGTTAATTTGTTAAATATTAACTACTAGTAAATTTAAAATGTTGTTTAAAGTTAAATAAAAGTAGAAGGGGGTAAAGTGGCAATTGGGCAAAGATAACTTAATATAAAAGAGGGGATTTGACCAAAGTCAAAATCCCAACTCTCTTCTTCTTCTTCTCTCTGGAAAACGTGGAGCACCAAAAAACCCAAGAAGAAAATTGGTTTTGAAGCAAAATTGACCCACCTTGGAAGCTTTGATCTTCAATGCAATCTTAAATTAGTGTTCTACACATGTTGTAGTACATGTTGGTAAGTTTCTTTGATGATTTTGGTTGTATTTTCGTGGGTTTCCATAGGTGTGGGTTGGGTTAGAGTAAAACCCAATAATTTGTTAGTAATTACTTGTTCTATGTCATTAGGTTGCTTAGAATCAAGTAAACTAACTGAAATCATATTCATTTGCATATGATTACAAGTTTGTAAGATGGGTTTTGATAGACATGGTGTATTGAATGCTTAGATGAACTAGTGATAGTTCATATATACTTTGAATGATAAATGAAATATAAGTTTGATGAATAAATTCTTATTTCAAATGGGTTTTGATGCAATGATTGATTTTGAAACAAAATTGGGATTTAGTAAGTTTTGAAAATGGGTTTTTGGTGTGTGGATAAATTCCTGCACATTAAGTGTTTGATGAAATGCCAAATAGGTAATTTTTGGTCAAACTGATAAAAGAATGAGAAGTTTGATTTAAAGCAACGACTTTAAAGTTAATATGATAATTTTGATAATAAATGAGTCAAATTGAATACAAGTTGATGAATTAGGTGATTAGCTACTAGATTGTATGCTTATGTGAAATTATATGATCTAGGTGAAGTTGCTAATCAAAGACCCGGAAAGGAAATAGTTGACCCGATTACTACTAAGGGCCAAGGTGAGTTAACCACTCACTAATATGCAACCATAAGACATATTAGTGTTTGTGTGTTATGTGATTATGATTGGTATAACTACTTATGATTAATTTAAAGTAATGGTGATCAATTGAATGTTGAATTGATATTATGTGTCATAATATGTTAAAAACATAAATTGGCACTAGTAAGATGGAAATCTATATAAAATGGTGTTTGACATGTAAGTCCATAGTGATCTATGGCGTTGGTGTTTGTCATGTAAGTCCATAGATAAATGGCATTGGTGTTTGTCATGTAAGACCATAATAAAATGGCATTGGTATATGTCATATAAGTCCATATTGAAATGGCATTGGTGATTGTCATGTAAGACCATATTGAAATGGCGTTGGAGTTTGTCATGTAAGTCCACATTGGTGTGGCATTGGGGGTAATCCACAAAAGGGTGGGTTAAATGGTTAAGTAAATAAAATGGATGGGTTTGACCCGTTGGCAAATAAAAATTTACTTAAACTTTGTATATAGTTATATGCTATATGATGTTATGAAATTATGTTGAAAATATGCATATAAATGTATGAGAAATGCCTTAGTTCTAATGTGGATGGTAAAAATATGAGTTATAAAGCATTGGACAAAAACTGCATTAAAAATGGGTGTTCTGCAGGTCAAGACCGTAGCTTATGGTCATAAGGCCGTAGGTTACGGCCTACCCCTGGAAAGCCTCTGTTTTACGCCCTTTAGACCGTTGCTTATGGTCAAAATTTGGGCAGGACCGTAAGCTACGGCCCTGAGACCATAGCTTACGGCCTACCTTACGGCCTATGTAGAAATTTTTCCAATTGATGGAATTTCTTTCGGGGGTTGATGGGGTTAACTCACTTAGTTCTTATGAACTAACACTTGATTAAATTTGGTGTTTACAGGTCAGAAATAGGTCGGCTACGAACGTATGATCGAGCACGGATTTTGGAATATCGAACCAATCTTTGTCAAACTTGTTGGAAATGTTTGTTATGATGTCTTAACTATATTTTTGTAAATTTCATATGAATAGGATATGATATCCTTATACTTTGGACCAACAAGTTTTAAATTAACTTCGTTAACGTTAAATGTTTTAAAAACTGGGACCACTTTTGTAATTCTGCAAATTTGATTAAAATTACATGTTTTGAGATTTGGGGTGTCACAGCTCCAAACAGAAACAACAATGCAGCCACTACTGCTGCTGCTACTGATCGCAGGTCTTGCTACAACTGTGGTGAACCTGGTCATTTCTCTCGGGATTGTCCTAAGAGAAATCAACAAAGGGCTCAAGCACCAAGAGGACGAGCCTTTCAGATAGGAGCTGCTGCAGCTAGACAAGACCCGAACGTCATTACGGGTACATATCTTCTATCTGATTTTTATGCCTCTATATTATTTGATACTGGCGCGGATCAGAGTTTTATCTCATCCGATTTTGCTAGCCATCTTAATCATGTTGAGGAATCATTAGACTCCCCTTATACTATTGAGATAGCTAATGGCAAACAGATTACAGTTGACACAGTACTTAGGAATTGCCCACTAACACTTGGTGATCATACATTTTCCATCGACGTGATACCGATGGAGCTGGGCAGTTTCGACATCATCATCGGAATGGATTGGCTATCTCTTAACCGAGTTGAGTTCATCTGTTCCGATAAACTACTACGTATTTTTATGGAGAACAATGAGGTCTTGGAGATTCGTGGAGACCAAGCGAAACGCAGTGTCAAGATAATCTCGTGCATGAAAGCTCGCAAGTATTTACGGAAACAATGTGTTGCATTTCTGGCTCATGTGATTCAGAAAGACAAGAAAGCAATCAAGATTCAAGATGTACCAGTTGTGAGAGACTTTGCAGAAGTATTTCCGGATGACTTACCGGGACTGCTACCCGAGAGATCGGTGCAGTTCCGAATCGATTTGATTCCGGGAGCAACTCCTGTAGCTAAGTCTCCTTATAGACTTGCTCCATCAGAGATGCAGGAGCTGTCTAATCAGTTACAAGAGCTACTCGATAAAGGATTCATCCGACCGAGCTTTTCCCCGTGGGGAGCTCCGATTCTTTTTGTTAAAAAGAAGGATGGAACTTTCAGGATGTGCATTGACTATCGAGAACTCAACAAACTCACCATCAAGAATCGGTACCCGTTACCGAGGATTGATGATTTGTTTGATCAGTTACAGGGAGCACAGTACTTTTCAAAGATAGACCTGAGATCAGGTTATCATCAGCTCCGGATACAAGAAGAAGACATACCCAAGACGGCTTTTCGTACCCGATATGGACATTACGAATTTATGGTGATGCCATTTGGACTAACGAACGCACCGGATGTGTTCATGGATTTAATGAACCGGGTGTGCAAGCCGTATCTAGATCAGTTTGTGATTGTCTTCATCGACGATATACTGATTTATTCAAAGAACGAGAAAGAACATGAACAACACCTCAGGACAGTTTTGGAGCTTCTAAAAGAAGAACAACTCTATGCCAAATTCTCAAAGTGTGAATTTTGGTTAAGAGAAGTTCAATTCTTGGGTCACGTGATTAACAGTAATGGTATTCACGTGGATCCTGTCAAGATAGAAGCGATCAAGAACTGGGATGTGCCTACGACACCGACAGAGATCCGATCATTTTTGGGATTGGCAGGTTATTACCGGAGATTCATTTCGAATTTCTCCAAGATAGCCTTGCCTCTCACCAAACTCACACAAAAGTCTGAACCTTTTGTGTGGACTCATAAACAAGAAGAGGCATTCCAGACATTGAAACAAAGATTGTGCGATGCTCCAATCCTAACACTCCCAGAGGGCAGTGATGACTTTGTAGTTTACTGTGATGCTTCCCATCAGGGACTCGGATGTGTTTTGATGCAACGAGACAAAGTCATTGCTTATGCCTCACGACAACTGAAGATACATGAAAAGAATTACACGACACACGATCTCGAACTGGGAGCTGTTGTCTTTGCTCTAAAGATTTGGAGACACTGCCTTTACGGTACCAAATGCACTATCTTCACAGATCACAAGAGCCTACAACACATATTTGATCAGAAGGAGCTTAACATGAGACAGAGACGTTGGGTTGAGCTCCTGAACGATTACGATTGTGTGATCAAATACCATCCGGGCAAAGCAAATGTTGTTGCAGATGCTTTGAGCCGGAAGGAAAGAGTCAAACCCTTACGCGTTCGCGCCATGGGAATGACTGTGCAAACAAGTTTGAGAGATCATATTTTACAAGCACAACAAGAGGCCGTGGCAAGAGACAATCTGAAACGCGAGCTCGATTGTGGAGCCGAGAAACATTTCAAGACAAAACAAGATGGAGTTATCTATTATCTGGATCGTGTTTGGATTCCAGAAGTAGATGAACTTCGGACACTCATACTTGACGAGGCACACAAGACACGTTACTCAGTTCATCCTGGTGCCGATAAAATGTATCAAGATCTTAGGTCATTTTATTGGTGGCCGGGTATGAAGAAAGATGTTGCCACTTATGTTGGCAAATGCATCACATGTGCCAAAGTCAAAGCAGAACACCAGAAACCTTCGGGTTTGCTGGAACAACCGGAGATACCACAATGGAAGTGGGAACAAATAGCTATGGATTTCATTACCAAGCTACCCCGCACTTCCAGCGGATACGATTCTATTTGGGTCATCATTGATCGATTGACTAAATCCGCACATTTCTTGCCGATCAGAGAAACGTACAATATGGAGAAACTTGCAAGACTATACATTGATGAAATAGTAGTGAGGCACGGGGTGCCATTGTCTATTATTTCCGACCGGGACAGTCGATTTACTTCGCGGTTCTGGCAATCATTGCAACAATCCTTAGGGACAAGTGTTAACTTGAGCACTGCTTATCATCCACAAACGGATGGACAAAGCGAGCGCACCATTCAAACCCTAGAGGATATGTTGAGAACATGCATCCTTGACTTCGGTGGAAGTTGGGACTCACATTTACCGCTCATTGAGTTCTCCTACAATAATAGCTACCACAGCAGCATTGGATGTGCTCCGTTCGAAGCACTTTACGGTAGAAAATGCCGGTCTCCAATTTGTTGGACCGAAGTGGGAGACAACAGAATAACTGGGCCTGAACTTATTCAGGAAACTACTGATAAGATAGCCCAGATACAACAACGATTACGAGCAACACGTAGCCGCCAAAAGAGTTACGCAGACAAACGGCGCAAGCCTTTGGAATTCGATGTGGGTGACCGAGTTATGTTGAAGGTGTCCCCATGGAAAGGCGTAGTTCGTTTTGGGGCTAAAGGCAAACTAGCACCTCGGTATGTCGGACCGTTTGAGATTACTCAACGCATAGGTCCTGTGGCATACAGACTCAGACTCCCTGATGAACTCAGTGGAGTACACGATGTGTTTCATGTATCAAATCTCAAGAGGTGTCTAGCAGATGAAACATTGATCATACCATTGGAAGAGATACAAATTGATGAACAACTACATTTTATTGAAGAACCTGTAGAGATTATGGAACGTGAAGTCAAGAGACTGAAACGAAGCCGTATCCCTATTGTAAAGGTTCGATGGAACTCCAAGCGTGGACCAGAATTTACCTGGGAACGTGAGGACAACATGAAAGCAAAGTATCCCCATCTGTTCGAGAATTGAAGCCCGACTTTGATGCTTAAATTTCGGGACGAAATTTCTTTAACAAGGGGAGACTGTAACAGCAAGTACCAGATCGTCCGACAAGTCCGTACGGTATGTGTACTTTCACCTTATTCTATGTGTACGTACGTAAGCTTAAACAGTACTTGTATTAACAGAATTCTAAATACAAGAAATCGTTGTACGTATTTTTGTATAAACTTAAATACATTAAGTACAATGTACAATTGAAACAATAGTTGTGTGTATTTAGGTGAAAACTTAAATACAGTTAACACGACGAATCACGGGAAACAACAGTGTACAAGTAAACAACGAAAACATATCGGTTGCGATCTGATGTCCACTGAGGACAGGAATCAGATGACCGACAAGTCAATACAAAATCAATGTGAAATCATGATGTATAGTTGAGTCCGACAGTGAGGAAACACAATTAAAACATTAATGCAGTGTTATTTCAGAATGACGAACTGACAGTGTGTTTGCGTGAGTGACGATTCACACAAACATATCTGTGAGTTTAGAGTTCTGAAATAATGACTGAAAAGTAGAAAACAAAAGTCAGAAAGCAAAACCATTGTCGTATTTGTTCGGGTGACGATTCGAACGAATTACGCGCGAAGGTTACGCGATCTGACGAAACAAAAACGAAAACACATCACGAACGAAAATAATTTAATAAAATCAAATAAATAACATTTTACAATTTTGAAACTCATCAAAATAATTAAATTAAATCCTTTTTATTAAATCCATTTAAATTACGCGTAATTTTCCGGTTACGCGATGAATTAACGAACCGAGCAACAAAAACGAACCCGAACACTCTCGGGGTATAAAAACCCAATAATGAGAGTTTTCTCTCATTCCTTCACCCTCAACCTCTCTCCAAACTCAAAAACCCGGTTTCACCATTTTAGGGTTTTCTCAAGCTTCCAACCTCCATAACTTTCTTGTTTCTCAACCAAATTGAGTGATTCTTTCGCCCACGCGTAGCCCTCGACATCCTCTACAAGAAAGTACAACGGATCTAAGCTTTTCACCACTGGAAACGAGGTAAAAACGAGCTCAAAAATGGCGATTTTTAGGGTTTTCACTCACCTAGTTTGAATCCCACTCAAAACCGGTTTTAAACCCTCTTCCTTCGAACCATAGAACCCCGATGACCAGTCCTAGCATCTACAACCTTCGAAATTACCTGGAATCTTGTGATGGGAGTGATTCTAGGCAGAGCCTAGTTCGGCCGAATGAGGTTCACCCTCCAGGTCAACGAATGAACATGAGCCGAAGGGCCCTCATTCGCCAGGCAACCAGGGCTCATTCGACACCCATACGCCAGCCACCTATTCGGCCAGGACCAGCCTCATTCGAGCCTCATCCAACCCGGGTCTCATTCGACCACCATCAACCTCCACTCATTCGGCAGTCATTCGTGAATCCCACTCATTCGACCAACCTTGACTCACTCGGCCGATTCACACCCAGTCGACATACATCTCTTTCGGTTGTCCCACAGGCATATCTATTCGCTGTAACCTACCCTCATTCGGCCATGAGAACCATCTTCTCAAGTATTACAGCCGACAGAAGGTTCATGAGAGCTTGGTGGGTCAAGAACCCTAATCTATGCAACTTAATATACATAACAGGCCATTGAATCTGTCCAGGCCCAACTCCTTTCCAGGTGGCCCAACTGTGGTTTTAGTGACTCAAGGGATTTCGGCCCAGGCCCAAATGTTCTGGCCCAAGTGGTTCTTCTAGCCCATATCTCAATCAGTCTAAAATTCAAGCCCAAAACTCCCATGGCCCAACAAAGATCCAACAGGACTCTTTTGGGCTAACCTCACTCCTTTAGGTCTAATGTGTGTGGCTAGGCCCAACTGTTTTTCTTCAGGCCCAACTGTTTTTCTTCAGGCCCAACTGTTTTCTTTAGGCCCAGCAATCCTTTTATGCGGCCATGTGATTCCTTGATTGAGGCCCAGTTTGTTCAGCTCACAGATAAATTAGTTCAGCCATATACACCACAATGGGCTCAATAGGAAATGTGTATAGGCCACTAGTAGGCCCACATTACCTTTTCAGGCCCAATACTCCACAACTGGTCCATTGACTTTGGAAGGTCCAAAAAGAAGCGAACAGCCCAAGGCCCACGGTTAGGGCTCAAGGTCCACTGCCTTTGGCCCCAGGGCCACCATGTTGGCCAAAAGCCCAAATTCAAGGCCCATTATTGTTTCAGCCATTCTAATCCAGGCCCAACTTGGCCCATGAACTATTTTAGCAAAGGCCCGAGACAAAATCCATGGGGCCCATCAAAATCTACCCGAGGCCCACAGAAAACTGATTCAGGGCCATTTGGAGGCCTTTGTCCTCACTTTTGGAGCCATTTTGTCATTCCTTTGGTCAACAACCCATTTCTGGCCCAATATCAATTCCAACAGTCTTGTATGATTCTAGGCCCAATAAATATAGCCAAGGCCCACCTTGGGCCCAATAGATTCCTTGGAGGCCCAAAACAAGGCCCAAAAGGCCACTTGAACATTAGTTTTTGTAACTTTTGGCAAGGCCTTCATGAATCAACACCTAATATCATTGGCCCAACTTAAATTGTTGGCCCACATGACTAAAGAACTATTGTAACTCTTTAACTCAACAATAACAAGTATGATAACTAAGGGATTACTATCAAAACGGCAATTTTTGCAATAAGGTCTTGTAACATATAACATGACTTCATGAAACTACAAATGGGCTTTGATACAAGTTTGAAAGACAAGAATAAATCAAAGAAAGTCTATGGATTACAAGAATCAATAACAATTAAAGATGGGCCAACAGAGACCGAAGACCTTAAGTGTTGGCCAAAGTTTATGGCTAACACATACATACACATAAAATCCTATAATTCATACTAATAAGTTATGAACATCGTGAAATCAATACAGGATCGTGAAAATACACTCAAGTACAATCGAGAGCGCGTACATTCTTGTTTAAGCTAAGTCAAACACAACAACTACAAGGTGAGTTCATATGCCCCTTTTCTTTAATCTTTACTGATTTTAAACTCTCGGGGCTGAGAAACATGCTTTACTTTTATTTATTTAAAAGTTTTGCTTACATATTGTTAATACTTTGATTATTTGATATTAAATTGCTTATTATCATAAATCATTGTATGCATGCTTGTTTGAATTCAAGAATACAGGAAAGATAAGATGATGATGATGATATTTTTAATATCATAACTCATCGATACAATAGAATAACTTAGTAGTAAGTTTACTCTTACAACACTTAGTTATTCTTACAAGAAATGATATTGTAACCATTACAAGGAAACATGATGACATGATTACAAGAGCAAAACACAAGAATGATATAAAGATAATATATCTTTACTACATCATTCAATACAAGAGTTAAATAAGTGTAATAAGACTAGATCTTATAATACTTAACCTTATAATTCAACACATATTACAAGAAGAACAAGTAGCATGGAATGATAATCATGATAACATAATTTCATGATAACAACATCATTCACTCAATTAATTAACATAACCTAATAAGACTAGTTCTTATTTAACTTTGTTAATACCACGGAGAACATATGACAATGAGAACAAGAGTACAAGTGAATACAATTACAATTAATTACATTTGACCTGTTTGCATTATATCACTCCAATCATGTGCCAAATTGTTCAAGATGATCATGTAAGCCCCTTTAATTCGCTGACCAGTTAGTTTGACGTGACTAAACCGACGATAGCATAGTGGTACCATAGGTTTGACAAACCTCTAGCTTGTAGGGCTAGTATGTTGATCGTACTGATTCATTTGGCCGGTAACGTATGACCGGTGACAGGGCGACTTCAAGTCAGGTTCTGGTAAGCGACACATGGTGATATTAATCTACAGTGATAAGTAATTAATCCAGTGAAAACTCTATTGACTGGTAGATTGAGAAGTTGATCTGCTCTCATGTTACACTACTAGTAATAGATTTCGTTGAGGACAATAGACATGCAAAGTGGTAGAGATAAATCGGATGCATTGAAATCTGATTACGTGAGGATTTCAATGGATTCCTTTTAGGCTCTATGCACTATGGTTCAAGAACAAGTTGCAAGGGGTTAACTCACACTCTTAATATTTAATAGAGTATCATCAGTTAACCCACCTCAAGTATAGAATAATACAAGGACAGTATTATATTAATCTAAAATTCCTTAATACATCGAGGGTTATCAATACTTCGGTTTGATAATTAAACCCCATACAATATATTATTCTATCATCAATACAATAACTGAATACATATCAATTGAGATGAATAAGCGGGGAAATGGATATCTTTAGTTGTATCGCAAGTGGTGTGGAACTTGACTGAGTATGTGGTGGGATAGCGTCTGGGCTTGACCCTTTCAGGATTCCCTATATATAAGCATACTTGATCAGGTGATATACTACTTGTACATATAACTAAGGAGAGGCCATTGGGTGGTACAGATGAAACAAGTATTACAAGTAACAAGTATGACATTGTGGATGTGTGCATGATCAATTCAATGGTTTTCAATTTACTTACTTATGAACTCACCAACCTAGTGTTGACTTTGTTTAAATGCATGTTTTCTCAGGTGACGGACAGGTGTAGATACATATGTGCAAGTGATAAGCTAGTGAACTTATAGAAGACCTAGCTTACTTTTGACTGCATACTTTTGATATGACAAAACAGTGAATCACTTTTGTATATCTTGTACAGTTCAAGATATAAACTCATTGATTCTTTTTGATTAGATTTACTTAGTTAAATTATGATGTACAATGTAATTTAACTTTGTAATTCTATTTCATGTCATGATTAGCAACTTCTCATTTATATCTCATGTGCTATGTAAACAATCTGATCATTTGATTATCACTCAAAGATATCGCGCCCCGGGAACCTTCCGCCCGACGGGAAAACACGATCCGTTCCCGCCGGCCCGGGGTGTGACATACTAGTAGCCTTTAATTAACATGACTTATGTCATTGTTTATGTTGAAGGTGAAATTGCCAAAAACATTTAGTATTACTAGTAGCCTTTCTTTAATGACTTTGTGTCATTATGTTAGTAAAGGTGAAATTGCCAAAATCTTATCATCAAACATTGTGGAATACATATATATTTAGATCAATTCTTATTAGACTATTGTTGCATCTTATTTCTTTATATATCTATATATCAAATTGTATGAGATCTCACCAACTATGCAAATAGTTGATCAAAACTCTATTTTACATGTGTAACAGGGTTAATGAAGACATGAAGACAAACATAGGATTTTGGACTTAGTTAATTTATAAATCAAACATTGTTGTGTATTTATTTTGTATGTTGAAATTTTGTAATGTATTTTGATTCTATGAATGTTGAATGAAATAGTAAATGAGAATGTTTAAATATGAAACTTACAAGTAGCACCATGAGCTTTTGGACAATTACAAATTGCGCCCCGACGCGTTCCGCCGTCGGTCGGGGTGTGACATCTAAACCCTCTCAACCCTCTCTCCTTCATACCGAGCCATACGAGTCCGGATTCAAGCCATTCTCCTTCAGATCTTCTTTCTACACGTTAAAGATAAGTTTTTTTTCACTTTTTAACCATTAGAATGGGTTAAATTGCCACGATAAATGTTTGGGTTGCGTAAACCTAACTGAACGTTGAACTGTATGTGGTGTAAAGTCCTTCTTTGTTTTAGAACATTTGAATTGGACATGTACGCAACGTATAGTGTCCTACAAAATGGAGTATAGCCTGTAATATAGTCATACTCCACCTTGTACGTCACGTATAGACCTGTAGCCATATTAACACAAATCTAGATTTTAATACCTTAAATATGACTAGTTTTATGAACACATGGTCACAACTCACAAGCACCAACCTTTTATAAATAATTGCGTACAAATTAGGTAATCTTGTTTTTATTTTCATCTAAATATTAACTAAACATTTAACGGTTCAAAAGTGATTTTTGTTTGAATTCTTATAATCAAAGGAATAAATGTGTGTAAATTTCACTCTTGCTCTTTTATATTTACATAAATTTTCAGAGATTTTTTTTATCTTTAAAAATTTTAAAATCAGTCTTTTATGTTTTCAAATGTTGTAAACTAGGTCCTTTTGTTATTAACTTTGTTACGTATTTATCTAATAAGAGAATATAAAGGTAAAAATGATCAGATCAAAGATCAAAGTGTAATTGAGTAGATTATATAATACAATAGCTAAAAATTTATAATAGTAGCTTAATTAATAATAACATTAACTTTCACTTTAGAATACCAGTATATATTTTTACCTGGCAAGGAATAAACCAATTAGATCTCAACACTTACTAAAAAATATATAAAAATAAACAACTAACACCCATGGCTTATTAGTTAATTATAATATTATCATGTAAACTTAGCCTAATAGTTAATGCTTGGTTCTTTCTTTTTAGTGATCATGGTTAAAGACTCACTGGTGATACTTTAAAAGATACTAAGTGAGGAGATAAATCTTGAGCTTAATCTCTGGTTCTGAACCAACGGGGGCGAGCGTTTACCTATTCCATTGGGTTCTTGCGCATCAAGGGATACGGTCTCACGGTCGACAATCGAAGAATCAATCTTAGTTACTAACCGTCAGGATAACAAAAGGTAGGGGTGTGCAGAAAACCGAATTAACCGATTCGTAACCAATATAACCGAGAAAACCGAACCGAAAAACGAACCAAAAAAACCAAACCAAATGAAAAACCAATGGTTCGGTTTAACAATTTTTTAATAACCGAAATTAGTGGTTTGGTTTTCGTTATCAATTTTTCTATAACCGCCATAACCGAACCAAACCGCTTAAATCACTAAACAATATATAAATCTTTAATTATATTTATACCAGAAGATACCAAAGTTCAAATAAATGTTTAATTTATAGTGAATCTTTGATTACCCCTAAAAAAGTCAGCAAAAGATATTTCCCTAATTTCCTTTATCACTTTCTTAACATAATGAAGACTGGACTCAAATGTCCACCACTCATATTGTGACAACTAGTACCTGACCGGCCGGCAAGTCCGTACGGTACATGTACTTTCAACAGTAACTATGTGTAATTACATGTGTATAAACAGTACTTGTATTAACAGAATTCTAAATACAAGAAACAGTTGTACGTATTTTCGTATAAGCTTAAATACTGTAAGTACAACACGCATTTGAAACATTAGTTGTGTGTATTTAAGTGAAAACTTAAGTACAGTTAGCACAACAAATCATGAGAAACAATAGTGTCCAAACAAATAACAATAACAAATCGGTTGCGATCTGATATCCATAGATGACAGGAATCAGATGGCCGACAATTCAATGTGAAAACATGATGTTTAGTTGAGTCCGACAGTGAGGAAATACAATTTAAAACAATGTTGCAGTGTCGTTTCAGAATAACGAACTGACAGTGTGTTTGCGTGGGTGACAATTCACATAAACATATCTGTGAGTTTAACGTTCTGAAATGATAACTGGAAAGTAGAAAACAAAAGTCGAAAAGCAAAACCATTGTCGTGTTCGTTCGAATGACAATTCAAACGAATACGCGCGATGGTGACGCGATCTGACGAAACAAAAACGAAACACGACACGAACGACTTTAAATTAATGAATTAAAATAAATAATGTTTTACAATTTTGAAACTCATCAAATAATTTAAATAACATTCCTTTTATTTATTACAAATAAATTACGCGTAAATTTCCGGAAACGCGATGAAAACGCGAAACGAGCAACCGAAACGAACCCGAATACCATGAGGGTATATAAACACCAAATGAGGGTGTTTTCTCTCATTTAATGCAACCAATCCTCTCTCTAGAAGCCATCCACGAACCTATTTTCTCACACTAGAAATTCAACTTGAAACCTTCATATCTCACTCGTTTGTGGACGAAATTGGATGATTCTTGAACCCACGCGTAGCTCTTGACGTCCTCTACCTAGAAGTACAAGGGATCTGAAGTTTTCACCAGCCAAATCTGAGGTAAATGAGCGTGAAAGGCTTGAAAAATAGGGTTTTCTCGTCTTTTGTTTAACCCACACACACGTAGTCGGCCATGACCTATTCCCTTAGAACCTAATGTCTTCGACCACTCATGGGTACCGGATACCACCATGGATCGAGCTCCCAACAGTTGTGATACGCGATGAAGATGCAGCTCGAACAGTTGACAGGTTCGTGGTCTTCGGCCGAACCTTCACCACACGCTCATGAACCTATGGGGGACTCACGAACCCACGTAGCCACGAACCTTCAACCTGCATCTCGATCATCCTCGCGAACCTAGCATTGCCAAACCCTGCTTCACGAACCTTCTCCTTGCACGAACCTACAACCAGCACGCAAGAGACGAACCTACTGTGACTCGCCGAACCTTTCAAGATCAACCGAACCTTCCAGGCTACCGAACCCTAGCCGAAGCTTCCATGTGGACGAACCTCCTTTGCCCTCTGCGAACCTGTTACCAACTACAACCGACGAACCTTTGCAGAGCCATGACCGACGAACCTGTGTTGAACAACCCTAAGGTTCGCCGGAGTAGAAGCAACGACCGAACCTTTCTCTCTTCAACCGAACATTTGGCCGAACCTGGGTTATCATGAATAGGTTTGCTGGAACCCATCTAGTCACCACCGATTGGTCATTTTCCACCATTTAATCGGCCACCCTTCACTCCTTGGATTTTAACCCATCTGACTCAAATAACGTGTGGGAAGCAGGAACATGTTTCGGCCCACATTGTTTCTACGGCTCATGATGTCCAAACCGGTCCACCTTAGTTATTATGGCCCACAAATCATATACTCAATCTTTTGGCCCAGTCTCAACAGACCGGTTATGGGCCATTCTGGGCCCACCATCGTTCTCTTTGGCCCATCGCACTTGGATTAGGTTCATGGATTTAGTTGGATCACCGTTGAATATACCGGCCCATTAGCCTACTTGTCGGCCCAATCAGATTTAAACTCACTAGTTGGCCACGTTTAGGTTTATGGCTCACCCTATTCGGCCTTGTGACTATGTATCGACCCAACCTATGAGTAACCGGCCCATGGGGCCACTTCAGGCCCAATAGTTAATGAGACTAGCCAATAGACTTTGGATTCGGTCCATATTGGTTTAGCAAACCCACGATTCTATTCGGCCCAAACCACTCATGACTCAATTATTCCATTCGGTCCAAGTAAATAATCTAGCCCATTTAATGTTCGGCCCATTCGATTTGATGAGTCAACTAACATACGTAATCAAGTCAAGTGATAATATGCAAGCGGTTATATGTCAATTATCGACCTTTACTACAAAGGTGGAAAGTTAAGTGAACTAATTTCATAAAGTGAAACAATTCATACTAGAGAATACTAACAAATGATTTTCAAATGACAAAGTAAAGGAAAATTTGGGCCGAATGGGAACCAAGGTCGAGACTCGCGAGTGTTAACCAACTCTAAGGTTAACACACACACACACATAACTCAATTACCATCAATACTTATAAGTTACCACAACATGCAATCAATACAGGATCGTGAAAACTACTACAAGTACGAACAAGAGCGCGTGCATTTCTTCTTTTAAGCTAAGTCAACCACTACAACATAAGGTGAGTTCATATGCCCCTTTTTACTTTAATCTTACAGATTTTAAACTCTTGGGGCTGAGAAACATGCTTACTTTTATTTATTTAAAAGTTTTGCTTAACATATTGCTATTACTTTGATTTAGATAATATTATATTGTTTATTATCACTTATCATTGTATGCATGCTTGTATGATCATGAGATAACAGGGAAACTCAGATGAATATGATAATATAATTTCATAATTCATCAACACACTAGAATAACATAGTTGTAAGATTTTATCTTACAACACTTAGTTATTCCTACATGAGCAGACATTGAGACAATTCATACACAGACAAACAATGAGAACAATTTCAGTGAAACATGATGACACTACACATCACATGGATGATTAGAAGATAAAATATCTTCTAAATATCATTCCACATTATAATTGACTAAGTGTGATAAGTCAAGTACTTATAATACTTAGTTACAACTTAAAAACATACTATGCGATAGTATGAACACATTTATCAATCCACCACCTGAGCGGATTAAGGGTGGCAAGACTAGTTCTTACCACGACTTAATGGCAACATGGTGAACATAAGGATCATTTAGAATGATAATCATGATAACGTATCTTCATGATAACAATATCATTCTCACATCGGTTGACATAACGTAATAATACATGTTCTTATTCAACTTTGTTAATCACATGAGAACATCCCACATTGAGAACAACAACATAGATGTACATCATCCATCGTTATCTGTGGACTAGTAGACTGAGGAATTTATTTTCTCTCATGTCATATTATTAGTAACAGTTTCGATGAAGGCTATGGGATCACACGGCGGGATAGAGGTGAATCGGGTGCATTGTAATCTAATTACGTGAGGATCACAATGGACTCCTTTTGGGCTCTATACGTTGCATTTGAGAATACAATACAAACAGTTAACTAACACTTTTAATATTTAAAAGTGAAACAACAGTTAACCCCACAATTATAGAATAATACAAGGAACAGATTGAGAATCAAATATCCTTAACACATATATTGGTCATCAATACTTCGGTTTGATAACTACAACGCTATCATCATATTATTCTATACATGAGAACACAGGTGAATCAAAGAGGAGATGAACATAAGGAATGAGAAATGGAAATCAATAGTTGTATTGCAAGTAGTGTGGAGTTCTAGTAGTGATGTGGTAGGATGTTGGCTAGGGCTTAGTTCCCTTACATATGCCCTATATATAAGCATCACTACTAGGATGATTTATTACTTGTGAATATAACTATTGAGAAGCCATTGGGTGAACAGGTAAACATACAACATACAAGTAACATAACATACATTGTGATTGTGCATGTGAATGAATCAAGGTTTTCAATTAACATACTTATGAACTCACCAACCTAGTGTTGACTTTGTTTAAATGCATGTTTTCTCAGGTGATGAACAGGTGTAGCTACTTATATGCATGGATTAAGCTAGTGAACTTTTAGAAGACCTAGCTTCATTTTGTGTCGCATGCTTTTGTTGACAAAAACAATGAATCATCTTTTGTATATCTTGTACAGATACAAGATATAGTTCATTGATTCTTTTGATAGAATTACTTGGTTAAATTATGAACGATACATTGTAATTTAATCTTGTAATTCTATGTCATGGATGTGTTAGCATTTCTCATTTATTTATCATGTGCAATGCAAACAATCTGATCATTCGATTATCACTCACGATATCGCGTCCCGGGAACCTTCCGCCTAACGGGAAAACCCGATCCGTTCCCGCCGGCTCGGGGTGTGACACATATTTTATAGGAATTTTGGCATTTCAACATTTTGAATGTTTGTTTGAATTTTTGGATTAGATTTTATCGTTTTGTTATCTTTTTTTGTTAAACGTTTGTTTGAAATCATGGATATCGTTTTGTTAATTGATATTAATATTATTGAATATCTTTAATGGTTAACCGACTTATAATCGACCAGTTTTAACCATCATAACCGAAAGCGCCATAACCGATTGGTTATGGTTATCATATTTTAACCGACATCTCGGTTATGGTTATGTTTTTATGTCAAAACCGAACCAAATCGAACCATACACACCGATAATTGAAGGTAAGATGACATTAGGGCTGAGCCGAACTGAACCAAGCTAGGGTATGTTCGCGCTCGGCTCGTTTTCAAACCGAGCGGATCGGCTTGGTCCGGATTTGCAGAATCGAACCAAATGTTGTACTCGTTGCTAGGCTCGTTTTAAAACCGAGCGGCTCGACTTGGTTCGGTTTTGCTCGATTTAATAAAATTTAATGCCACAAAATACTACCAACGGCCATCCAGTTGGTTGTTGTGGTTACATATCAACATTCACATTAACAGCTAATAATCCTAAACCACAAACAATTAAATTTAAGATTAAAGGAAGCCATGTTCGGTAACAATAATATCAAACAATGACATAATTTTTTGAAAACATAATCCAAGTAGTCTAAACCTCTAAAAAACACATCCAAACATCCATACTAGTCTAAGTAAAAAGATCACGGCTGTGAGTAAACAAACGGCTGAGTATTGGGCATTCGGGAATTAAATTTTAACGTGAAAAGTGAAACAAATGGATCTGAAAATAAGATTTAAATTTTTGAGTATTAGGTATTTGTCTATATGGATATTGGGTCTTTTGAAAGTAGTTTAAATATAAAAAATTATATTAGTTATACATTAATAAAATATTATATATATATATATATATATATATATATATATATATATATATATAATTCAGTTATATTTTAGCAAACGAGCCAACCAAGTGAGCCAAACAAGCGAGCCAATATAGTGACTATCCGAGCGAGCAACTAGCGAGCTTACCTTGGCTCGTGCTCGGCTCGTTTAAAACCGAGCGATATTCAAACGAGTTTTTTCCGAGCGAGCGGCGAACGATTTGAAAGACCCTGCATGACATTACTCTTCTTCGTTCAACGAAAATTAATAATAATATTAACTAAAATAACAATTTGTATTTCCGTTAATTTCAGATGTTTCTCCGACATCATCGAGAGGAAGATGTCAACATACAGATTGGCAGCAACCGCGGCGGAGAGGATGACGACGGCGGCGAGACGGCAGGCTCTAACTCTGTCGGAAGCTGCCGCCGGTCGGATTCGCCACCTACTGCAGCAGCGCCAACGTCCCTTTCTTAAACTCGGCGTCAAAGCTCGCGGTTGTAATGGTCTTTCCTATACCCTAAATTATGCAGGTTAGGGTTTTTAATTTTTTTCGCTCACTGTATTTGAGGTTCACATAAATCTTCTTACCATCTGAGTTCTAATCGCTGCTGTATAAATTTCTAATTTGATTTTTTAGAAATTCTGGTGAATTATTATCATGATTACATATAGGGGTTTTAGATTTGAATTAGAGTAGAAAGTTTCAATGATATTGAACTACGTATGAGCACTTTGATAGCGTGCCCTTTAGACGGTAGGATGAAGATGAAAGACAATGATCATATTGGCAATTTCAAAATCGTTATTGTAATATTGTTGGATTTTGTTTGAATTAACATAAAGAGGTTGTTTAAGATTGTGCGTTTCCGATTCTTTGCTTGGTTCCTTTTCTTGCCTTTTTGCTCCTTATGTTATCCATCAACAATTACCACCATTCCAAGCACATATCTCTAATCATCCACTAATTATGCCCAAAATGCATTGGTGATATTTGAGGCCGAACATTATTTTTGTATCTAGTGAACATACAATATGGAATTAGCCTATCTCTACCCCCCTTGGGACTCATTGTCCCATTTTGCCCCATCATCTTAAACCATACAAAGTTTACAAACAGTGACTTGCTGCTGATAACATTCATTTTTCCCAGTTGTTTTCATGAGTTTCTGTTCGGATTGGTGTTCATCTGCATCATCAATATACAATATACACTGAGAGGAGAGGGAGACAGATTCTTGTTGAAAGAAATATGAAAATACATTCATACAATGAGTGGTTTACATGGCTATATATAGCCTTAGTTCAAACAATTATTTAACGGCTACCAAGGAGTCTTGACCCGCTAGGATCTGACCCAACTAAATGATCTGCTAATATGTATTCCTTCCTTGTTCTATACGTGACCCATAACTAGATATATACGCATGTTATTTACACAGAATACTAACATAGCTAAATACCTAAACTTAATATGAATTAAGTCTAACAATTCAGCCCCTCATAACACCCAATACTATCTACTTTACCGGAGGAGTACATAAGAGGTCATCCATCTTGACTTGCTTCCACTCTAACAAGCTTAAGAGTGAAGTTTTTGTCTCATCCACGATCAATGAGTCCAAGACACATTGGCTGTATTTGAGGTACGTCTGAGTATCTCTCTCATGAACTGGTGATGTGTGATGATAGAGATTATAGCTATATTAAATATGTTGGTAGTATTTAGTAGTAATGGTAGAATCTTGTAAGGGTAGTTTGGTAATATTGATTTCTAGTTAATTGTTAGTGGGTTATAAATAGAGGTGAGGCTTGTGAGTTGAGGGTGTGAAGAGAATTGTTTAGAAATTAGCCAAGTGATGGCTAGGTCTCCTGTGTTAACAGTGAGAAAGGGCTGAGCCCTGGAATCCATATTATACATATACATTTTATGTAATCTCTTCCATTTACAGTTCAATCTCATCATTGTTCTTGTGTTGTTGTCTCTTGGTTGATTATATTACCTGATTGTGTTGATCGATTCCCATCATGTGATTTGCGTAAGGTATCAGTATCACACAACGTATAGTTGGTTTTACCGAATTTGTTTCTTCAGTTGAACACAAACCTATTTCTGTTGTATATTCAAATTGATAGATAACTTTTAGTCTCGTGTAGTATCTTAGGAAATGCTTCTTAGTGTATTGTAAATCACACCACATAGGAACTTGCCTTATGCTTTGCTTTCTGGTATTCTATGAGTCTGAAGCAAGTGTGTAATACTAGCAGCTACTTACGGTCTTTCCAAGCTTGGAGAGGATGCTTACTTCAGTAGTACAGTTAGATAACGACAATCATGATGTTAAGTTTGGTGGTGGATAGTGAAAGGTCATTATGGACCTGGTTTTTACTTGTGTGAAGAAAAGGGGTTTGTTATATATGGTCGAGGTATCTCTAGATTGTAGTTGTTTGCAGTTCATGACACACTGATATTTTAAATGTGCAGACGAAAAGGGGAAATTTGATGAGTTGATTGAGGACAAGGGTGTGAAGATATTGATAGACCCAAAAGCTCTTATGCATGTTATTGGTACCAAAATGGATTTTGTAGATGACAAGCTGAGGTAATCAAGAAGCTTATTTTTGTTGTATTTTTTTTTGTCTGTTTAGTTTTTCTATAGTTCATATTTTGTGGACATATATACTGGATCCCTAATGAGCATGAACCACAGAAAAAAATCATTGACCCTTTAATGTATATGCTTTTCCGATCAGTTTTGAAAGATTCCAATATTGTTGTGATTGATGCAGGTCTGAATTTATATTTATTAATCCAAACTCAAAAGGACAGTGTGGCTGTGGGGAGTCTTTTATGACAACAAGTAGCACAGAAGCTGCAAAGGCTGGTGGCAGTTCTTAATATATTAGCAACTAAGGTTATGCCTGAACTATACACATCATACTTGTAAAATTTGTGTCACGAGACGTTAAATCACATATGTAGGTTTTTCATGGTAATAATGCTTGCTTTCATGTGTAAAAAGGAAGTTATTTCCACTTTTAATTACAGGTTTATTGTTTCATTGTAGTTGAGGATTATTAATATTGTGGAAAAATATTGTTCATAATGTCACATCAGTTTTTGAATATTACTAATTTCATTTGTCCCATAGGAGTCAAGACACATAGGTGCACTCAAGGCGTGTAGGCCTCGCCCGGAGCCTAGGCGCTTTAAAAGTGAGACACGTAGTATAAAAATACCATTTTTGGGGTTTAAGACATGTTTTTAGGCTTGTTTAGGGTTAGTGTAGATTGTTTTAGGTTGAAATCAGGTTTGTTTAGGGCTAGTGTAATTTTTTTAGGCATGTTTATACCTGTAAGACAATTTTGGTCAGAATTTGACCAGAAAATGTGACCGAGACTACGCCTATTCAAGCAAGACTCATATGGTGCATGCATTTGAGCCTTTGTGTGCCTTTGACAACTATGATTTGTCCCATACATTTTTGGTTCAGCTGACTTTATACATTATCATTACATGCCTGACAAATTAAACTCTCAATTACACTTTCAACAGTTCTATATTTTTGATAGCTTTGAGTTTCTAACTACTTCACAAAGATATCATTTATTATATATTTGTATTTTTATTGTATAATATATTACTATAGTCGTGTCAATACGGGTAAACGAAACGGGGTTGATTTCATGTACTTTGACGGTTATTACATAATACTATACCCATGCCAAATTCTATAATTAATCCCATACCTGTTCCGAATGTTTTGGGTTTTTTTACTCCAAAGTCAAGGTTGACACCCAACAATAGTCTAGTCCCCGTGGGTGATGCCATGTTCATTCATCAAACCACTGACGCTTGTGTCGTATAAAATAGGGGTGTTCATCGAATCGAATTTCAAATAACTCGAATATTTCGAATCGAATGATTTCGAATTTTGAATTTTTTAAGAGCATTCGAATTCGAAATCGATTCGAATTCGTTCTCCAATTCGAAATTCGATTCTATTCGAATTGGTTTGATTTGAATTTAAATTAAAAAATATTTATACTTGTTATTTTTATATATTCAAAATATCAAAAAATCAAAACCTTAAACATCCAAATATCAAATAACAAACATATAAGTTGTAATATTAGAGATATTATTTAAACTAATAAAATGATAAAAGTTCAATATATAATGGCAATGATAATATACAAAAAACATAAAGTGACAAGTAATCAAAATATTATAAATTAACAACCAAAATGATTAATTTTTCAAGTTTCAAGATTGACGCTTTTATTGTGAATGTTTAAGTTTAGCGTATTTAAAAGTGTTAAAATTATGGGTATTTATAATTAAATTGACATTTGTGTAATAAGCTTTCAGTTTTTATAAACTAAACCATCTAATTAAAAAGCCTTTTTTTAATATAGTAGTATATATAAAATAAAAATATATAAATAATCTAAATTCGAATTTCGAATCGAATTAAAAATATGAAATTCGAAATTCGATATAATACTACGAATCGAATTCGAACATGAACATTTGAATCGAATTTCGACTTAGTGTTTTTCGAATTGAAATCGAATCGAATTTAGATTTTTTCGAGTCATATTCGAAAACTAAACACCCCTAGTATAAATAGGTTTTAAATAAGAGGCACTAATTTACCAATCTTTAGTATTTGAACCGGTCTGAGTCGCATTGTGTTTTGCTTCAATACCAGCCTTGCCAGTGTCCTTATGATTAGAGGGAGTGGGTTTAGTGACAAGCTTGTGGCTTGTGTCCTGATTGAAAATGGCTAAATTTGAAAAACTGGATTACTGGAAGCAAGCATTTTGGTTGTCATAGCTCTACATAACTTAGTTTATGGACTATCGCGGATTATATGTTTAAACGCACCGTTGTAATGAACCACACTGCCAGGAGACACCATGCTAAGTTTAGTATTTGAGTAACCTCCTCCTAGGGGTTTCTAGTATATTTGTTACCTCATTGACATTCAGATAGAAGGTTTTGGGTTCGAATCTGAGCTGGTGCATATTTGTTGAGTTAAGATCAGAGAGTTTATCCAGTTATAGGATTCATTCTAGGGTGGACTCATTCAAACATATGCCTCATAGCATCAAATCAAAGAAGACGATTGAAATCTCGTTTCAAATGTCGTTGTTCCAAGTTGTTTAGGAAAAAAACTTAATAGTGATTAGTTTTTTTGGTGACAAATATATGTTACACTTAATCAGTTAATCTCAATATATTTCAAACTAAGCTATCTTTTTTTGGGTTTGAACTCATGATATCCTATCTAAAAGATAAAACATCTATTAAATAGGCTAGTATCATGTTAACCATTAGTGATTAGTCTAAGTATGGATTTCACCGATACTTTCTTCATTGATGACATGGGCGAAGCTTATTGAAGGTTTCTTTTTTCTGACAGTAGTGTTAGTTTTTCGGTTTATATGTTAAAATTTTTTATGTCTTGATTTCGCTATCAGTTTCACTATCGCTTTAAAATTCCTGCCACTTCCGTCAATCCTCTTAAACTATTCAAGTTTCACACTGACTGATGAGATTAGATTTAAGGACAAAAACTTGTAAGAAATTGTAATGATTGTGACTCGAAGGGATAAAACATTTCAAATTAGAAAGGAGTGACAATTTCAAACAAACCACTTAGTTTTACCCTTTTATAATACTCTTTTATATTTAAATCAATATTCATGATTAATTTTCTTTTAATAACCAATGAATACATTTTATACTCAGTCATCCTGGTAAATCTAATAGCGAAGGGTCACCCACGCCCGTGAAACACATACAACGTTAGTGACCTGCCTCACCTACCATCCCAAAGGAAACCCGCCATGCGAAGACCGGCTATTATAAAACACTTCTTGCTCACTTGAAAAATATTGTTTCAAGTGAGTTTAGGACCCATAACCTTTACATTAGAAACTCATAGGATTGGTTCCTCCCAAACCAATTGATCTAATCGGCTAAACACCAACATAAAAGTAAACTTATCTATATCTTTTACTTCTAATAAACAAGTAACTCAAATGATACTTATAAAATTCTTAAATTACTTAATGATACTTATCAAATTTTAAAACCACTTTTGACATGCGTCACATTTTAACTATGTTATTCAATTATCTCTTTTATTAAATGCTTATATATTTTCTTCCATATTAAATAATTAAATTAAACAAAATAACAAATGATTTTAGTTATACATTTTTCATAATAATAATAATTTTTTAATAAATTAAAAATCAAATCTTTATATTAATAAATAGATTTTGAAAATAAAAATTATACAAAACAATTTTTCTAAAAAAAACAAAACACGAAAGTTTAAAAAACAAGATTTTTATATAAAAAATAGTTTTTAATACAATTGTAAAATGAAATGCTAAAAAATAACGTAAATTCAATCATATTTTAGCCTGAAAATCGTTTTTTAAACCCTAAATTTTTATTAGTTACTATATAATATTTTCTTATACAATCCGTGTAAAACACGGGATATTAACCTAGTTATATAATAAAAAAATAACAATTTTGTTACTTGTCACTTTCTTACACTATTAGTGCCACTTATCATATTTTTACCCCATAATTGTTACTTGTTAATTTCTTATCATTGCATCTAATTTTTTTTATTAGATAAGTATATTATCTCTCACACTTCTTACCAATCTAATCCTTTTTATTAGAGCCTAAATGATAAACAAAACTTCAATTTATTAATATATTTTTTAATATCTAATTTTTAATAATTATCAAATTTTATATGTAAAAATATATTTTTTTAATATATTTGTTATTTAATATTATCTATTAATATGAGAGAGAAATGAGTAAAATAAAAGTGAGGAGGCATCCGAGTGAAGAATCCATGTATTATATATTTAAACTAGGGTTTACCCCGCGCGTTGCGGCGGTAAACTCATATAAAACAAAAAAAATAAGATATCTAAAATTATGTAAAAAAAATATTGAGTTGTATCTTTATGTCAATATAAGTATGTGATTATGATGACATTAACAACATCACGAATATTAAAACAACCCAAAATACCAGCCAACGGGTGTTACTCCATTTTGAAACAATATATAGAAGACAAATATGATCAATCTGGTGTGGAAATATGCCAACATTTTATTGAAAGTGTTCAAGTTTACGATCAAGTACTTATTACTTCTTGGTTTGTTATCGCTATCACATTATGTTTATTATTATTATTGCAATATATGTATTTTGAGACGTATATTTTGACTAAAAATTAAAGGTTGAGAAATTAAGTCAAATCATCTTGTTATTATGACAACATCATAAATATCAAATGCAAACAAAAAATTTGTCATAATCGCTGTCAATTTATTCTAAAACAATAAATCGAACCGTTTTGCAAATGTTTAAAATATTAGTTAAATATTATTATTATTGTTGTTCTTATTATTATTATTACTATTATTATTATTATTATTTAATTAGTATTAATATTAGATATTAAATATTATTTATTAATAATATTTAATTAATATTATTTAGTTAGTTAATTAATAATAATTATTATTATTTAATTAGCATTAATGTTAGATATTAATTATTATTTATTAATTAATATTATTATTACTATTTCATTAGTTAATTATTTAATTATTATTATTATTTAATTAGTATTAATGTTAGAAATTTATATATATATTAAAGAGTAACCCAATTGAATAGTATAATTATTTATATTATATTAAAATAGTAATTAATCTATATATATATACACATACATATTAAAATGTTACCAAATTGAATAGTATGAATATATATGTATATTAATATACTAGCAGGAAACCCGCGCGATGCGGCGAGACGACCTGATTCGAACCGCTAACGGTAACATGTTACTTTTAAAAAGTTGTTACACGTGAAATTATGGTAAAAAAAAGTTTAGCATAACTCTCCCTAAAAATTAGTTTTTTTACAAAATATAAACCTGCTAAAAATTATTTTTATAAACAATTACTTGATGTCAAAAAGAATGTACATATATCTGATGTGATAAGAAAATTCAACACATAACATTGTTGCGTAACCCATTTCACTTAGAAGCTTTTCGCATAACCACTTGTTTCGTTTGCAAATGTTTTCACATGCTCGTCATCTTCTCTGCATATCTTGCATGAAATCATAACCAGAATGAACTTGCTTCAAACAAGTTATACTATTAGCAAAAAAAGATTTTTAAAAAATGAGTTGAAATTCCCTCCAAAATAAGCGATCTAGTTACAAATTTGCAAACTCTTAGATGCATCTGCTTCAAAATTTATATTCAAGAATGCATGCACTGTCTTAAAGGCTCTCCACCCTAGCAATTTATTGTACTGAAGAAAAAAAAACAGAAATATTAAGAGTATGCAAAATATTAGGCATTATAAAGTGGGAAATTCACAACAAACATACTCATCAATTGAGATGTTCAACCACTAAAACTGAACAAAAAAAGCCAACCAGAAGCAAGTTAGCCAATTCAACGTTCAATGGTCTGGGCCATAGTTTCTGTGGAAACCAAACCAGTTGTTTAACTTTTATAATTTATTTTCTTTTTTCATTTCTGAATATGAAATTACGTGTTTGTGTGTGTATGATATGGAAATCACTTCAAACCCCCAAACCAACCGCTAAACCACAGGTCTAGCTCACCCACATTATCCATGTGGTTTGGATGAAACCTGAATTTTCATCAAAACCAGCTAGACCAGATTATGAACACCACTACAAACATTAATACATGATTTTTAGAATCAATTTAAACTACTTTATCATGCAACATAATTGCCATAAAAAACTCATTATGTTGTGATCATAAACAAATGAAATATAACTGCATGCATCATACTTATACAAATGCTCAGTCATAAACAATTATGCAACTCTTGAAACAATAGATTTCGTGATCATATTCAACATACTACCTACAAATAGATCTAAAAAAATTGTAAATACCTTGTCTGCCTCCATTTCAGCCTTTCTTAGAACCATTTCATCCCTAGATCATTTATACATTACAAATTATAATGTTAATGGCATGCATAGAATATAGAAATGATAATTACTAATTAAAGATGATATGAACCTCTCCTCTCTAAGAATTGATGCTACTTGATCCTCCATTTGCTCAATTACTTGTCTCCATTTAGTTATTGATTGCTAGCAACAATTGTCACACCCCGAGCTGGCGGGCTGGATCGTGGGTCCCGCTGGGCGGAATATTCCCGGGGCGCGATATCATGAGTGATGATCAGATTGTTCATATTGCACATGATATAAATGAGAAATGCTAAATAGAATAGAATTGTGATGTGTTGCAAAACACATCTGTTTTTCTATTTGTTTTTATTTCGATTCTGTACAGTTTATTAGATTTTAGAGTCGATTCAAGCTGGTTCTTCACAATTCTGTAATTTCATGCTTGCAGGTAATAAACATATCATTTTAGAGCAAAAGATCAAGAAAACGAGCTATCGGGTGGAAGAGAACAGGCCCAAGAACAAAGAGATCAAAATTCTGAATTCTGGAATCCCTCGCGCTACGCGAGGACCACAGGAAACCCTGTCGCGCTACGCGACAGGTGGAAATTACCAAAATGCCCTCACTTAATAATGCCGGTTGACCCGACTATTTTGTCGGGTAGCGAAACCCGTCGCGCTACGCGACGGGTGTGGTTGTGTCTGTCGCGCTACGCGACAGGGTTAAAAACGCAGAAATTCAAGTTTTAAGTTTCTGAAACGGCTGAAGGCAGAGGATTCGATATCAGACGATCTAGGGGGACGACCAGAGACGACCTAGGAGGCGATCAGAGGCTAGAGAAGGAGATTGGAGTCGATCTTGATCATCGGGAAGCCCTAGACGAGTGATCCGAAGGGTGTAACGTGATCGGTTTACTTTGTTTCTTTTGTTTCTCATGTTTCTTACATTAAACGGATTATAGTGTGTTTTCATATGATGTTTAGTGGCTAAACTCTTAGAACTATCTAGGTTAGATGATTATGCATGTTTGATTTTGGTTTGATTCGGTTTTTGGAACATTATGATGTGATGTATTTATGATTTAAAGACTTGGTTTTGAATATTGGATGTATATGTGTGTCTTTTATTGTTTGAATGATTGATATTATGTTCCTCATGTGTCTTGGTGATTGTCTGTCACATAATAGGTACATGCTAGAATCAATTACTGTGTGTTTTTTATTAGTGGATGAGTTGCTTAGGCCAAGTGATTCATAGGAGTGTTCTATTATGATTTAGACGATTAAGATGTGCAACCAACTCTAATAGCCGTGAGGTGAGAAGTTGTCGATAAGTCTTGGTTGTTAGCTTGTTAGGTTAGAGGCTTCGTGAGAAGATCAGTCTGATTAGTCTATCAAACCTTGTTTATCGAGTCCATTAGGAAAACCCAAGTTATCCCTAACATTTAAGTGAACCGTGACTTTCGCGCCGTGAGGTAGAGTGTTTTACAGTTATTTCTTAGGTGTTTTGAGATTATTGTACTGTGAGGTAGATAATCTAATGGATATTTCATAAATAGTTGGATGACCTGTGAGGGAAATCCATGTAACCGGTTGTTTAACGGCTTTTAGGAACTTTAGTTGACTATCCTTGAGAAGGGTCGAGGGTGCTCTAATTTTCCTGTGAGTTTAGTATTTAAAGATCCCGGTATCACATTAGTTCCAACCCCCGATAGAACCTTGTCAAGCATGTATATGATTCAAACCTAGGTAGTGCTTCTTTTCTTCTCTGGTTTAATCTTTGTTTGCTCGTCTGTTTTAGTTTATTTAAGTTATTATTAGTTTTGGTAGTAAAACCCCCTTCTTTATTATTATTTTATTTAAGTACAAATTTTGTATAGATTAGTCATAGAGTCTAGTTAGTACAGTCTGTAGAAGTCTGTGGGTTCGATATCCGGACTTACTTTTGTCTTGCTACATACGATAGGTACACTTGCCTGTCGGTAGCTTAGGTTTTAGAGAGTCTAGATTTATTACTTAGTGTCTAGTTTAGAGTTGGTTTTTAGTTAGTTTTATAGCTAAGCTCCGTCGACATCAAGTTTTTGGCGCCGTTGCCGGGGACTTCTTAGTCGATTGTGCTTACTAGTTCTTTTTCTTATCTGTGCATATTTGTGTTTTTGTTTATTTTTAGTTCTATTCTATTTTATTTTATTTATTTCTTTTTGATTTATTTTTATTTGTTTGCAGGTTTGGTAGTGTATGCCACACCTACGTTCACACGGACCGCCACCGGAGCTTTCATTGCCATCCAGGAGCGATTCGCGGGACTTTTCTGAAGGTTCTACGAGCGAGGTAAGTGCTTCCACTCCTATTTCTGCAGATTTTTCTGAGCACACACCATCTTCTTCTTCTTCTTCTACTCACTCTAGCCCACGTTTTCATTTTGTTCCACCCATGGCGGCACGTCGTACTGTGCATCAGCAGGCCACTGCGGGTTTCACGGGGCTTAACAACCCCATTACACCGCCACCGATCCCAAATGAAAATTCGTGGCAGATTCCTTCATACATCATGACCGCTATTAATAATGCTCAATTTAGCGGTCGTGATGATGAAGATGCACCCGCACACCTTGCTCGGCTCACACGCATCTGTGGCACCTTTAATCTTCAAGGTGCCACCGAAGATGAGATTTTCATGCATTTGTTTCCCTTTTCTTTATCGGGGCGAGCAGCTACATGGCTTGACTCTCATCCGCCAGGCACTTTCACCACCTGGGCTAGCCTTCGGGATGCTTTTCTTAAAAAGTATTTCCCACCTGCTAAGGCCGCCCGCCTGAGGGATGAGATTCATTCATTCCGGATGGCCCCTGATGAGCCCTACTATCTTGCTTGGGAGAGGTTCCAAAATTTGCTTAGCAGATGCTCCCAGCATGGTTTGTCTGATTGGGCCCTTGTAGAGAAATTCTACAATGGGCTCACATACGAGACTCGTGCCAGATTTGACACTTCTGCAGGAGGCCACCTCATGGGTAAGAGGGATGTGGCCGAATGCAATGATCTTTTTGAGAGCTTCGCTCAGGCCGAGTATGAGCAGCGGTCTGCAAATAGGAATTCAATTCCTATTACTAGTTCTTCCTCGTCAATGAGGGGTGTTCACCATGTGAACACGGACACTAGTGTTGCTGCTGCTCTTGAGTCTTTAGCTAGGGATGTGAAGGATTTGAAGATGAGAGTAGACAGATGTGAGATCTGCAGAGGTGGTCATGCCACTTCTGAGTGTTTGGTGAGCCAGGAGCAGGCTAATTATGTAGGAGGACAGGGTAGGTTTGGGCAATCTTATAACCCCAGTTGGGGAAATTCTCAGAACCAAACCTATAGATCTTCAGGCAATCCCCCTGGTTTCCATCATAGTTACCCTCAAAACCAGGGGCAGTCTAGTGGTAGTTCTGGTAGCACTTCAGGTGCTGGTGGTGGTTTGGGTAGGATAGAGGAATTGTTGACTCAGTTAGTGGCTAAGGATGCCACTACACAGAAGATCCTACATGAGCATGATGTTCTCCTCAAGAACCAGCAATCTGCGTTCTTGGATTTACAGCGAACGGTTGGTGACATAGCCAAACGGTTGGATGAACGGCCTCAGGGCCAGTTCCCGGGTCAGCCCCAAACCAACCCAAACGCCCACGTTAAGGCGGTTACTACCCGTTCTGGAGGAGGTAGAGGAGAGGTGTTCATGCCACCCGTGTTAGTTGAAGTTGAGGAGGAACCGGTGGATGAGGAGATTGAATTGGAGACTCCTGGGAGGGTGCAAACGAGGCTAGTCCCAGCAAGTACCGCACCTAATAGTGAGTCTCCCGTTGAGAAGCCGGCAGTTGGTAAGCCGGTTGTGTTTAAACCCACCACGGAGATTGATCTTACCCGTGTTCCTTATCCTGCGCGTTTAACTAATCAAAAACACGCTAAGGAATACGGGCACTTTCTTGACATGTTTAGACAACTCAAGATCAATCTCCCGTTTATTGAAGCCCTTCAGCACATACCCAAGTATGTGAAGTTTCTCAAAGAGTTGTTGAAGGGTAAGGGTAGTTTAGGAGAGGTCGCCAACGTACCATTGAGTGCGGGTTGTTCCGCGGTGATTTTAAACAAGCTTCCCGAAAAGCTTGCGGATCCGGGAATGTTTACTATCCCGTGCTTATTTGGAGATGATGTGAGGAGGTATGCTCTGGCGGACTCAGGGGCTAGCATCAATCTGATGCCATATTCTTTATATGAGAAGCTAGCCCTTGGTGACTTGTCCCCCACACCCATGACTTTGTCGTTGGCGGATCGGTCGGTTAAGTGTCCACGGGGGATTTTGAAGAATGTTTTAGTCAAGGTGGATAGGTTTGTGTTCCCCGTGGATTTTGTTGTGATGGATATGGAGGCGGACACGAAGGTTCCCATCATTCTTGGGCGCCCATTCCTGCGCACCGCTAAAGCTATCATAGATGTGTATGAGGGTAAACTCACTCTTGGAGTGGGTGATGAGAGTGTTTGTCTCAAGATAGCAAATTCTGTGAGAGCCGGTGGTGATTTAGTCCATCAAGTGGATGGTGTGATGTTGGTGAGTGATGAGTTAGGTGTAGATGAAGTTATGGGAGAAGGACCATGGGATGTTGGTGATCATGGTCATGATCGAATTGCAAGGGAGGAGGTTTCCCTTGATTCTCCCAGTTGAGATGAGTTTGAGTAAGCTCTTGGGTTAAACTCCCAAGTGTATAGTTTGTAGATTTTAGTTTTTCGTGTGTTCATTTCCGTTTGTTTGCTTTCGTTTTTGTGTGTTTAATGTGTTTTGCAGGTTTTTAATTAATTTGATGCCATAAAGATGAATTGGAGTCACCAGGTATGTTTTTCTCTGCCTTAGAATGTTTTTAGGATGATTTGGTGTTTTAGGGGTGAAAATTTTGGCTAAGGCATGAAAATGGCAGAAACTTTCTGGAAAAATGACCCCGTCGCGTCACGCGACACCCACAGGGAAATCTGTCGCGCTACGCGAGAGATTTTGATCAACACGCGGGTCAAACTTTTGTCGCGTATCGCGACGACCATTCAACAATCTGTCGCGGTACGCGACGGGTCCTGGAATGCCTAAAAGTGTTTAAAAACCCTAGTTTTCAAATTCTACCCCCAATTTAGCTCTCCTACACCGCGTTCACTACATAGGAGGCTTTCTAAGTTCATTTTTGTTGCATTGAATTGATGTTTTTCAAATTTTTAGTTAGTTTTTTTTTTATTATTATATTCTTTGCTTGATTTGTTTTTCTTTATTAATTTTAGTTAATTGGTAAGGTCGGTTTGTGGTTGGGCTTAATCATGGATATCATTATGTTTCTTTGGACTTGTTGATGCTTGTTTGATCTTTGTGTTGTGTAGATCTTATGTTATTGTTTATAGCCAGTGGAGCAAACTTGTAGATTGTGGAGCTACGTGGAAAGATTGACACTCGACAGTCTTCTCTTCAACCAGCTAAGTCATTTTCAGTTTTTAGTTGTTAGTTTTTCTTTTGGGTTTCCTTTTTCTCTACATTGGGGACAATGTAAAGTTTAAGTGTGGGGATGGGAAATTTTGTTTTAGTCTTGTTTTCTTTTAGTAGTTAGTTTTTGAATTTTAGTTTACTTAAGTTTTTGAGTCAAAATTTTTGAAAATTTTTATTTTTATTTTTGTTTCTACATCTTTGGCTTAAATCTTTCTTGTCTTCGTTTAAGTTGGTTGCAAAAGCATGATGGGAAATGATAGAAAAGTAAGGTTTGATGGTTTCATTCATAGTTAACTTGTTGATTTGGGTTTTATGCTTTGGTTATGGGATGTGTAGGTAGGCTCAACTGATTGTATTTGTCCCATAGGATTGGTTTAAATCTTAATTAAATACATGAATTTCATGGGAAACATCTTGGGGATTTGGAATTAATGAAAACTGTTTTCTGGTCAAAAAGAAGTCTTTGCATACTAACAGATTAGAGTTTTGAAAATCTGATTTTTGTTGGGCACATAAGTACTCTTTTTATGAGAATAAATTCGAGTCTTATGGCACCCCCATTTCACCAAATAAGCTGAGTAAAAGAAAGAAATAAAAGAAAGAATTCGGATGAAAACTTATGTGTCACACGCCGGGTTGCAGCCTGGTTGAAACACCACTGAGTTAAGTTCAATGTGTAAAAGAAAAATGCTCACGCTTTCACTTGCTTCCATTAGAAAAATCTGATTTGAGAAATTTCTTATTTGTTTATATGTAAGGATGACTTGAAAGCTAGAATCCAGGATTGATTTGGTTTTAATCTCCTAAGTGTGGGTCTAATGAAATGAAATGTAGAACTTGAACATAATGGAACCATGTTTAAGGGATTTAAATAATCAGTACGGGTTTAAGAGGATAACAATACTTGCAATCTCTTCCAAAGCATTGAATTTTGAATTAACTACTTTAATTGTGTAGAAACCATTTTGTCTAACTATGATCCCAGATTTTTGCATAAGCCTTTTTCAGGGACGAAAAAGAGATAAGTGTGGGGATGTGATGTGTTGCAAAACACATCTGTTTTTCTATTTGTTTTTATTTCGATTCTGTACAGTTTATTAGATTTTAGAGTCGATTCAAGCTGGTTCTTCACAATTCTGTAATTTCATGCTTGCAGGTAATAAACATATCATTTTAGAGCAAAAGATCAAGAAAACGAGCTATCGGGTGGAAGAGAACAGGCCCAAGAACAAAGAGATCAAAATTCTGAATTCTGGAATCCCTCGCGCTACGCGAGGACCACAGGAAACCCTGTCGCGCTACGCGACAGGTGGAAATTACCAAAATGCCCTCACTTAATAATGCCGGTTGACCCGACTATTTTGTCGGGTAGCGAAACCCGTCGCGCTACGCGACGGGTGTGGTTGTGTCTGTCGCGCTACGCGACAGGGTTAAAAACGCAGAAATTCAAGTTTTAAGTTTCTGAAACGGCTGAAGGCAGAGGATTCGATATCAGACGATCTAGGGGGACGACCAGAGACGACCTAGGAGGCGATCAGAGGCTAGAGAAGGAGATTGGAGTCGATCTTGATCATCGGGAAGCCCTAGACGAGTGATCCGAAGGGTGTAACGTGATCGGTTTACTTTGTTTCTTTTGTTTCTCATGTTTTCTTACATTAAACGGATTATAGTGTGTTTTCATATGATGTTTAGTGGCTAAACTCTTAGAACTATCTAGGTTAGATGATTATGCATGTTTGATTTTGGTTTGATTCGGTTTTTGGAACATTATGATGTGATGTATTTATGATTTAAAGACTTGGTTTTGAATATTGGATGTATATGTGTGTCTTTTATTGTTTGAATGATTGATATTATGTTCCTCATGTGTCTTGGTGATTGTCTGTCACATAATAGGTACATGCTAGAATCAATTACTGTGTGTTTTTTATTAGTGGATGAGTTGCTTAGGCCAAGTGATTCATAGGAGTGTTCTATTATGATTTAGACGATTAAGATGTGCAACCAACTCTAATAGCCGTGAGGTGAGAAGTTGTCGATAAGTCTTGGTTGTTAGCTTGTTAGGTTAGAGGCTTCGTGAGAAGATCAGTCTGATTAGTCTATCAAACCTTGTTTATCGAGTCCATTAGGAAAACCCAAGTTATCCCTAACATTTAAGTGAACCGTGACTTTCGCGCCGTGAGGTAGAGTGTTTTACAGTTATTTCTTAGGTGTTTTGAGATTATTGTACTGTGAGGTAGATAATCTAATGGATATTTCATAAATAGTTGGATGACCTGTGAGGGAAATCCATGTAACCGGTTGTTTAACGGCTTTTAGGAACTTTAGTTGACTATCCTTGAGAAGGGTCGAGGGTGCTCTAATTTTCCTGTGAGTTTAGTATTTAAAGATCCCGGTATCACATTAGTTCCAACCCCCGATAGAACCTTGTCAAGCATGTATATGATTCAAACCTAGGTAGTGCTTCTTTTCTTCTCTGGTTTAATCTTTGTTTGCTCGTCTGTTTTAGTTTATTTAAGTTATTATTAGTTTTGGTAGTAAAACCCCCCTTCTTTATTATTATTTTATTTAAGTACAAATTTTGTATAGATTAGTCATAGAGTCTAGTTAGTACAGTCTGTAGAAGTCTGTGGGTTCGATATCCGGACTTACTTTTGTCTTGCTACATACGATAGGTACACTTGCCTGTCGGTAGCTTAGGTTTTAGAGAGTCTAGATTTATTACTTAGTGTCTAGTTTAGAGTTGGTTTTTAGTTAGTTTTATAGCTAAGCTCCGTCGACATCAAATTACAAAGTTAAATTACATCAGTTTTTGTTCATAATTTAACAATGTAAATCTAACATCAACATTATAAATTATCTATCTTGTATCTGCAAGATATACAAAATAAAATGTATAATGATGTTCCAAAAGTATGCAGGTCCAAAAATACTAGGTCCTTTATCCGGCATCCTAGTCCAAAAGCATTAACTTCTTAATTGACCTGAGAAGTCATGCAAAAGATCAAGTCAACACATAGTTGGTGAGTTCATATAGTTTAGTATTTGAAAATTAGCTTTGCAAAACCCTTTTTCGGTAACAACCCCAATCTCATTAACATCACATGTATCATCCGACTCGGTATGCTTATGTATAGGGCATACGAAAGGGTCGAGCCTACAACCCGCCCAGACGCCATCCCACCACATACTAAGCCACATAGGACATTGCTATTAATGATAATTAGGCATTTTACCTACCCTTTGGATTCCATCTTCATCATAGTTCTAAACATGCACGTAAAACATTTGATAACCCTTGGGTAACAACCTTAACCTCATTAACATCACCTGCGATATCCGATTCGGTATGCTAATATATAGGGCATACGAAAGGGTCGAGCCTACAACCCGCCCAGACGTCGTCCCACCACATACTAAACCACATATGACATTGTTGTTAATGAAAGTTAAGCATTTTACTCACTCCATTGACACATAAGTTCTGCAGTTCTTTGTTTCTGTAACTATACAATTTGAAATCTCAATTGATTCCTTAAGTTCATCACGCAATCATGATCAACCATAACATGTGTAGAAACAATGAATAAATGCTTAGATAAGTAAATAAATAAACATTTAAATAAAATCTAAGACTTAATGATTGGGCCTTGGTCATACTCGACTAGAGTAGTCTAGCAATCTAAGTTCTTAGTAGTGGAGGAAAATCTGTAAATATCATCAAGCATGCGACCTATACTCAATCAGTCTAGCTAGGACATCTTTTGAGATACAGGATTTTATTGACCGTTCTTGACCGTTCTTGACCGTACTTGACCGTTCTTGACCGTTATTGATCGTTCTTGACCGTTCATATGCTATCTTTGAATATTTCACAGATATTCCTTTGAAATAGTTCTTTGTTCATAGTTCTTTGAAATAGACCGTTAGATCTTTGAAATAGATCGTTAGTTCTTTGAAAATAGATCGTTAGTTCTTTGAAAATAGATCGTTAGTTCTTTGAAAATATCTCTTGAAATTAGTTTTTAAATGTGAAATAGTTATCTACTCAAAATGAATAACAACTTACTTGAATTCCTGTATATTGTATACCTAAACATAGTCTAGGATAACAATATATTATGCATATAAACAATGTTAAGTAAAAGCATTTAAGTAAATATAATCTTGCGAAAATAATTTACGCATGCTTCTGAGCCCCGCGTTTGAAAACAAAACGTTTAGAAAAGGGGCAATGAACTCACCTGTGTTGCTGTGTAATTGAATTATCACGAAATGCGCGCTCGTTACTTTTGGTTTATGTATCTTCAGCACCTGAGTTGTTTTACATGATTCGAATACGATAAGTATGTATAACAGACGTAACTAGGGTTCGGTCTCGGTGTGCAACTAAGTGTCCTATGTTTCTAATCTGTTTCTAGAATTCCTTCCACCTAGGTTGAACATATTACCCATAATTAACCCTGTTCCCACATCATTAATTATGTGTCTTTAGTCAATTATTTTAAGTTAATTCATTTTAGGTTAATTATTTAGAAAAACCTTACTTAATATTTTCATAAAGTTATCAATTTAATTTCCTTTATTCAGAACAAAATTAATTTAAATGAAAAATATTTAACATATGATGCGCTTAGTTTAAGCCCATTGGGCCAATCTCGACTCGTTCATTAGCCTTTGATTTCCGACTGATTTCTTGCTTGATTCTTTGTATAATCCATCATAGATAATTCGAGTGCATCATCTAATTTGGTTACAAGTCCTTATGAAATCTCCTAAGGTTTAGATGCTAATAATTAAATCAACACTCGAACCTTAGATTATCATTTTGATCCACATGATTTTACAATGAATTCCCGATGTGTTAAGATTAACCAATGGATGTTAACAATCCATATTTAGCTGTTTGCATGATTAAGAATTCCATTTTCCCTAGAAAATCCTAATTTCTTGTTTCTTGTAATGCACTCATACATTTTTAACCAACTCACATGAAATAATCATCATGGTTATTTAAAAACCCCTTATTCCCACGAAGAAAAACTTAATTCCTTGTATCATAATGCACCATTTTCCTTGATAACTCTATGTGATTTAAAGTCCACCCAAGGTTTATTGCATGAAAAGAAAAACCCTAATCTATCTTTCCATGCACACACACACACACACATAAACTCTATGCATGCGGCCATGTGGTCAATTACTTACCCAACTCGTGTGTCATCCCATAACTAACCGAATATAATCTTGGTCGAACCAGGGTTGGCCAAAGGTAGAGGTTTAGCCCGGCGAAGAAGGCCTTGGCTGATTGAACCCTTATGGCCGAAACACTTGGGCCGAACCAGTCCACACGTCCGAGCGAACCTTTGGTTGACCGAAAGAGAGTTGCGAATGGGATGTTATCCAACCGAAGGGGTCCTTGACCGAATGAGTCTTGCCGATCGAATGGCATGCCGAATGGAGTGCAGGAGCGAATGGGTTGAGCCGAAGGAGCTTGGCCGCATGAGATTTCTAGCGAATGGGGTTGGCCGAGCGAAGGAACTAGCTAGGCCGCATGAGTGCCGGGCGAAAGAGTGGTGGCCGATTGATGGGGTCGATCGAATGGAGTCCTTCGGCCAAAGGCTGGCCATTCGGCCTAAGCCTTTCGGCGACCTGGTCTAGCCATTCGACCGGTCGAGTCACAAGGAAACCAACCATGGTGTCCGAGCCAATCGACCATGGTTCGTCCCAACACTTGTTCCTATACTACTCTAAGTGATCGTGATGTGTTTCCTAAGGCTTGAAATGGGTTAAAACCGGTTTTTAAAGGGATTCGAACAAAGGGTTTCAAAAACCCTAGAGATCGCACACAAAACCTCATTTTTACCTCGAATATGTCGGTTGGAAGCTTAGATCAGTTGTACTTTCACGATCTACAAGTGATGATGGTCGTTTTGACACCAAGAACACTGAAATCGGTTGAGAAATGGAAGGGTTCTTGCTATGGTTTCTAGAGAGAGAAAGGAGAGAGAGAGAGAGAGACGAAAATGGGGTTTGAACTTGGTTGGTGGAGATGAAAGATGGCATTCATTGCCATCATAAATGAGGGTAAAATACCCGGGTTCGTTCGGTCTTGCTCGGTTTCGCGTAAAATGTCGTTTTTTCGATATTTTCGTAACGAAACGACTCGGTTTTAAAATAGAATTTATATAATTATTTTATGTTGTGATTCCTAATAAATTAACAAAATATCTTCTGTTTATTTTAAATTTTCAGAAATATTTAATTCATTGTTTAAAATCGAATCGTACGGTCGTCGCGCGTATTCGTTCGAATTGTCACTCGTACGAACACGACGATAGCTATACTTTTCAATATGGTTTTCTAATTATCGGATATCATTTAGAACGTTAAACTTCCAGATATATTCGTACAGATCGTCACCTATACGAATAATCCGGCGGTTTAGCATTCACATAACGACATCTGTTGTTATTTTGTTCTGTAAGGCCTCACATACGTTTATACATAATAAATACCTAACAAATAATCACATGATGGTTCTGGATCGTCAGATAATTATCTGACTGATGAGCCATGGTTCTGAACTTTGTTTTTCTGAACTGATTCTGAATTTGCTCGTTGATGACATGAAATGATAATGAAACATGACATGAATATGACATGCAATGAAACACATATAGTTTGTACATGATCACTGTTCGTGTTACTGTTGAAATCACTCTTCCGGTGACGTTTCCGGCACTGATGTTACAACAATACGACTCTTATGCGAAGGCTGTAACTATCACCACCACTGTAATGATGACCACTGCCACTTCAAAACCACCGTAGTAACGATCAGCAGTGCCACAACCAACGTGAACCTCACCTGCACAGGGCATTCATCAGGACCAATAAGATCAGGGGCTTTAAACGGCCTGTCAGGTTGATTTGCATGAGAGAAAGAAGACAGGAGGGTTTTGATTTGCATGTCAATTGTTAATCTACAAATAAGAATTTAAAGAACTCATTTTATAATATTTGCAAAGATTAAAACATACCTACGAATAACATAGCATGCCAAGAAAATGTTTTCACTAAACACAAATAGATGTGAATTCACATATATGTTAATAAAGTTATAGAACATGCGCATAAACCCTGCCAATTTCATCCAAGAGAAAGTAACAAATTAACAATCGAAGATTAAATTAGCTTTGCTCATTTGATGATAACTATTGCAATTCCATATAATTCCTCAAACAAAAGAATATTCATCAGTTTAGAAACACTTACGATTACAAGACCTATGAAGGACTCATTCATCTACAACATCATTTTAGCATCTGCATCCATTGTAGATTCATCATACGCAGCATCACCTTCAACACCATTTCCTATATCATATCTCTGCAATTTCAAAACATGGTTGGGTAAGCAAGTTTAAAGCTTTAACTAATAATAAAACAAAGTAATTCATAAGCATCTAAGTTAATGTTGGTTTAGATCTAATGATAAATAAATTCTTTCTTCAAAAAAAGAAAAAAACAAATGATACTTAGTTTTGGTATTTTATTTCTAGAGCAGCTTTTTCTTCAAAAAACTTAGCCTCAAGCTCAACAAGTTTGCTCTGCACATCCATAACAACATTTAGCATTGTCTCAAAAAAATATAAATTATAGGCAATGAATGACAAAGCGATCAGAAATAACCAATTCGCAAGTTACAAAAGCAAAAACCTAAGCACAACAAAGATCATCTAACAATTTAAAAGCGTTGGCACATAATTCCAAAGATCAATCATGAAAATTCAATTACCGTTCAGTGCAGGAATCAGACCATCATGTTTACCAAATGTAGCAAGAACCATTGACTTTCCTCTCATGACCAACATGCTTCTTGCTTGATCTCTCTCAACTACACAAAGGGTGAAATTCATAACAGATCAAATAGACAAATAAAATTAAAATAAATAAATAAAAATTTGAGATCATACAAAAGCAAGAAAACAAATTCATAAATGTTAAACTGCAAAAAAATAGGAAGTTGTTATGGGCATCTCTATATACATTGAAAACATAATAACAACTGTTCATAGAAATGAACACAATCAACTCTGGCAAATCATCGAACATTTGGAGGGCATCCCTATAAATGTTGAAACTTAATACACACACCATTCATATTACCCAATACAATTGAATGGGTATATAGAGTACACTAAAACAAATAAATCACAAATATAAGACAGAAAACCAATCTACAACGGTTTTGGTGGAACCCTAGCATTTGGAAAAAAGAACCGTCATAGACATACCTTAAACCGTCACCGTCGTCTTCCAGGTGTAGTGAGGCAACCACCACCGAAATCCAACATTTTCGTTCTGCGTTGAGACCACTACCGCCGGTTTTTTCCTGATTACGTCGCTATAGGTGATGCTGTGCCGCCAGAGTCTTCACAGTGGTGGTTGTTGGAGTTCCGCTACTGGTGGTTGCCGGAGAAGGGCTGCTGCTCTCTTTCTATCTCAAGTCTGTATATTTTCATTTTGAGAGTGTTTGTGTGTGCTTAAAAGGTAGGTTTTGAATTTTAAATTTTGAAATCAGAAGTTGGAAAGGGACGTTGGTTTAAAATGGATTTAGCAACATGCTTACAAAGTTGTAATTCATGCATTAAGAGTTGTACAACTCTTAAAATTAAGAGTGAGTTTTAAGTAAATGACTTTTATGCCCTTCTAATATGTATTATATAGTAGTATAGATATATTAAACACCAATGTCGGTGACTACACACAAAACCGTTGTTCATTTTTGTACCATCGTATATGCATCTGGTACAACCATCAATCAGGTATGGTTATCTTTTCTTTTAATTTGATATTTGGTTTGCCACCACTGATCACACCCACATCCCCTGCTTCCACACGCACACGTCGTTCTCAACTTCGGCGTTCAGCCCTAGCCAACGTTTCTCATCGTCGTTCTTTGTCTCATCGGCCGACACAACTGTCAATCGACTCATCTCCATGTACAACCGTCGATCAACTAATCTCCAGGTACGTTCACGTCCTCCTTACTCCAGTTGTGCCTCATCTCCGGCTGTTGTTCATCTCCAGATTATCTTCATCTCCGGCTTATCTTCGGACGGCAACCTCCGTTGATTGGGTCGCCGATCACCGCCGTTGGTTGTGGTCGTCGATCATTTGGCCCACCGACATCTCCCTCCCATCTGCTTCTATTACGTGTCTGTGGTTTTGCTTTCTTATGACCTAGGGTTTCTGCCTCTTCTTGGCACCAGGTTCCATCGGGCTTTCAAACGGTAGCACTAAAATCTTCTTCTTCTTCAAACCATCTTCGAATCAACAACAAAAAAATTTACATCTCAATTTCAAGAACTAGAATTAGTCTTTGTTCTTTAATCTTGAAATTCTAATATAAAACCCTTCAAACTTTGAACTTTAAGTCAATGATTTAGTTTGTTTCAATGCTTTAACATAAAACATTTAATCTTTTTACGGATTCGTGTTTACCACATCATAAACTAATTGTGACTCTCTAAAGTTTATGTAGTTCTTAGCGATGGGAAGAAGAACATATTTGGGGTAAACTGTAACATCACTGTACTTCAGGTCGTCTGTACATCTGTACGATTGTACGGTCATGACCTGATATAATAATTATTAATGATAATGAATTATTGGATGCTTTACTTGATGATTATTGCTGATAATTGGTATACATTGAGGATATATTATTATACGCGTAAACCATGGGAAGTTTAGTTGTAACCCAACTAAACCGAACCAAAGAGTTTATCGCAGTTAAATTCACGGAAATGATTATTGATGTGGACTGGAAAGAATTGGGGGTTGATGGTTGTTTGGTTGCTAAACATAGTCAAGGACACATGGTCATGGTTTATCGAAATAGCGGTGGGACGGTGTTGGGGAGGTCGCGATCTACCCCTGCATATGCCCTATACATATGCATATTTCGGTCTATCATGGATGTGTCAGTGATATGGTTTAGTAGGTTTTGGATAGGGATTGATAATATTACAATTAATAAAATAATGGAAGTCTTAATACAAACAATTACGCGATGGTGAGGTTACGAACATAACTAAAACGCGAATATTAATTCAGAAATATTAAATTAATAATGTATTCGCGTGGGTGACGATTCACACGAATATAATTATTAGGAATAACATTCTGAAACGATATTCCATAAATCGTAAATCAAATCGAAATACGATACAAGCGTTGGATTCGCAAAGGTGACGATCTTTACGAATACGTACGTGAGTAACGCGTTTCGACGAGATAATATAATAATACTTAATGATAATAAAATAAGAAAAATAAATTAAAAACATTTATTAGTAATCACAACCTAAAACATAATCGAATAAACCATTTTAATGAAATAAACGAATTATCGTAAATTAAACGGAATCGTTTTACAAAACGATTTATTCAAAATCATTTTATTTTGACAAAACTTATTTATTTAAAAGTTTTACGTTTTAAATATATTTTAAGAGAAAACCGAATACTTTTATGATTTTATCGCGATAAGAACGAGACCGGGCACACGGGGAGTATACGCGATATATGAAAGAAGGTTTCACCTTCTTCCTCAACCTCATTTTCTCATCTCTCCCTCTCTATCTAAAACACACACACACGTCCATATTCTCTCTCTACATTCTCTCTAGCTTTTCTCACTCGTTACTCAACGGATTCACGAGATCTCGGTGCCAAAACGTTCGTGAGATCGAGAGGAACAAGAAGATACAAAGAAACTCGAAGTGTGGTCAACTATTGCAGGTAGATCTTGAGTTTTGTTTTCGGTTTTCACTTTAGACAATCACCTAGTTATATTATCATGTGTAAACAAGTTGTACCCCTCAAAAACTCTAAACCGCATGGGTATACGCATGGGGGACTATGGTCGAGTCGGCAACGATTGGATTTCGAAAGAAAAGACGAGGAGCAGCCATGGGAGAACAGGTTCGTGACTAGCTAACCCGCATGCAGGTCGGCGAACCTCACGTGGGCCGAACCTTCCGGCCGCCACTCCCGAACCTATCTATGTAAACCTGAGTTGGCCGAACCCTTGGCCGGCGAACCCTAGCCGAACCATCTAGGGAACAAACCTTTAGCCAAAGCGAACCTCCCTTGTGCTTAGCGAACCTGCAGTGACCCACGAACCCTCGCTGAGTCAGACGAACCTAGGAACATGCTGAACAAAATTTCATCAGCCGAACCCTAGGATGGGATATCACCGAACCCTTGGCCGGACCATGGAGCCACGAACCTAGTAGGGCCGAACCTCATGAGGGCCGAACCATTTTCCTTGGCCACGAACCCTTGAGCACTGAACCATTTGGCATACAGCGAACCCTCTGAATTGCCGAACGTTACCTTCCCTCGGCCGAACCTCAGCCCTCACATGAACCCTTTTCCATATAACCAGTAGTAGGGATGAACCATGGGCCTATACCAGCGAACCTACAGGGAAAAAGGATTAGGGTGGTGAAGCTATCACTTGGCTGAGCCTTATGTTCTTGGAATGACACGAACCTTTGCTTTCGGCCTGACTTTAGCAGCCGAACCTATGCACTATAATGCCATAGGTTCGCTGCCCTATGGACGAATAGAAATTTGGATGTCGATCATGGGTTAGATAAAACCTAGGATAATGGGGGGGATTATATATACGTTCATGCATGCATGTGATATTAGAGGGTCACCACCTTTTTCCTTAAAACAAAAGTTTGAAAGCTATAAAGTTTTAGTTAATTCAGATATTTGATGAGAATGAGTTAAAATATGTAATTTCTTTAAATTTCAATTTAAGTTTTACTAACTTAAATAGAGGTGGTGACAAGCAATAATATGTACATGCAACTATAAATGAAATCATAGAAGCTTGTAACATATATAACATTAATATATTATTTAAAGGAATTATTGAATGTTAGTTAATCAATACTAACAAGTTGAGTTATCCTTATAAGACAAAAAGTAAAAAGATCTTAAGGGTAACCACTTAATTTTGAATAAAAGAACTAAGCTAATGAGACATGAATGAGTAAAAGTAAACATTTGTAGATATTCAATCGTGATAAAACACATACGCTAATGAACGTAAACGCACAATAATTACAGGGTGATTGAATTTGTTTCTGAGTGACATACGCGAGCGCGCATTCTACAGACACACTGATTCTAAGGACTCAGGTGAGTTCTCATAACCTCCCTTTTAAACTGTTTTGTTTTAAAACTCGAAGGTGAAACATGTATACCAATTTTAAATATTATTTTGATAACACATAGATGATACCTGTTTATCAATATGATATTCATATTATGGAATGATCATTATTTATGGATTATCACTTATTATCATATATCCGTGTAACATTGTCATTGACTTCGGTCAATAACAAAGATTACATGTATTGCTACTTGGATTATCACAACTCCATGAATCGTTGCCTTTGACTTCGGTTAATTGCTTTGATCTAATGTATTGTCACGTGGGTTGCTTCCACTCCATGGAGAATGTCTTTAACTTATGTTAATTACATAAATTCCATGTATGGTCACATATACTATTTGAGAATATTGATTGTTTGTGATTGGTTGAATGGATTGTGGTTGATTATCTATGATTGTCTATGATTATATGAGATATGTGACTAGGTGTTTGTTTATGTGTTTGACTGTTGTGTTGGGATATGTGTTGGATTTTCACGCAGGTACTCTTGTGGATTTTCTCAGAAAGACCATAAGCTTTTATACTCATTTTAATCAAAACTATTTGTAAAACCTTTTTAAACATAAACTTTTATACTCATTTTATAAAATACTTTTAAGTATAAAAACTTATGATTACTCACCAACTACTTCGTAGTTGACACTTGATTTTCTTACATGTTTCAGGTACTGAAGACAAGTAGGTTGAGGAGGATGATCTCTTCTATTTTGGACATCATCACATAGGATTCTTGGACTTAGCTAATTAACTGAAATTCAGGCGATTAGAGTTTAGTTAGTTTAGCTAAATCTTTTGTGTAATTGATGTATTTGATTCATGGTGAATATGATTTTTGTGTAAACATTTATTTGGTTTGATTGATATGTGATGGTATATATTTAGATGCCCACGAGCTTTTGAACAATCTACACATCCCTCGTGGCATCCCGACGTTTCCGTCATCGGTCGGGGTGTTACATAAACTATTGGAAAACTTTTGTGATGCTAACTTTATTAGTGTTTTTTAATACGGAGTAGATAACCATGCATTTTATGGTAAAAATTTGAGTGTTAGTGGCTATAATTAGGGGTGTGCGTGGTTCGGTTCGATGCGGTTATGACCATTTCCATAACCAAAACCGCAACTTCGGTTGATTCTAAATCCTTAACCATAACCATAACCAATTGATCGGTTAACCACTAATCGGTTAACCACCGGTTACGGCTCGGTTTCGGTTAAATTCGGTTAATAATGGAATTGTTGAAAAACTAAGAAAAACTTGTAAATATGCTTGTGAATTATAGATATATTAATGATGAATATCTTAGTAAAGCTTGTAAAACTTTCTAGTTACCGAAAATGTGTGAAAAAAGTAAAACCACATGAACTTTGATTTATTTTCCATTATATTTAGTCTCACATATCATTCATGATATTTTCATATAGTAAAAAGTAAAGATTCATTTTCTATAATTGACTTGCACCATAACTTTTTTTAAAAAAAATACAAACATATAAATATTAAAAAAAACAAATATACATTATTCGGTTCGGTTCGGTTAAAGTCGGTTAATGACTAGCCTTAACCATAACCATAACCGAATGGTTCGGTTAATGGCTTCGCTTAACCATAACCGTCGGTTAAAGTCGGTTTCGGTTAAATCGGTTATGGTTCGGTGCGGTTATCGGTTATTTTTCGGTTATGGTTATATTATGCTCACCCCTAGCTATAATAGATATAGCTAAAGGTGGTCATATTATTTGGTCTTTTACAAACACTACTGGACATTTTTGCAGGTTTATACACTTGCAAATTAGACCAAATAGGTTTGTAAAACACACATATGAGATTTCATGTGAACTAACAAATGAATTTACCAGTGTTTTTTGCTTTTGTCATTAAATTAATGCTACTATTAACCCTTTTTTGGCCATATGATATCTACTAAAAATTATATTAATAACGTTTTTGATCCAATCAAAATACACCTCAAGTTACAGATCAACAGCTTGGCCATTCCTGCATGTTTGTACACTTGACATTTTTGTTTTTAATGTTTTTATTGCATTGATTCCGTGGTTTTTTGCAGGGTATTGTGGTTAGTGAAGCTTCTGAATTTTTTCTTTTGTTTGTTCTCTGCTGCTATATCACTTTATGTAAGTATGTCTCATTTCTTGCCTGATGATAGTGTTTGTGATTTGGTTTTTTTGTATAAATGAAGTCTTGATGCAGTGACAAATAATCAACATAATGAAAAGACCTCAATCACCATAATGTAAATATTTGTAATCATTTCTTTGCTTGAACGTGTCTGCAACAGTGAATTTGCATGTAGGATACAAAACCCGCCGCAAATCAAGATCCACAAATGGTCCGTGTTTGATCCACATGATCTAAATCCATACATACTTGCACTTTTTTATTTTATTTTAAATACAAAATTGCATATTATTATTGATAATAGCAACTAATGAGCAGGTTGCTTATCTGCTCAGCAGTTCAGAATGTGGGTTTCTTTTAATACAACATTACATAATGATTCAAGTTTTTAATGATAGCATGAAAACATTACATCTGTGTTTTTTCATATTCATCCAAGCCCAAATTCTATTAATGTTGTATTTTTTTTGTTATTGATATACTTACTTATTTTTGTTTGCTTATTTTTTTTCAACCATAAAGTGAAATTGTTCGTCTATGATGACACTTAGATTTACATGCACGCATGTGTATATGACTATTGCATCTACTTTGACGCTTCGGTGCTAAGTTTTTGTGAGTTCATTGCGTTTTTCGTTGCATCTCATCATTAGTCACACCATAAGTCGAGTCAAATGACCACATCAAACTAACATTCTTTTGCAGGTATAAACTAAAACTTCCTACCTTTGGTTAATGGCTATAGCTAAATGAAAAGCCATAAAGAAATCAACCGACATTTTGCACTAAAGGTTACATCATTTCATTCATAATTATCACAAGATCAAAGGTCATAAAAATACCTAAATATCTGAATGACATAAAAAATATCAATGCAGGTGAAATCTATTTTGGCATATGCGTATGTGCAAGACACAAGAAAACTCTAAAACACTCCACCGCTAAGGAAAAAGACGTTTCACAACAAGAATGCTTCAACGCACACATTTTGTAACATTTGAGACGCTATGGACAACTGAATAGGGTGTTGCTTTGTTTTTCATCACTTCAGGTTAGTAGTTTCTTCTTCCCTGCGCTCCCTTTCATGCTTCTGAATAGGGTCGTGCATTTTACAACGAATTTATGACTTGGATTACCTAAACATATGGTGGATAAGGAAGTAGGCGATTTACTAATTTGTTTCACTAGATGTCTATGATTTGGATTGTCTATTGAAGTTTTATTCTCCAGCTTTGTTTCTTCATGCCATATGTTTGGGTTTCATAAAAGGTATGCCTAATTAGATCAAGGATCAACACACCATTTTGGTTTTAGGATTGGGCACCCTTCCACTGTTATAGCTGCGAAAAATGGAAAAACCAATCCCTTAGAATCAAATGAAAGGTTCTAAACCAATTATGTCTTTGAATGATTAAAACACAATTGATAAAAAGTAAGGACAATTCCATGGAAGGTAAAACTGTGTTATTTGATATATGTACGTAAAAGGTTTCCTGATAACTACAAATCCAACCCATATTTTACTATATAAATTTAGGTTATCTTTTAACTAAACTATAATGCCATGAAAGTTAAAATTACTAGCAAAACACCATCAAATTTGATACAAGTATTGTGTTTTTTTTCGTTTATACTAACTTGAGACCACCTTATCAAAAATCTTTTATATTTTAAAATTTGTCTATCTAATACAAATATACTAGTTTTACCGTTTTTTGTTAAAATTTGTCTATCTAATACAAATATACTAATTTTACCGTTTTTTGTTCGTTTCGCGTCAGTATATCATACCTCGTCGCAACGCGCGGCTCCTCCCAACTAGTTATATTGAAATTGTAGATATATATATATGGGATGGTTCGAATGTTAACTCTTCCTTATTGCGTTAATCGAATAACTACATTTTATTACTTTGCGCCCACATTAAAGTAAATCTAAAGGTTTAGGTTTTTTCTTCTTTTTTTATTGATGTAAATAAGCCCTACATTAATAAAAAAAGAAAAAAAAACATACACCTTTAAATTTACTTTAATGTGGGTCCCAAAGTAATAAGAATCATGGGTTAACATTTGATCATCTCCTTATATATATATATATATAAATATATATATAGGGAAAGTTAAAAATATAACCCACTAAATGTGTACTAACCCAAATAACTTTGGCAAGATGAAGCCGAATCTTGGATTTTTTTTGAACATCATTGTAACACATTTTGAACACCATGTTCTTTTATGAGTTTGGGCTAATTCATCACCGTTCAAAAACTTACAGTATTGTAAGTTGTAAAATATTTAAAACTTACAGTACTGTAGCACAAAACTTACAACGATGATATTTTTTAAACGGTGATGAATTTCTACAAACTCATAAAAGAACATGGTGTTCAAAATGTGTTATAATGATGTTCAAAAAAAAATCCAAGATTCGGCTTCATCTTGCCAAAGTTATTTGGGTTAGTACACATTTAGTGGGTTATTAAAAATTCCACACCCTATATATATATATATATATATATATAGGATTGAGATCAAATACTAACTCACACTTAGAGCAATAACCCATTAACTCTCTTTACCCAATCAGAAATAAACACATGGCTTTTTCTTTTATTATTTGATAAGGGTAAATTAGTAATTTGCTATATTAAATACTTACCCCATCTTTTTTTATACATCGATAACTTTTTTATACTACAATATTTTTTTATAAAAATTGCACCATTTTACTCGTCTTATTTTTCTCTTTAATTCCGTTATAGTCTTGACTAGGTTTTTTTATTTTTTTTCGGATGTTCGTATTTACACCAATGTAACAAGTATAAAAATAACAAATTATTTGTAACGAGTTGTAACGAATTTGGGTTTACATTGTTGTAAAATAAATAGGGTTTACGTTTAAGAGTGTAAACGAGCCAAGCCGATCCTGAGCTAGTTAATTACGTTATATTTTTTACTAGGTTTTTTTATTTTTTCCGGATGCTCCAAAATTCGTTATATCTACAAGATTGTAAATACATTTTAATACTATAAAAAAATTATATCTACAAGATTGTAAATACATTTTAATACTTTAAAAAAATAATATAACATTTTGTTGATAAAAACCAAAATTCGTTATATTTATTAGATTGTAAATACGTTTTAATACTTTAAAAAAATTATATTTACAAGATTGTAAAGACATTTTAATACTTTAAAAAAAATAATATAACATTTTGTTGATAAAAACTAAAATTCGTTAAATATACAAGATTGTAAATACGTTTTAATACTTTAAAAAAATTATATCTACAAGATTTTAAATATATTTTAATACCTTAAAAAATACTATAACATTTTGTTGATAAAAACCAAAATTCGTTATATCTACAAGATTGTAAATATATTTTAATACTTTAAAAAATACTGTAACATTTTGTTGATAAAAACCAAAATTCGTTATATCTACTAGATTGTAATACGTTTTAATACTTTAAAAAAATATTATAACATTTTGTTGATAAAAACCAAAATTCGTTATATCTACAAGATTGTAAATACATTTTCATACTTTAAAAATTATATTTACAAGATTGTAAATACATTTTAGTACTTTAAAAACCAAAATTCGTTACAAAATCAAGAATATAACGTAATTAACGAGTATCCAGAAAAAATAAAAAACCTAGTCAATAATATAACGTAATTAACGAGCTCAGGATCGGCTTGGCTTGTTTACACTCTTAAACTTAACTCCTATTTATAATACAACAATGTAAACCCAAATTCGTTATAACTCGTTACAAATAATTTGTTAGTTTTATACTTGTTACATTGGTGTAAATACGAACATCTGAAGAAAAAAAAACCTAGTCAAGACTATAACGGAATTAAAGAGAGAAAAAAGACGAGTAAAATGGTGCAATTTTTATAAAAAAATATTATAGTATAAAAAAGTTATGGATGTATAAAAAAAGATGGGGTAAAGTATTTAATATAGCAAATTACATTAATACCCTTATTCCCTTTTCTTTCAAATCAATTACATTATTATATTATAATTTAATATCAACCATTAGATAAGCATCTTATAATTTGATCATTAAATATGGTGAGGTTAATGGGTTATTGCTCTATCCTAAGGTTAGCATTAGAACCCTTCCATATACATATATATATATATATAGGGACAGGATCAAATGTTAACCTTCCCTTATTGTGTTAACCGAATAACTACATCTTATTACTTTGGGGCACACATTAAAGTAAATCTAATGGTTGTGGTTTTTTCTATTTGTTAATTTATTTAGGGCCCACTTACATTAAAAAAAATTAAGAAAAAACCTACACCTTTAGATTTACTTTAATGTGAGCCCCAATTGTGACATCCGGTATTTTATAAACGATGACTCGTAAAAGGATAGTGTACTAAACTTAATTTATTTGATGCAATATTATTTAATTAAAGTTGTGGTTATCTGTCTAGCACAGAGTGTGTTTAAATGCATGTAATTGCATTTAGTGAATTTTTGAGATTTCGATACCGTTCGGCGGTGTTTAAACGAACGTTGGTGACTACTCGGTTAACGAATTTAGTGTAATGCTTGGTTTAGCATAAAATAATAAATCATAAATGAATAAATTAAATTAACGATGAAAAACCGTGAATTTTGATGTTAACTGTTGATTTTACTTACAACCGACTTTATCCGTGTTTTGCCGGATAAAATGGATTAAATTATTCAGATAATATGTAAGGTCATTATTTTTTATTAAATTTTGATCGTTTTAGTACGATTAAATATTTTATTAATTTTAGAATAAAAATCGGATTTTTATTAAATATCCGGTACAAGATTTATACACCGTAGAACTCATAATATACCTGTTTTTATATGTATTTTGTCAATATTTAACCATGTGAAGACAAGTGTCTTACACATGGCAAAATGTGGTAATCATTAAATCTTTTAAAATCCAAGAGAAATCCCAACAACATCATTTGCAAATCATACCGCACAAGAAAACTCTTCCAATTCACCCTTATCTCTCTCTCTATGTACTTGTACGTTCTCTCTCCCTCTCTCTATCCCCACCATTTTCAAAATTTGCATACATGTATGTGTATGTACATGGTATACTTATATATGAATGCATGTATGATTTTATGTCATGCATGCATGTGTATACATGTAACTATTATTAAAATTATAGAGTTTTGAAAATACTAAGTAAAGGATTATTTCAAAATAAATCAAATCTGATTTTAAAGTCATAAAATACATAAAAATATAAATATTTTGGTGTAAAATAAACAAAGAATAGTTAGATAACTTAGCCATAATTTTTGTTACCTTAAAATGAATGTTTTGATAAGATAAAATCTTTAAAAATAGAGTTTTCTATAAAATAAATTTTTAACAGATTTTTATCAGTAAATTATGGGAATTTATAACATATTTAAAGTATAAAATTTAGTGGTTTTAGAAATGTAATGATATAACGGTTATTAAGGACCGAAAATACACGTTTTCGACTATTTTTAACGTATAAAAAGGGTCATTCTATGAATCTGAGTTTGATCAGAAAATTTATAAGTTTTTATGATAAAATTTGTAAATTTTAATGTATAAGTGTTGCAAGAAAAGTATAAAATGAAATACTTGAAAACTATGGCTAAATATAACGTAAAAACGCCGTTTTAATGCAAAAATTCGACATAATTAGGTAACTGATTTTAATCAGCAAATTTGATATAAAAATAAGTATAAAATACTTATTTTGAATTATTAAAAGTCACTTAAGCCATAATGCATGTTGACGTGCTTGTGTGTTACGTTGTCGGTTTTGTCGGTAAAATACGAATAAATTGTCAAAGTTGACAAATAATTATAAATAATTAAGTTTGGAGTTAAAATGGATTTTTAACAAAGATAACTTAATTATTTGGATACAATATGACTTAAAAACGTTAACTTATGATTTATGATAAATAACTAAATTCGAGTCACCAACGGGTCGTTTGTGTGAAATCTTATTTCCCTTAGTGGAATGTGTTTAAGTCTAGTTAAGTTGGGTGAACAACTTACATGATGGACTTTTATTTAGATTGTTAATGTGTCCCTTGGGTTTTAGGGCGCTAGTGAGAACAGTCGGGTTATCTGGAATTCTTTGTTGCTAGCAGGAACGCATTGAGGTGAGTTTCACGGCCCCTTTTTAATAATGTTTTTGGTTTTTGATAAACTGGGGGATAAACATACCGGGAAAAGGAATTTTAAATTGTAATGTATGGTTTGGAGTGATATGTGACTTTGATAGCTCTTGAGTAAGTGCAGCCATTTGTATATGTGTTCTCTGTGTATTCGCTCCAGAGGGGATTCGCTCCCGCAGTCATAATCATTAGTCTCGGGGGAGGGACCGCAGGATATATTGGTAGATCTATCGGGTTTGACAACCCACTCCCCGACCAGCTGTCATGGTCCGTGAGTAACGGGAGCAATATATGTTGAGGGGTGTTCACACCTTGGTTTTGGTTTGATTATGGGCTCATGGTGTCTATCGTATCGTAGTACCTAGCTAGTCTACGATGAGTTCTCTATCACGATGTTTTTGTACATTACGTTCTTTTTCCTTTCTTAAATTTGTTTTATATGAAAACCTGTGAACTCACCAACCCGTTTGGTTGACACTTGTTTTTAAATTTGGTATGTTTCTCAGGTAAGTAGCATGAGGATGGGAAAGGAAAACCGGTTCTTGAAAGCGAGCGTACATGGGATAATTATATTGGGACCGGTTATCGAAATGTTAAAAATAATGTTTTTGTAATAAAATGTTGAACTTATGTTAACAATTATCGACGACTTATATATGTAATTATCATTGTTTTATTTAAATCGTTCGCTTAACTTATGCTTGTGTTATTTACTGTTGACACCAAGACTCTGTTAAGTCTTCCGCTGCGAGTCGGGGTGTGACAGTAAAAGTGGCATCAGAGCCTAGGTTATAGCGAACTAGTAAAATATTTTTATAAATCTAGACTATAACCAATTAAATATTATTTTAAGAACGGTTTCTTTCCCAATATGGTATTGCATGTGTACTTAGCCTAAGAAATTTGATATTCGTGGATGTGTCTTTATTAGTACATGACTAACCAACTTTTTATGGATGCCCTTCTTTCTCTATATGGCTGATCCTATGATTGACTTGCTTGGCCCTAGTAATGAGCTTGATTTACTGTCTTACTCATATTTTGCTTTAGGCCTAGATCCTTAGGGTTGTGAATGGCTATCTGCGTCAAATGACAAGATATTTCCCACAAAAATATGTTCCTTAGTCCCCACATATATTGGTTTCACATTATTGTCTCCACCTATTAGGGTGGTATACACACGTGGGATAAGACGTGACCTTGATAGGAGGTGACACAATGACGATGACGAGGTGACAACACAAGATGGACGTATGATGTCCAACGGGAAGGATCAGTTGTTGGGTGATAATGCATTACATCATATGCACTATTGGGTTGACTAAGCAGGAGACCACCTAAGTCTCTTATAATCAGATGTGAGCGCCCTAGGAGCCATTTTAGGTTCACTATGGGGTGGCAGGTGGCAACAGATCAGCGGATACGCATGCCGAATGAGGATTTAGACTCTATCAAGCATTTTCTAATTTAGATAATGTTTTGTTGCTCACCATTCTATTTGAGGATCCTCGTACTATACCAATGTAGTTGGTCCAAGAAATAAGTTTATTTGGTAAGAATATTGAATTCACTTTGAGTCGTTAGTTCTAATATATCTTTAGTAGGACTAAGTATTTCGGTGACCATATGTTTTGTAAAAATTCAATTATTTGAATAATACAAGAAATCACTCATGGCTACTTGTCACACCCCCAAATTTCCACTCGTGGTGTCAGTCCACGTGGGTGTGACGTGGCCAGGATCACAGCTCATGGTCATATAGAACGACTCTATATGAGTTACACAATCACACAGATTTGTAAAATAACATAGTTTCATTAATAAGCAGCGGAAAATGTTTCAACATCATAAGTAAATAAGTTTGCAGCGGAAAGTAAATTGTTTAACAGTCACTATATTGTTCTAGTTGTTTCAAAAACCAACAAATGCACACACAAGCCTAGGACATGAGTCTATATGCCATTGAGACTCCTTAATGCTTCCTTGAGTGCGTCCTAGCGTGTGCTCCATCAATTACCTGAGAATACATGCGAAAAGTGTCAACTAAAAAGTTGGTGAGTTCGCAGGTTTAGACAGACAGAAATAGTAAACAGACATATACTGGGTATGTTAAGTTTAGTTGTTGGATACTACGATCCGTGGAGTGTGTCAGTTCATCTTACCGAAACTAGACTGTTTCCGTTTGCCTCCGCGAGTCATCGCTGAACTCGCAATTCACATCGAAATTACACTCGTTATGACCTCCAGTCAACATTGGTGCCGAGTGGGGCTAGTCAAACCCAGTAGTACTACGTAATTACGACTCGTTTGTTTACACAACTAACGGTAAGGATAAGTGAGGACTTTAAGCGATAATAGTTACACTCGAAAATGGTTTTCACAACATACCAGTCATATATCTAAAACAGTTGCATTGTATTCTCACCCCAATAGTTTAGTAAAACAGTTAATGAGTAAAAGTGGGGCCGTAAACTCACCTGAGTTTGAGAAGTGCGTGTTCTTACAAGAACAGTGTAGCTCGCCGGCTAGTAGTTACCTATATCACATAGGTGTTGTAAGTTTGTGTTTGCATATATGTGGGTCTCACAGGACCGTGTTCGTGTCTAACAACTTCCAAGTTGTTATGTGGGTCGCGTTGACCGTGTTTTGACCTAACGACCCGTTGGTGACGGTTGGGATCAAGTGATCGTGTAATGTGCGGTTTAATGTCGTGTGATGTGTACGGATACCAATAATCGCTTTTGTAAGGAAACTTACTATTTATGGTAAGTTTCTACCTTAGAATAGTTTCCAATTTAGGCAAGTCAAACAATGAATTATATTCCGATTATTCTAGCATGCATATTTATCCTAAATGAGCATGTTATCAAATTGCACATAGTTACACATAGTCGGTTTAGCATGTTTGCGCGTAAAAGTTACCATAATTAGAAAGTTACAAGATACGCATATATCACTAAATCTAGATACAAATCTTATCATAACATCATCATATTAGTTTTAAATAAATATTTAATCATAACCATTATGACTAGCATGCTCCTATTCTCCAAATAAAGTTACTATAGTTAGTAACATTCTTAAGTCTCATATTATTAGTAATTTTAATCATTCCAATGCATCCAATAACCACCATATTAACTTCTAAACATCATTTTAAATATAACTTATAGATCTAAACATACAAATATGACCATTTCATCAAAATACATACTTTGTAACACTCAAGTTACTAAAATTAACAATATTCACTAAATGATCAAATCTTGACAATTCAACCATTTCTAGTCTTGCAAATCATCATCAATAACATTCCTAACATCATTTCAATATCCACAATAGTGTAAAACCACCTAGATCATACATTCATGTTACTAAAACCATCATTTTAGCTACTATGACCATCCTATCATAACCACATCATTATGGAATGTAAAGATTCATCATAGATCATCAAATATCATGTAAACATCATCAAACCCAGAACTAAAATTCGTGCATGTGCATTAAGGGTGCTTGCATGTGGGTTTTAACACTTGTATGTGTGTATAGTAGTGATATTAAACCACAAGAGATGTAAAGACTACCTCTAAAGCTCCTAGATCTTCAAGATGATAGTGATAACGGCTTCTAAAGCTTCTGGATAGCAAGGAACTTCAGCGATCGTAAGGTGGTGGTGGTTCTTCGAGCTTCCAAGTGACAAACAAGCTTCAATCCTCCAATGTGGAGCTTCAAGAAGTCCTCCAATGGCTTCCTTGGTGTCAAATCAGTGAGGAATAGTCGAAGTTGGTGTATAGTACCGGAGAATGGTGAAGAGTGGAGTTAATAGGCATGGTGGTCTTGATTTTATAAAGATTTGTCGACTGGCACCTGTCGCGTACCGCGATGAAGGTTTAAAATAATCTCCGCGTACCGTGAAGAATTTCGGGAGCAAATCCCCGCGATGCCTGTCGCGTACCGCTATGATTCCTCCTGTGGGAACATCGCGTACCGCGATGAGTTCCAGAGAAGCCCAATAAACTTAGTTTTCTTGTTTTGAACCGATTTTCGCGTATTTTTCGATTACGATCATCGTTTCTCGACATTTAATCATTGTTCCCAATATTTTAGATTCCCTAGAACCTAAGTGCAGAGAAAGTGTACTGTGATTTGATCCTTTCACCAACGTTCGTTATTCAAGACACGTGCGAGTGTTGTGCGATAATTCCTCGAATTATCGATGTATTCTAGCTGTTGTGCCACGTGTCACACTAAATACAATTATTCTAGTGCCACGTATGAAATAATAAAACATATTATTATTTAAAATAATATAAGCGCTGACCTGGAATATGCGAGGTGTCACATCATCCCCCAGTTAATAGAAATTTCGTCCCGAAATTCACTTCGTGTTGTTGGTGTTAGTCTGGTTGGAGAATAGGTGAGGGTATTTCTGTTTCATCTGATCCTCTCGCTCCCAGGTGTATTCCGGTCCTCGCCGTGAGTTCCAACGAACTTTTACAATTGGTATTTTACTGAGTTTTAACTTCTTGATTTCCCGATCCATGATTTCCACCGGTTCCTCAACGAAGTGAAGTTGTTCATCAATCTGGATTTCCTCCAAAGGAATTGCGAGCGTCTCGTCCGATAAGCATTTCTTGAGGTTCGAAACATGAAACACATTGTGTACGCTACTCAATTCATGTGGTAGCTGTAGTTCGTAGGCCACAGGGCCTATCCGTTTAGTGATCTCGAATGGTCCGATATAGCGAGGGTTTAGCTTTCCCCGCTTTCCAAATCGAATCACTCCCTTCCAAGGCGATACTTTAAGAAGTACTCGATCTCCCACTTGGAATTCCAAAGGTTTGCGCCTTTTGTCGGCGTAGCTTTTCTGTCGATCCCGAGCTGCTGCCATTCGGTTACGTATCTGCACGATCTTTTCAGTTGTTTCGTGCACGAGCTCAGGTCCGGTCAGTTGGCTTTCACCAACTTCTGCCCAACAAAGTGGTGATCTGCATTTACGTCCATAAAGTGTCTCAAAAGGTGCTGCTCCGATGCTGGTGTGATAACTGTTATTGTAAGAAAATTCCACCAAAGGTAGGTGAGTCTCCCAGCTATTACCGAAATCAATCACACATGCTCGAAGCATGTCTTCCAGAGTTTGGATGGTTCGTTCACTCTGACCATCCGTCTGTGGATGATAAGCAGTGCTCATATCCAATCTCGTCCCAAGTGCCTTGTGTAAGGACTTCCAAAAATGTGCCGTGAAACGGCTGTCTCGGTCAGATATAATAGAGATTGGGACTCCGTGTCTGGATACGATTTCCTTCAAGTAGATTCGGGTTAACTTTTCCAACTTATCAGTTTCCTTAATCGGCAGGAAGTGTGCCGATTTCGTGAGTCGGTCTATGATAACCCAGATGGTATCGCAACCACTTGCTGTCTTTGGCAGCTTGGTGATAAAATCCATGGAAATCTGTTCCCATTTCCAGACTGGGATTTCCGGTTGTTGGAGTAACCCTGACGGTTTCTGATATTCGACCTTAACTTTGGAGCAAGTCAGACACTTACTCACATAGATTGCGATTTCTGATTTCATACTAGGCCACCAATAAGTTGTCTTTAGGTCGTGGTACATCTTGTCAGAACCTGGATGTACTGAGTATCGACTCTTGTGAGCTTCATCCATCACTACTTCTCTTAATCCCCCGTAGCGTGGAATCCAAATTCGGTCCATCAGATAGTAAACTCCGTCGTCTTTCTGTTTCATCTGTTTATCCATACCCCGCATAGCTTCGAGGATAAGGTTTTCCTTTTTCAGGGCTTCTTGTTGTGCTACTCGGATCTGATTAGGTAGCTCAGAATGAATGGTAAGTTGTAGTGCTCGTACGCGTTTGATTGTTTCTTTTCTACTTAACGCATCAGCTACTACATTGGCTTTCCCGGGATGATACTTGATTGCACAGTCATAATCACCTATCAACTCGACCCATCTGCGTTGTCTCATGTTTAGCTCCTTTTGGTCGAAAATGTGCTGCAGGCTCTTATGATCCGTGAATATAGTGCACTTGGTGCCGTACAGATAGTGTCTCCAGATCTTCAATGCAAATACTACGGCTCCTAATTCCAGATCATGGGTCGTGTAATTTTTCTCGTGCACTTTCAATTGTCGTGACGCATAAGCTATGACCTTCTCGTGTTGCATCAGTACACAACCGAGTCCTTGCTTCGATGCGTCGCAGTAGACTACAAAGTCTTCGCACCCGTCTGGTAGTGATAAGATAGGTGCGCTGCACAACTTCTGCTTTAATAAGTCAAAAGCAGCTTCTTGTTTTTCTCCCCATTCGAACTTCTTGTCTTTATGCGTAAGGGAAGTCAATGATTGTGCGATCTTCGAGAATCCCTCGATAAACCGCCTGTAGTACCCGGCCAATCCTAAGAACTGTCGTACCTCTGTTGGAGTCTTAGGTGCAGTCCAGTTCTTGATTGCCGCAATCTTAGTTGGGTCTACGTGTATCCCTTTCGCGTTTACCACGTGCCCAAGGAACTGCACTTCGCGAATCCAGAAATCACATTTGGAGAATTTCGCGTACAATTGTTCCTTCTTCAGTAGTTCTAAGACACGTCTCAAGTGTTCGGCATGTTCTTCTCGAGTCTTAGAATAGATCAGGATGTCATCAATGAATACGATTACGAACTTGTCGAGATATGGTTTACACACCCGATTCATGAGATCCATGAATACGGCCGGTGCGTTAGTCAGTCCAAAAGGCATTACCAGAAATTCGTAATGTCCGTACCGTGTTCTGAAGGCTGTCTTCGGTATATCTCCTTCTTGTACTCTGAGTTGATGGTAACCAGATCTTAAATCGATTTTTGAATAGTAGCTTGACCCTTGCAACTGATCAAACAGGTCGTCTATTCGAGGTAGAGGGTATCGATTCTTGATCGTCACCTTGTTCAGTTCTCGGTAGTCTATACACATACGGAATGAACCGTCTTTCTTCTTCACAAACAAGACCGGTGCTCCCCAAGGTGAGAAACTCGGTCGGATGAACCCTTTATCTAACAACTCTTGTAGTTGATTAGATAATTCCTGCATTTCAGTAGGAGCCAATCGGTATGGTGCCTTGGCTATTGGCGCTGCTCCTGGTGTCAGATCTATTTGAAACTCCACTTGTCGTGCTGGTGGTAGTCCCGGTAGATCGTCAGGAAAGACTTCCGGATAATCGCGAACAATAGCGATGTCCTCGATCTTCCGTTCCTTCTTTGATTGTTCGGTGATAAGAGCTAGGATAGCCGTGTATCCTTTCCTCAAATATTTGTTTGCCTTCATGCAAGACATGATGTTTAATGGTATTCCGCGCCGTTCCCCTTGAATTGAAATCTGCTCTCCACTTGGCAATGTAATTCGCACGATCTTCTCATTGCACACGATCTCGGCGTGATTTGCAGATAGCCAATCCATTCCAATCACCACGTCGAAGCTCCCGAGAGTTACTGGCATCAAGTCAATCATCAACTGATGATCTGCTAAGGTTAGAACACATCCCTTGATGATATGTTGTGTTTCGATCAGTTTGCCATCCGCTAGTTCTACGGTATACTTATAATCTAATGATGTTGGTGTCATGTCAAGCAATTTGCTAAATTCATTAGAGATAAAACTCCTATCGGCACCGGTATCAAATAATATACTAGCATAGACATTATTTAACAGAAACGTACCGGTAACGACGTTCGGATCATCTTTAGCTTCACCGGATCCGATCACGAATGCCCGACCCCTAGCCGGGTTGCCACCTGCATTCTTGTTCTGCGGACAATCTCGGCGCATGTGGCCCGGCTTTCCGCAAGTGAAGCACCCCTTTAATGTGTTATCCCTATTGAGGTTGGGGTTGGGGTTTGATCGGCATTCTTTGGCCATGTGCCCGTTTCTCCCACAGTTGGTGCATTTGACTCTCTTGCATGGGCCAAAGTGATGGAAGTTACAGTTGTTACATTTTGGGCTGTTGCCCTGGTATCCTCCTTTGTTCTGAGTGTTTGGCTGGGTGGCAGTGAAAACTTTGGCAGGTGCTGGGCGATGTTGGGTCGGTTGCTGAGGTGAGAAAGTACGGTTATTGCTGGGTTCCCACTTTCGCTTGGGCTCTTGAGGCTTCAGGTGTTCACCTCTTTTAGGCAGTTTCCCTTGGGCTACCGCCTGATCAGTCAGTTTGTGTGCCAAGCGTATCAGTGGTTGGATAGTAGAGTGGTCGGAAGCAGTGACCGTGCTCTGGATTTGTTCCGGCAATCCACTGATAAATTGCTCAATCTTCTTGTACTCCGGCGTCACCATCGCCGGGCACAGCTTGCACAGTTCATGAAACCGAGTACAGTACTTCTCGATCTCTGATCCTACCATCTTGTGTACCCAGAACTCTTCCTCCAGTTTCCTAATTTCATCCCGAGGACAGTATTCTTCGTGGAGCATCCTGGTGAAGTTGTCCCATGGAATTGAGTTTGCGGTGTCCAGTCCAAGGGTTTGGACATGAGTGTTCCACCAGGTGAGGGCCGGTCCCTCCAATGTTCCCGTGGCGTATTTTACCCGGTTCTCATCCGAGCATTCAGCTATAGAGAAAACTGACTCCAGCTTCTCTATCCAACGAAGCAGTCCCACTGCTCCTTCAGTACCTTGAAACTTGTGAGGGTGGCAGCTCAGGAATGCCTTAAACGAGCATCCCTTCGTCGCTCCCCCGTGGGATCCTGTGCGTCGGGGTTCAATGCAACGTGTTAGTGTCTAGACTGTCTACACTATGTTAGTCATGTTAGGCAAGAGTTAATACCGTTGTTAGTACCACTCGTCTCGCTGGCGTGACGGTTGGCCTCGTACTCCGCGAGTACCTTGTTGAATTTGCGTTCGACCATCATGTCGATTCGTGCCTTTTCTGCCTTACGTTTGAGTCGAAGGGCATGGGTTCCTCTTCCGGACATGTTTCTATATGGAAAGGTTAGGATGTTAGTTAGCATAAGTTAGAGTGTTAGTCAATTGTTAGGTCAGATGTCATGTTAACAATAGTCATAGCCATGATATATATATAAGCAACAAAGTAAAGCATCTTTCCATTAATGATAATAAGTTTGTGTACAATATTTTCCAAAAGAGATGCTACAAAATTTGCACGAGCACATCCCGCTCGGCTAAGTGATACAAAAGTAGAATACTGAAATAGAAATCCTAACTATATAATCATGGAGTGTGAATCTCCACTATCAGCAGGGCCATCATCGTCCTCCTCATCAGGATCCTCGTCTGGATCCTCGTCTGGATCCTCATCAAAATCTTCCTCATCGAGATCCACCGGCTCGAATTGGGGTTCTGGCTCAGGCTGTGGCTCCACAATAAACTGTTCGACCCATGCATTCAGCATGGCATCGCTTGCCTGGATCATGGCAAGGTTCTCCTCGTTGGCGTCCTCCACAGCTGCCAATCGTCCAGCGTGTCCATGTGTCACTCCGGCTAAGAAATCCTGTTGCTCCTCGAGCAACGTAGTCCTATCATGGATGTCGGTGACCTCAGTAGTGACCTCCTCCTGTCGCTGGATCACATCCTGAGTCCTAGCTACTAAGTCATCCTGCGTCCCTTCGACGCGTGCGAGTCTCTCCTCCAAGTTATCCACATGTTTCTGGAGGCGCTGACTATGCTCCAACAGATCCCTAAACCCATCAGTCATCACGCGTAGCTGGCAGGACTCACGTCTATAACGCGAGATCAGTGCAGCAAATGCCCGCTCCATATGCATTCCAATAGGTGGTAGTGATGGTCCAGTAGATGTGTCACCTAACAAAGGTAACTTAGGTACTCTCTCTTCCCTTGTCCAAACAGCAAGGGTGGTAGGGTACCAGTCCCATGGTCCCCTGCTAGTCGAGGGTCGAAGTCTCTTGGACTCTTGAGAATATACTTGCTCCACTATCTCCTGAATCTTCTGCTTGTCCTCCTCAGTAAGCTCATACTCATACGAGCGTTTCCCCGTGTCCTTTCCTTTCGGATCTTTGTTATTGTCCATCCTGTAAGTTCTAAGTCAGTCAGTATTAATTTACAGTGATAACAATAATATAAGTGTGAAAGTTCCAAGTGTAGTGTCTAATGTAGAGCAGTGGCTATAGTCTAAGTTTACTATATGCAAACCTAGTTCCCTATAACCAAGGCTCTGATACCAGTCTGTCACACCCCCAAATTTCCACTCGTGGTGTCAGTCCACGTGGGTGTGACGTGGCCAGGATCACAGCTCATGGTCATATAGAACGACTCTATATGAGTTACACAATCACACAGATTTGTAAAATAACATAGTTTCATTAATAAGCAGCGGAAAATGTTTCAACATCATAAGTAAATAAGTTTGCAGCGGAAAGTAAATTGTTTAACAGTCACTATATTGTTCTAGTTGTTTCAAAAACCAACAAATGCACACACAAGCCTAGGACATGAGTCTATATGCCATTGAGACTCCTTAATGCTTCCTTGAGTGCGTCCTAGCGTGTGCTCCATCAATTACCTGAGAATACATGCGAAAAGTGTCAACTAAAAAGTTGGTGAGTTCGCAGGTTTAGACAGACAGAAATAGTAAACAGACATATACTGGGTATGTTAAGTTTAGTTGTTGGATACTACGATCCGTGGAGTGTGTCAGTTCATCTTACCGAAACTAGACTGTTTCCGTTTGCCTCCGCGAGTCATCGCTGAACTCGCAATTCACATCGAAATTACACTCGTTATGACCTCCAGTCAACATTGGTGCCGAGTGGGGCTAGTCAAACCCAGTAGTACTACGTAATTACGACTCGTTTGTTTACACAACTAACGGTAAGGATAAGTGAGGACTTTAAGCGATAATAGTTACACTCGAAAATGGTTTTCACAACATACCAGTCATATATCTAAAACAGTTGCATTGTATTCTCACCCCAATAGTTTAGTAAAACAGTTAATGAGTAAAAGTGGGGCCGTAAACTCACCTGAGTTTGAGAAGTGCGTGTTCTTACAAGAACAGTGTAGCTCGCCGGCTAGTAGTTACCTATATCACATAGGTGTTGTAAGTTTGTGTTTGCATATATGTGGGTCTCACAGGACCGTGTTCGTGTCTAACAACTTCCAAGTTGTTATGTGGGTCGCGTTGACCGTGTTTTGACCTAACGACCCGTTGGTGACGGTTGGGATCAAGTGATCGTGTAATGTGCGGTTTAATGTCGTGTGATGTGTACGGATACCAATAATCGCTTTTGTAAGGAAACTTACTATTTATGGTAAGTTTCTACCTTAGAATAGTTTCCAATTTAGGCAAGTCAAACAATGAATTATATTCCGATTATTCTAGCATGCATATTTATCCTAAATGAGCATGTTATCAAATTGCACATAGTTACACATAGTCGGTTTAGCATGTTTGCGCGTAAAAGTTACCATAATTAGAAAGTTACAAGATACGCATATATCACTAAATCTAGATACAAATCTTATCATAACATCATCATATTAGTTTTAAATAAATATTTAATCATAACCATTATGACTAGCATGCTCCTATTCTCCAAATAAAGTTACTATAGTTAGTAACATTCTTAAGTCTCATATTATTAGTAATTTTAATCATTCCAATGCATCCAATAACCACCATATTAACTTCTAAACATCATTTTAAATATAACTTATAGATCTAAACATACAAATATGACCATTTCATCAAAATACATACTTTGTAACACTCAAGTTACTAAAATTAACAATATTCACTAAATGATCAAATCTTGACAATTCAACCATTTCTAGTCTTGCAAATCATCATCAATAACATTCCTAACATCATTTCAATATCCACAATAGTGTAAAACCACCTAGATCATACATTCATGTTACTAAAACCATCATTTTAGCTACTATGACCATCCTATCATAACCACATCATTATGGAATGTAAAGATTCATCATAGATCATCAAATATCATGTAAACATCATCAAACCCAGAACTAAAATTCGTGCATGTGCATTAAGGGTGCTTGCATGTGGGTTTTAACACTTGTATGTGTGTATAGTAGTGATATTAAACCACAAGAGATGTAAAGACTACCTCTAAAGCTCCTAGATCTTCAAGATGATAGTGATAACGGCTTCTAAAGCTTCTGGATAGCAAGGAACTTCAGCGATCGTAAGGTGGTGGTGGTTCTTCGAGCTTCCAAGTGACAAACAAGCTTCAATCCTCCAATGTGGAGCTTCAAGAAGTCCTCCAATGGCTTCCTTGGTGTCAAATCAGTGAGGAATAGTCGAAGTTGGTGTATAGTACCGGAGAATGGTGAAGAGTGGAGTTAATAGGCATGGTGGTCTTGATTTTATAAAGATTTGTCGACTGGCACCTGTCGCGTACCGCGATGAAGGTTTAAAATAATCTCCGCGTACCGTGAAGAATTTCGGGAGCAAATCCCCGCGATGCCTGTCGCGTACCGCTATGATTCCTCCTGTGGGAACATCGCGTACCGCGATGAGTTCCAGAGAAGCCCAATAAACTTAGTTTTCTTGTTTTGAACCGATTTTCGCGTATTTTTCGATTACGATCATCGTTTCTCGACATTTAATCATTGTTCCCAATATTTTAGATTCCCTAGAACCTAAGTGCAGAGAAAGTGTACTGTGATTTGATCCTTTCACCAACGTTCGTTATTCAAGACACGTGCGAGTGTTGTGCGATAATTCCTCGAATTATCGATGTATTCTAGCTGTTGTGCCACGTGTCACACTAAATACAATTATTCTAGTGCCACGTATGAAATAATAAAACATATTATTATTTAAAATAATATAAGCGCTGACCTGGAATATGCGAGGTGTCACACTACTTCCCATGAAACCAGAGAGGAAATTGATTCAAATCATTTTCCCAAAAGCGCGAAAGAATTAACACAGTTTATCTCGCGACATGTTGTAGTGGCTTTAGCTCAAAGAGACACAAACAACGACTACGGGAAGTGTTAACCATGAGGTTGTACTTACAAAACTTTTCAAGTATGTAACTCGCGTTTGTTTACCAGCACTAAGGGATAGATATAATTCGCTGGATTGAAAGATTGGAGTAAGTTATATGATACTAGTAGTTGTACCTCAGACCACTGAATGAAGTATGTAGTTTGCTTGTTCCACGATGAAGCGTTGACATGGTGAAACGCCTTGTTACAAGAAAAAAGGAGAAGTTGCTGCATACAACCTCCCTTGGGATGAGCTTAAGGAACTACTGTTGAGGGAATATTGCCCAAGAAGTGAAGTGTAGAAGCTAGAGGTTGGGGTTTAGAATCATGTTATGATAGGTGATGAGATTTGAGACTAAGCAACTAGATTTCATGAACTTGCGAGGTTCGTTCCAAGACTGGTTACCCTAAGTAAGTAAGGATAGAGCAATATATCTGGGGTTTAGCACCTCAGATTAGGAGCATGGTTGTTGCATCCCCTTTCCACCACTAGTTAGTAAATCTAATTCATTTATTATATTGATTGGATTGATTTTGGAACTTTGAATTTGAATTGACGTTATTGATTAACTAATATGGACCGAAATCTTTGTCCCAAGTATGAAATGACAGAAATAAGAAAACAAACATATGATGAGTATACTACTATGCCTGGCCAACATATTAGTGCACCATGATATGAATGTGGTCTTATTGATATCATTTTATATTAAGGTCATTGAAAATAGGCAAGGTATTAAGAATTTGCTTGGTTTGTACTTTCACCTTTGGGTAAATGGGAACTCTGTCGGGAGTTGGTAATACAGACAAGAAGGTGATGTAAGCAAGTAAGACACCTGCTAGTGTAGAGTAGAAACCCTTTGAGGTAAAGATTAAAATTTTGATAAACATTTTGATAATCAGAAAAGAAAGAATCAATGTTCAGGAAAATTTTACACTGCAAACACATCTGGAGTTTCATGTTATAGGTTGGTGTAAGATAGGGTACCAAATTCAAACATACAGGGTTAAGTTACCTCTAGGACCAAGTTAAGTAAATAGAATTTGCTTTGAAAATAGAGCAAATAATCATTTTAGGAAGGATAAACGAAATTTGAAGCCTACTGATGCTAGAGGTCAAGTATTTGAGATGAATAAGGGTGCTGCTCGTGAAGACCCTTCTATGGTCATCAATACGTTTATTGTTAAATAGTTTGCATCTATATTGTATGATGCTGGAGCCGATCTAAGTTTTGTGTCAAAAGAATTTGAACCTTTGCTTGACATTAAATCAAGTAAATTAGATAAGCACTATCATATTAAGTTGGCAAATGGTAGGGTTATTGAGTCTAGAGAAATTATTAAGGGATGTAAGTTACAGCTAAAAGATCATTTATTTAACATCGATCTCTTACCTGTAGAACTTGGTAGCTTTGATATTGTAGTCGGTATGGTTGGGTATCTTAGAATAGGGCGGAAGTTGTTTGTTTTGAAAAGGTGATTCGTTTTCCTCTTTCGAACGGTGAAATCCTAGTCATTCGTGGTGAACTGAAGAAACCTCCATTGAAGTTGATCAACGTTATGAAGGCACAAAAGTTTTTACATAAAGGATGTACTGCATTCTTAGCTAGTATTGTCGACACAAAAGCTGAGAAATCAAATATTGAGTAAATACATGTTGTTCGAGAATATCTAGAAGTTTTTCTAGAGGACCTGCCGGGATTGCCTCCATCAAGACATATAAAGTTTCAAATCGACCTTGTGCCAGGAGCGGCACCTATTGCAAAGGCCTCGTATCGACTAGCACCTTGTGAAATACAAGAGTTTTCCAATCAGTTATAAGAATTGTTGGACAAATGATTCATTAGACCAAGTTTTTCTCCTTGGGGAGCACTGATCTTATTCGTCAAAAAGAAAGATGGGTCAATGAGGATGTGCATTGACTATAGGGAGTTGTATAAACTCACCATCAAAATCGGTATCCCTCGTGGAGGATTGATGATTTGTTTGATCAGTTGTGTGATTCCAGTTTTTATTCATGGATCAATTTACGTTCAGGATAACACCAATTGAAGATTGTGGAAGAAGATCATGAACATCATCTGAGGCTAGTTTTGGAGTTATTAAAGAATGAAAGCTTTATGCCATGGTCTCCAAATGTCAGTTCTGGATTCGAGAAGTTCTGGATTCGAGAAGTTCAATTTCTGGGTCATGTCATAAAATAAAAAGGTATCCAAGTGGATCCCATGAAAATTGAAGCAATAAAAAATTGGAGTACGCCTACATCTCCAACTGAAATACGTCAATTTTTGGGACTGGCCGGTTATTATAGAAGGTTCATTGAGAATTCTTCTAAGATTGCACAATCGTTAACTTTATTGACTCAGAAGGATCAGAAGTTTGACTGGGGCACCAAGCAAGAAGAAGCTTTTCAACTTTTGAAGCATAAATTATGTACCACGCCTATTTTATCACTTCCTGATGGAAATGATGGGTTTGTGGTGTATTGTGATGCATCACGACAAGGTCTTGGATGTGTTTTAATGCAACGGGATAAGGTGATAGCATACGCTTCGCGACAACTTAAAATCCATGAGAAAAATTACACCACCCATGATTTAGAATTGGGGGCGGTTGTTTTTGCGCTCAAGATATGGAGACATTATCTGTATGGGACGAAGTGAACTATTTTCACCGATCACAAAAGTCTCAAACACATCTTCGATCAAAAAGATCTAAATATGAGACAACGTAGGTGGGTCGAACTGCTCAATGATTACGATTGTGAAATTTGTTATCATCCTGGAAAGCCGAACGTGGTGGCAGATGCTTTGAGCAGAAAGGTTAATGACAAAACTTTACGAGTGCGTGCATTGGGTTTAACTATCCAAACGAGCCTTACCACTCAAATTCGTGAGGCACAACTTAAGGCACTTAAAGTTGAAAATGTCAAAGCCGAAGGCCTACACCGAATGATTAAAGATTTAATCCCAAAGTCTGATGAAATTTTATATTTCATGGATTGTATATGGGTACCTTGTTTTGGTAACTTTCGTGAGTTAGTATTGCATGAAGCTCACAAGTCACGTTATTCAATACATCCAGGGTCGGATAAGATGTATAAAGATTTGAAAGAGTTTTATTGGTGGCCTAATATGAGAAAAGAAATTGCCAAATATGTTGGTAAATGTCTAACTTGCTCCAGGGTGAAGGTGGAACATCAAAAGCCATCTGGACTTTTGCAACAGCCTGAGATCCCAGAATGGAAGTGGGAATATATTGCAATGGATTTTATAACAAAATTACCCCTAACATCTAGTGGCTATGATACTATTTGGATAATTGTCGATTGTTTAACTAAGTCAGCACACTTCCTTCCAATTAAAGGGGCTGATAAAACGGAGAAGTTAGCGAAATTATACTTGAAAGAAATTGTTTCTAGGCATGGTGTTCCTGTGTCGATCATATCTGACAGGGACAGTCGGTTTACATCAAGGTTTTGGCAATCTTTGCAAACAGCCTTGGGTACTCGTTTGGATATGAGTACTGCTTATCATCCACAGACAGACGGTCAGAGCGAAAGAACTATTCAGACACTGGAAGATGTGCTTCATGCATGCGTGCTTGATTTCGGTGGTAGCTGGGATGTACATTTACCGTTAGCAAAATTTTCTTATAACAATAGTTACCACTCGAGTATCAAAGTTGCGCCATTTGAAGCCCTTTATGGTAGAAAGTGTCGCTCGCCGTTGTGTTGGGCAGAAGTTGGTGAGAAACAACTTACCGGAACTGAAATTATTCAAGAGACCACTGATAAGGTCTTTCGAATAAAGGATAGGTTGAAAGCTGCCATGGATAGGCAGAAAAGTTATGCTGATAACCGACGGAAACCGTTGGATTTCCAAGTTGGAGAGCGTGTTATGTTAAAAGTCTCACCTTGGAAAGGAGTCGTTAGATTTGGTAATCAGGGAAAGCTTAGTCCCTGTTATATTGGACCATTTGAGATTTTGGATCGAATTGGTCCGGTGGCATATCGACTCAAGTTACCGTCGCAACTCAGCGGTGTGCATGATGTATTTCATGTATCTAACTTGAAAAAGTGTCTTTCTGATGAAACAACTGTTGTACCAATTGAAGATATTCATGTTGATGAAAGACTTCATTTTGTCGAAAAGCCTATTGAGATTTCGGATTGGGAAGTCCATAAGCTCAGACATAGTCGAATCAAGTTAGTGAAAGTAAAATGGAATTCGAGACGTGGTCCAGAATTTACTTGGGAGCGCGAGGATCAGATGAGAAAGAAGTATCCCCACCTATTTCCTTATAATGTGAAAAGGTCGTAGTGGTTTATACTTTCGGGACGAAATTTCCTAAACCAGGGGAGACTGTGACATCCGGTATTTTACAAACGATGACTCGTAAAAGGTTAGTGTACTAAACTTAATTTATTTGATGCAATAATAATTTAATATTAATTATTAAATTAAAGTTGTGGTTATCTGTCTAGCACAGAGTGTGTTTAAATGCATGTAATTGCATTTAGTGAATTTTTGAGATTTCGATACCGTTCGGCGGTGTTTAAACGAACGTTGGTGACTACTCGGTTAACGAATTTAGTGTAATGCTTGGTTTAACATAAAATAATAAATCATAAATGAATAAATTAAATTAACGATGAAAAACCGTGAATTTTGATGTTAACTGTTGATTTTACTTACAACCGACTTTATCCGTGTTTTGCCGGATAAAATGGATTAAATTATTCAGATAATATGTAAGGTCATTATTTTTGATTAAATTTTGATCGTTTTAGTACGATTAAATATTTTATTAATTTTAGAATAAAAATTGGATTTTTATTAAATATCCGGTACAAGATTTATACACCGTAGAACTCATAATATACCTGTTTTTATATGTATTTTGTCAATATTTAACCATGTGAAGACAAGTGTCTTACACATGGCAAAATGTGGTAATCATTAAATCTTTTAAAATCCAAGAGAAATCCCAACAACATCATTTGCAAATCCCACTACACAAGAAAACTCTTCCAATTCACCCTTATCTCTCTCTCTATGTACTTGTACGTTCTCTCTCCCTCTCTCTATCCCCACCATTTTCAAAATTTGCATGCATCCATTCATCCATTTTTGTTCAAGTTTTGGTGATCTTGGTATTTTTGGAAGAAGTTTGGAACAAGAACACACATTTTGCTTCTTTCACCAAGGTAAAATCTCTATTTTTGTTTGTTCTTGAGTAATGGAAGAAAAGTTTGTTCACCTAAATTTTTGGATTTAAAATCAAATGGGTTTTGATGTAAACATGAGAGTAGTGTGTATATGAATCTTTCAAAATATACATCCATATATACATGGATGGATGATGTTTGGATGGTAATTTTAATCACATGCATGTACATATACATGCATATATATGTATGTAGATGTGAAATAAGTTGCATGCATGAACATATATGTATATATGTGTGTGTGTTCGTATGTATGCATATGTATGTTATGTGAGATGATTACATGCATGTATATATATGTGGGTGAGTGTGTGTTTTGCATGCATGTGTGTATATGTAATTCTAGATACATGCATGTATGTGTATGTACATGGTATACTTATATATGAATGCATGTATGATTTTATGTCATGCATGCATGTGTATACATATAACTATTTTTAAAATAATAGAGTTTTGAAAAAATAAGTAAAGGATTATTTCAAAATAAATCAAATCTGATTTTAAAGTCATAAAAAACATAAAAATATAAATATTTTGGTGTAAAATAAACAAAGAATAGTTAGATAACTTAGCCATAATTTTTGTTACCTTAAAATGAATGTTTTGATAAGATAAAATCTTTAAAAATAGAGTTTTCTATAAAATAAATTTTTAACAGATTTTTATCAGTAAATTATGGGAAATTATAACATATTTAACAGATTATGGGCTCATGGTGTCTATCGTATCGTAGTACCTAGCTAGTCTACGATGAGTTCTCTATCACGATGTTTTTGTACATTACGTTATTTTCCCTTTCTTAAATTTGTTTTATATGAAAACATGTGAACTCACCAACTCATTTGGTTGACACTTGTTTTTAAATTTGGTATGTTTCTCAGGTAAGTAGCATGAGGATGGGAAAGGAAAACCGGTTCTTGAAAGCGAGCGTACATGGGATAATTATATTGGGATCGGTTATCGAAATCTTAAAAATAATGTTTTTGTAATAAAATGTTGAACTTATGTTAACAATTATCGATGACTTATATATGTAATTATCCTTGTTTTATTTAAATCGTTCGCTTAACTTATGCTTGTGTTATTTACTGTTGACACCAAGACTCTGTTAAGTCTTCCGCTGCGAGTCGGGGTGTGACACCAATGTAATAAGATGTAGTTATTCGGTTAACGCAATAAGGAAGGGTTAACAAAAAATCATCCCCTATATATATATATATATATATATATATATATATTATTAAATAGTATGAATACTATAGTAAAAAACATGGTTCTTTCTAGGGTTTCGGCGGTGTTTGAAGGAGTTAATAGTCAGTGGCGGAGGATTAGAAGGGCCCGGGGGTGCCCCGGCCCCCCTGTTTTTTCGTTCAGAAGTGTTGATATAATAGTATTTCGTCCGAAAATCCTTCGGTTCCCTTCATTTTCTTCCTAAAAATCCTTCGGCCCCCTCCGTTTTCTTCCTAAAAATCCTTCGGCCCCCTCCGAACTTTTTTCGAAGCTCCACCACTGTTAATAGTGATTTATTTGTTATCAAAAAAATTCTATGTTTGTTTAGAGATTTGGGTTTTTTTATTTCACCCAATTGGTTGCCGATAAGAAGGATTTTGTGAGTAATTTTTTCTATTATTTTCGTAACATATTTTTATGGATTTTGTATGATTTTATTTTTTTAATGAGAAATTAATATAAAGTTTGAGATAAGAGATTTGAGTTTGCTATGTAACTTATGCTTCTGTAAATGATATATAATACACATTATCAGCGTTGTGCTGGGATAACCCGCCCCAACGCGCGGCAGTGAAAAACCTAGTTAGTTATTATTTATTAATTAATAAAAAAATTTTGTGCCGTTTTTTTGAGTTTGTCGTTTTTGTTGACTTTAGCGTTTTTTATCACTTATTATTATTTAAATATTATTAATATTTAGTTATTATTACTATTATATATAGTAATTTATATCAAAAAACTTAAAATATTTTTTGCATATTATTATTTAAATAGGAAAAAAGAAAACGTAAGAAAATAATAAGAAAACAAAAAGAATAGTGTATGTCTTTTCTTTTTAACATGAGAGAAAAAATAAAATTAAGAATACATTAAAGAATAACATTTTTTTTTATTATTTAGTAGTAAAGATTGACAGTTTCATCAATTATACTTTCAAATTTTTTACTTGTTTTTATTTTCTTTAGAATGGCTAAGTCACGCTTTTTAATAAATACATACAAATAGTAATTGTATTTTATTGGAGGAAGCAATTTTGTTTTGGATAAGTGGGACCAATTAAGACGGCGACCCCTCGCTTTAAATCTCTACTGAATTTAAAATAAACTAAGGGTTTACCCGGGCGTTGCGACATTGATCTTGTATTTTTTTTAAACGGCAATTTGGATAACTGATGGATCATAAATCCATCCGATCATATCTACACCCGATAGTAGGAAACTCATTATAGGTGAGAGAAAACCCCTAGCCCAGCATTTAAATCATATTTTATCCATGTCAGGACTTGAACTCCTGACCTATTCAATATTGAAGTCACATGGTACTTCCCATCAATCACTTGAGCGGAGGATCATTGATATTAAACATAAAACAAAAACGATATCTATCAAATCATAATTCTACCAAAAAGAATATTGAATTATACAACTATGTCGATATGGGTATTCGATCATGACAGTGGTGACAACATCAAAAATATCAAATGCAGACTAAAAAATCAGCCGCAACGATTGTTAATCGTCCTAAGAAAACAAATCGAACCGTCGTAAATGCAAGGTTCAATCGCAAGGATTACAAACCCATGAGTGCACAATGTTAAAAATTCGTTTGCCGATAGGGGTATTCAATCATGACGACAGTTACAACATCACGAATAAGATGATAAAAGCAGAACATCACGAATTAGATGAAAAAAGCGGCTACAATGGCTATTAATCAGTTTTGAAACAATAAATTGAGTTGCCACAAAAGCAAATATCAATTGTAAGGAATATGAACTCAAACATAAGATCAAAATTTTAAAAATCATATAATTAATAGAACAAAAAAAGACGTTTACATTCGTAAAATCTAACATCAAAATATACGAACATAAAGCAAACAAATATGTAATATTACTATTTTTCTAATTAGGATCGTTATTTAATTATTTAATTTAAGAAAACGATATTTATATGGTATTGCGAATATATATGTGCGCCAGAAAAAAAACGTCCCAAGGGTTCGAACATGGGTTTAATAAATGTATATATACAAGCAAAATTTTTGCCACCGTTAGGGTTTAAGTTTATATAAACATTCGTGAGATAGTTGCGATCAAATTAATATAATCTTGACTATTATCCGATAAAGTAAGAACGTATTAAAAGCATGTAAACATTTTAAAAATATGTGAATAAAGTGAAAGAAAGATTTAAAAATAATAGTTTAAAGTTTAGAGTCAAAGTAAAACTTTGAAAATTAATTCAAAGTTTAGAAAGAATTGAGAATATTTGATTGTAACAATTCAATGAGGCACACAAATATTTTTAGATAAAAAAATTATTATTAATGTTTACTCGCACATGATTTTGAATATCAGAATATAACATTTGTCTTTTGTATATATAGTAATATATACAAAACGATATAAATACTTGATAATGTACGGACGCGTTATAGCCTTATTCCGCAAAATTTTTGCAACCGTTTGGGTTCAAAATTTACATAAACGTATGTGAGGTAATTGCGACCAAATTAATATAATCATAACTATTATACAATAATGTAATGATGTGTTAAAAATATTTGAATATTAAAAATATTAGTAAAGTAAATGGAAAATTTAAAAATAAGATAGTAATACGTGAATCGTGATATATTTAAAGCAGTAAAATTTTTTAATATTAATAGAAAACTATTAATACTATTCACTCATGATATATTTTAAAAATGTATAGATAGTAATACGTGAATCGTGAGGTGCTTTATAAAGTTCAGTTTAATTCGTTGTTTGTCACCTTTGCATTTTATAAAAGTTGTAATTTCGATGTAAAATTATAACATATTAAGAAATTCAAATATAAACATATTTATAATGTGTATACTCTAAAAAACCTAAAAATAAGCAGAAAATCACACAAAAAATGAGATGAGTCTAGCCTTGAAATTAATCTTGAATATCATAATGCAAATAGAAAAACCAGGTCTGCTCAAACTCTTTTGTGGCTCAAAGTGGATAAAACCTTAACCTAGATAAAACAAAACTATTCTTATTTATTCGAAGTTTGGACCGACAATTATAAACTTGATTTAATTTTCTTTTTCCCTTTTGAAGAACCCTATTCGTACTTACGATTTCTATTTGAAATTTTTAGTTTTTTACTAAAGACAGTCAACACTCAACCTACCTGATCAAATATACCAATTAACCAAATATATCTATTAACTATGTACTACCTAACTAACAATTAACCAAAACCATAAACCAATCAAACAATTAACAAAATAAGCCAATTAAACAATTAACCAAAACCATAAACCGAATAACCAAGAAGTGTAAACAATATGATCAGATTAAAGATATATGCAACTAGGCGTATGGCAAAAATAAGAAAACCAAATAACCAACAAACAATGAACTATACCTATGACGGAGCACAATTGGATGAGCTGTGAGCGTAGGGCCGGGCGTAGCCTGTATCCTTGACTCCTTGAGCCCTTGAATCCTTAGAACGAGAACAAACAAGGTCGATTACAGAAGGAGTGGTTGAGTGAAGGTGCAGAGGACAGAGGTGGTCACATAGTTTGGGCTCCTAGAATATGGCGCCCTTGGGGCTTTCTATTTGATTGTATCGAAAGGCCCAATTCATTGGGATTTCCCTATTGGTCCAGGTCATTTCGGGGCAAGCGGATCATTTATGAGATGTATTCCTACCTTTAGTCCCGGTCATCTCTTCGTCTTCATCAATTGAACCCCGAAGTTTCACGCTTCACCGATTGGGCATTTGGGTTGTTGCCCACTTGCCCTAGCTTCACGCCTTCACAAGCTCAGTTCACGACTTCTTGGGTAGAAGTCAAAATGTCAAAGCCTCTTTGAAAGCTCCTCTTTAAAAGCCTCTTGGAAATTTTGCTGGACCAGTAATTTTTTTTAAAATATATATATATAGGAGAAGGTTCCATTGTTAACCCTCCCTTATAGCGTTAACCGCTTAACCCTAGCGTTTTTTACCCGAATCTTATATTTTTTTTCATGGTTTTTATTATGCATAAATAGGGGGGTTTCTTTTTTGTGTTTTTGCTAATTCATCACCGTTTAGAAGTTATTGTAAGTGTAAGTACACTTACTTACAATCCGTATCTGATGCAGTAAATGTAAGTAAGTGTAAGTAACTTACACTTACTATAACTTACACAAACAGTGATGAATTAGCAAAAACATAAAAAAGAAACACCCCTTATTTTTGCATAATAAAAACCATAAAAAAAAAAATTTAAGATTCGGGCAAAAAAGCTAGGGTTAAGCAGTTAACGCTATAAGGGAGGGTTAACATTTGAACCTCTCCCTATATATATATATATATATATATATATATATATATATATATATATATAGTGGAGGGTTCCTAAGAAAACCCTCATTTTTAAGAAAACTAAGAAAACCTTTTTTTAACCATTGATCAATTTGATCAATGGTTGTAATTGATTGATAGCAATATTATAATTAATTAGGATTTTAATAATAATTATTAGTAATTAAGGGTATAATAGGAAAATCAAAATTTTTTTAAACTTAGAAACACAATTAATTCCTATAATTAATCTTATATTTTCTCTCTCCTCTCTCCTCATTTTCTTTGTTTTAAGAAACAAAGTCAATAAAACTAATTATTAAAAAAAACAAATAATAAAAAAACCACATTAATTATACTCTGATTGCATATATATAACAAGCAGTAATAGTTCATTATATATATCACCTTGTTTGTACATATCATCTGGTTACACATATGTAATCAATCGAGTAACAGTGTATTACATAAATGTAATCAATCAAGGTAAAATTGTTCGTACATATAAGATGATTACACATATGTAATCAATAAAAATAACATTGTGTTACATATATGTAATCAATCAAAGTAACAGTGTCTTACATATATATATAAGCATCCAAGAAAAATATATATATATATATATATATATATATATATATATATATATAAACATTCTTTTCCAACAAAAAAGAAGAATAATGAACAAGATTGTGATTATGTAAACATTTTTACACATATGCAATCATACAAGTAAACTTGAAAGTTTACTTGAAACCTACATACATGTAAACATGCTTACATTTATGTAATCAAACAAATAGACTAAAAAAAAGAAAGATATATGTAAGCATTCAAGTAGAACCTCAGGAGCTACATAGTATGCACTACCAACAATGTCATTCAACTCTTTCTCTACAAAAAAGATCAAGTTTGACATGGAGTCACTAATACAACAAGTTTCTAGCCTAAACAAACACAAGTATCAAGTAATATGTAACAGTGACACATGTGGTCTAGTTGGAGTAACAGCATACCTGGGCACACAAAGTCTGACAAATTGAAATCTATGGCCTTCAATTCTGCGTTGTTGAAGTTCTGATCCACAGGTTAGACATTGTTAAAAGAGCTTAACTAGTTAACTCAATCAATTACATGTTAGACGTTGTTACACATCTCACCTCGGGCTTTAAGACCCAATGAACCACTCCTTGAAGATGACAAAACAAGATAACAGACAACATCTGTATCAATACGCCCTTTGCATCGCATTCGGCGTATTTACCGCCCCTGTCCAAAATGTGATTTAAAAAAAGTAAAAAAAACATAGTAACTTGAAAAAACAATAGAAGCAGCAGATTTGCTAACCTTAAAAGTATTATATCTAAAAGTACTCCTCCTTTGCATAACCTAAGTAAGAAGATTTAAGACATAAATTAAAATATGCAAAAATAATTTAATAAAAAGAGAGTATCAATCCAAGACTTACTCCATAACGAGTAGTAATAGTTCATTACATATATCACCTTGTTTGTACATATCATCTTATTACACATATGTAATCAATCGAGTAACAGTGTATTACATATATGTAATCAATCAAGGTAAATGTGTGTTCGTACATATCAGTTGATTACACATATGTAATCAATAAAAATAATATTGTGTTACATATATGTAATCAATCAAAGTAACTCTTACATATATATAAGCATTTAAGAAAAAAAGATATATACAAACATTCTTTTTCCAACAAAAAAGAAGAATAATGAATCTTAGTAAAAATCCAAGACTTACTCCATAACGAGGTATACATAATCATGGTCTTCGTATGTATCATAAAAGCTAATTGGATTGTTATGCCCTGTCAAAGCTCTTAATATCTTTACCTCCCAATGAACATCCTCAATCGCAATGGTTGTTGTCATCTGATCGAACGGATTCAATTTGTAGTTTGACCATCTACAAACCTCACAAACTAACGAACAGGTATATTTTTAAAGAGGGTGTGTTAGTATTTTAAAAAAATGGATAAAATTAAGAAAAAATATATATAAATATGAATAAAACAAGAAAAAAGAAAAAAGTTAAGAAAGCTTTGACTTTGAAATAATCTTGACAGCAAATTGTTGACCTTTAAATACACCTTTCTTGCACCTGGCTCTACAAGTATGCCCAAAATGGCCTTTATCAACCTCCTCCCCAATCACATGCTTACGCCCAATATGCTTCGAAAACCCAAAACTCCGATTCAACTTTTCGCAAACGCCCGACGGAAACAAATACTTGCCTGGGCTTCCACGGCAAAACACGAAGAAGACAGATTTCTTACCACCCATGTAGATGGCAGATGATTCTTCATTCAATCTCTCTAGCAGTGTTGAGATAAAAAAATAAAAAATAAAACCCTAGATGAAGGAAAATAAACCTAGATCTGATCGTGAATAATTGAATGGAGAAAGAAAATGAGATTGGTTAAATTTTATTATTTCCATAAATAAGAAAAGGAGATTGGAGAAAGAATGGTGTAAGATTACTCAAATACCCTAGTTTTCTTGGTTTTCTTGTAAACAAGTGGTTTTCTTACGAACCTTCCTCTATATATATATATATATATATATATATATATATATATATATATATATATATATATATATATATATATATAGGGGAAGGTTAAAAATATAACCCACTAAATGTGTACTAACACAAATAACTTTGGCAAGATGAAGCCGAATCTTGGATTTTTTTTTTGAACATCATTGTAACACATTTTGAACACCATGTTTTTTTATGAGTTTGGGCAAATTCATCACCGTTCAAAAACTTACAGTACTGTAAGTTGTAAAATATTTAAAACTTACAGTACTGTAGCACAAAACTTACAACGATGATATTTTTTAAACGGTGATGAATTTCCACAAACTCATAAAAGAACATGGTGTTCAAAATGTGTTATAATGATGTTCAAAAAAAAATCCAAGATTCGGCTTCATCTTGCCAAAGTTATTTGGGTTAGTACACACACACACACACACACACACATATATATATATATATATATATGGTAGGGATATTCTAAAAAGGGAAAAATTCTTAAAAAGTATAAGAAGGAACGTGGGTAGTCGATCTTTGGTGGTTAACGGCTGTGATTTTGACGATGGCAATGTTGGAGTTTTTTCCCAAACAGGGTAGTTGTAAAAAATATTTACCAAAAAGGTGTAATTGAAAACTTATTTACCAAAATGGGTGTTTTCCTTCATTTCATTACTTTTAATTAATACAAAAAAGAAAAACAATAATAAAGAAAAAACCCACTTTGGTAAATAAGTTTTCAAATACACCTATTTGGTAAATATTTTTTTCAACTACACCAATTTAGAAAAAAAGTCGCAATGTTGTAATTATTATGATGTTTTATATAAACACCAATTAAAAACAAGGGTAAATAAGTAAATTTGGTGTTTTTAAAATGGTTCACCTGCATAGAAAAAAAAACGGAGCCATAATTCCTTCAATTAAGCCGTAAAAATTGGGGAAAACAACCTAATTTTGGAGAAGAATATTACAAGTATCCATGGCGTCTAGTAATCGTTCCAACATAAAAGATGAAAGTAAGATGTTCTTGCTTACGAAAAATTAATTTTAAAGTGTTTTTATTGTTTTTAAAAGTTCTTAACCTTTTGTTCAGGAATATAATTAGCAAAAAACGAAAGCTGAAATCGAGGAACAAATCCAAAGCGTTGTCTCCTATCAAATTCGAAGCATCCAAACGAGGTGTATTGCATGCACATTATGGTTTTTCCTGCATATGTTTTTGTTATGTTAATCATGTGTATGGTGTTTAAGTTTTTTATGGTGTTTATGTCTTAGAATGTAGTGTTTTTTATGGTGTTTATATTAAATTATATTGTTTAGTGTGTTTATGTTGTTTCGTCTAATGTAATTCAAAACTAGAAGTTTGGTGAGCGAAGAATTGAATGGCTTATTGTTTATGGCGTTTTTGCGGTTTATTTCCCTATATGAAAGCTGTCTCATCATATATCATATTGGAAATTGTTGAAGACAATTCATTATGTCTAACAATAATGGCATGTTACTTGACTTGTAGCAAAAAAAAACGAATTTTTACATAGTTTGCTGAAGACAATTTTACCAATAGTGTTTAATATAAAACATTTCTAAACATCTTAATCATGTCGGTTACTTTTCTATAACAATATATGAGGTGAAGACAATTTTATCATGCCTGCCAATGTCAAATAGTTGAAGACAATTCATTTATATGGTGTTTTTTCGTTTGTGGTGTTTTTTATAATGGGTGGGGTGTTAAGTTATGGTGTTTAATCTTATGTTAAATGTTGATGTGTATATTGTTTAAGATTTATTATGGTGTTTATAATATATGGTTATGAGTTGTATGTTTTATGGTGTTTATATTAAAGTTGTATGCTCTTTTTAAATTGATGTTGTTGTATATTTTACAGTTAGAAAAAGTGAGAGAATTCCTATGAAAGTATCTTTCAACAAATTCAAGAACATCAAAACAACTTCATTAATTATAGATTGTGAAGGTGATTTAGAAGTTCATACTGAACATCAGAAAATGAGTGAAGGAGGGAACAAAATGAATGACAATAAAGCTCATATTGACCATGATTCTGACTTTGTTTCTTCAGATGATCAATATGTTATACTACCAGGTAGAAAAACACCAACCAAGAAGAAAAATGTAAACACCACCAATGATAATAAAAAGTCAAAGCAACAGTCTAGTGGGCATACTAAAAATGAAAATCAACCATATTACCATTTTGATGGTAAAAAGATATTGCAAAGAATATCACCGTCAAACCTAATTACTTGGTTTTCTACATTCAGTGATTCCCAAAGGAAAACAATCAATGAAATTGGTTTTGGAAAGGTGTTAAATTTAAAATTGGAGAGTATCCCAACTTCTTTGGCATTCTGGTTAGTACATAACTACAATCATCACACAAGCACTCTTAACGTTGGAAGCCCATTGAAAACACTATTATCATACCATCCTATTAAGATCGAAGACGTCATATATACTTGTAAAACACCATGCTAATGTAAAATACACTAAAACAAAATAAAATATGATCTGTTAAAAAACCAAATATTCATGTGGTTCCATTTAGCTCAAACACATCGTACATACTTGTAAAACACCATCTGTTAAACAAACCCATATTCATATGTTTTCATTTTTAGCTCAAACACACCATACATACTTGTAAAACACCCGCTGATGTAAAATACATACAAAGAAAACAAATGATCTGTTAACAACCCATATTCATAATTTTCCATTTAGATCAAACACACCATACATATTTGTAAAACACCATACTAATGTAAAATACAAAGAAACAAAATAAAACATGTTCTTGTAAAACACCATACTAATGTAAACTACATAGAAATAAAATAAAACACCATCTGTTAATCAAACCCATATTCATATTTTTCCATTTAGCTCAAACACACCATACATACTTGTAAAACACAATTCTAATGTAAAATACATAGGAACAAAACAATGCTCTGTTAAACAACCCCATATTCGTGTGGTTCCAATTATCTCAAAAAACACACAGTATATACTTGTCAAACACCATCTGTTAAACAAACCCATATTTATATGTTCCCATTTAGCTCAAACACACCATACATACTTGTAAAACTCCATACTAATGTAAAATACAAAGAAACAAAATAAAACATGTTATGTTAAAACGCCATAGTAATGTAAAATATAAAGAAACCAAAAAAAAAAAAAAAAAGAATGTTTAACACCAATAAAATTATAAAAAAATTTACGACTGTGATGTTCCTTGAGATGATTTTTCCTTCATGTTGACTTTACATGTCGAAGCATAATGACCATATTCTTTGCAATAACGCCATTATGGTGTTTTACCTTAAAAACGCCATTATGGTGTTTAACTTAAAAACGCCATACAACTCCATGCTTACTGTAAAATAGGTAATCGATATGAATTGTAATTGGGAGATCAAATAATTAACGCCATAATGGGGTTTTTTTAGACTCAATGTTGACCATAAAAACACCATACAACTACATGCTTACTGTAAAAAAGTGTAATCAGTGTGAATTGCAATTGGGAGATCAACTAATTAACGCCATAATGGTGTTTTACCTTAAAAACACCATACAACTCCATGCTTACTGTAAAATGTAAAATATGTGGGAAATCAAATTATCAACGCCATAATGGATGACTATAATCGTAAAATACCTTCAACATCATTTGTATTTATATGATCCATGTGTCTTTGCCGATGTGGATGACTGTAATCGTAAAACTGATTTGAACCACACAGAACAGAGCGTTAAAAAGCGTCAAAACCTGAACAACAATCAGATCACTATTTCATTTTGATCATGATTTTCATTGTTATGAGAAATTAGAAAAAGGAAACAAAATATTATGGCGAATATCATGCGAAATTGTTTCAATTTAATCTTTTCAAAATAACCCGTTAACTATAAAATTACTTAATTATCCTTTTTGTTTGTAATTAACATTTGCCACGTGTCAAACCAGGAATTCTTCTTATACTTTTTAAAGTTTCTGGCCTTTGTAGAGTAACTCGAATCTATATATATAGGGGATGAAATTTTTTATAACCTTCATCTTTTGCTACAACTACATAACTATCATCCAATGGTTACTTTAAAAAGGTAAGTGTATAGGATCGTGCCACATGTCAATTCCTTTGTCTTTAGTATGAAGGGCATTTAGGATATTTGTCATTTATGTAAAGTTTACCCCATTTTTTTTAAACATTCATAACTTTTTTATACTATATTATTTTCTTAAAAAAATTGCACCATTATACTCGTCTCATTTTTCTCTTTAATTTCGTTATAGTTTCGACTAGTTTTTTTTTTATTTTTTTGATGTTATGTATTTACATCATTGTAACGAGCTTAACGATAGCAAATTAATTAGAATTTTTTCTAACAATGGTAAATTACAGCAATGTAACACAAAATAAAGTAATGTAACATAAAATGAAGTAATTTACAATGAAATAATTAACGGTGACGTAACACATTATTTACAGTGATGTAATTTTCTCTTTAATTCCCGTTATAATGTTGACTAGTTTTTTTCAAATTTTTTTGCTCATTGTCCATTATTAACATCGATATAACGAGCATAAATATAACACATTATTTTGAATTTTGTTCTAACAATGATAAATTACAGTGATGTAATATAACACATTATTTTATGGCTTCTCTAACAATGATAATTACAATGATAAATTACAGTAATGTAATATAACATATTATTTTGATTTTTTTCTCTAACAATGATAATTATAGTGATGTAATTTATCATTGTTCGAAAAAAATTCAAACGAATTTGTTGTATTTAGGCTCGTTACAAATTAGGGTTGAGCAAAAAGCAAAAAAAACCGAACCGAAACCGAATTAACCGAAAAAACCGAACCAAAACCAAATTAACCGAAAAAACCGAACCGGAACCAAATTAACCGAAAAAAACCGAAACCGAATTTTACGTCAATGTAAATTACATCACTATAAATTACGTCAATGTAAATTACATCACTGTAATTTATCTTTTTTAAAAAAATTTCAAATAAATTTGTTATATTTAAGCTCGTTACAATGATGTAAATATAGGACATCTAAAAAAAGTAAAAAAAATTAGTCGAGACTATAACGGAATTAAAGAGAAAAATGAGACGAATATAATGATACAATTTTTTTAAAAAAATAATATATTATAAAAAAGTTATTAATGTTTAAAAAAGAGGGGGGAAAACTTATAAAGATTAAATGACTATGATGCCTTTTTTAATATTTTAATGAAAAGCTTATGTGTAAGTTTATGATTGGTTGAAATGAGTTATGTAGTTGTAACAAAAGATGAGGGTTATAAAAATTACATCCCCTATATATATATATATAGGGAGAGGTTCAAATGTTAACCCGTGTTAACCCGGCATTTATTGCCCGAATCTTTGTTTTTTTTCATGGTTTTTGTTATATATAAATAGGGAGGTTTCTTTTTTGTGTTTTTGCTAATTCCACCCCAATAAAAACATGTCATAACAGCTGTCACTTTGTCTTAAAACCATAAATCGTAATCCGCCTTAAATGTTAATGAGTTTCCGTCGTAAAACCAGAATGTAAAATACAAGTCGTAAAACTCCATCATATAAGTCGTATTCCATCGTAAAAGTTACTGTCAGTTCAGTGTAAAATACAAGCGGTCGTTTTGTCGTATAACCATAAATCGTAATCCGCCGTAAAAGTTAGCAAGATTCTGTCGTAAAACCATAAATCGTAATCCTATCGTAAAAAGTTACCGTCAGTTTAACGTAAGACACGAGTGCGTAATCCGTTATAAAAAGCGAGCCCATTGACAAATAAAAACCTGAAATTTAAATGTTTTCAGGATAAAGGTAAAAATAAGTTGAAATATAATTTTATGTTAAAATAATAATAAAATGAAAAACCTCTTAAATTCACTACTCTCCTCTTCTCTGCTAATATACATGACATATTAAAATAACACATATTTTTTTTTATTTTTTTTTAACGGCCAACTAATCAACTGTTGAGTACTTCGTACGCGGCCCCCAATGGCTAAAGGATGCCCAAGCTGGCCACTAGTCCAGATGGATGGAGCCCCTAGCCCACCAGCTACCAATTCCCGGGGAAAACCGACCTAAACACCCGCCCAAAGGCATGACGGTGAAAGGCCGGTAAAACCGGGTGGGATCAAGAATCGAACCCATGACCTGGGTCTTCTATCACTTCCCCCATACATACATCTTACCACTAGGACAAGACATCATTGGTTAAAATAATACATATTTAATTATTAGTTGTTTAGGCGAAAGATTTTATAAAAATAAAAAGAGGCTAACAAGTAGCTGAAACTAACTAAATCATTACATCATTACAAAAATAATTTCAAACATTAAATTTCTAATAGTCCTCTCAAGATAAACCAAATCTGGATTTATTGCTCATTCAGAACAATATATTCTTCAATTGGTTAGATTATTGGTATACCGATATATCAATAATATTATTTTTGCTGTATTTTTAATGTTAAAAATATTTTAAAAAAATATGTATAAGTAAAAGTTATATAGATATGATGTGATTGATTTGAACTGATTAATGTGTACAAGTGATGAAGATGATACATGAATATTAGAAGAGAATGGTTATTCACACATTCCCCTTTTTTAACGAGAGTGGTTATTCACACGCCCCACTTTTTACATATTAAACTTTCAACAATCTTTCACCCTTCTTTATTTTCAACACCTGTGAGCAGGTAGATTACTATTGTAAGATTACTACTGTTATATAATCTAATGGTCTTCTATAATATATATATTTTTTTAATATTTATGCATCAGTCTTACCAGATAATATACCTGAATCAAAATAGTCACATCAAACATATATTACTATTATTCATATGTATTTTTAAATATTTTTTATATTAGTGTTACTGGTATACCAATAACCTAACATTTTATTTTTATTTTTTGTATATTGTGCTAATGATATATTATTATATGTATAAATTATTTCGTAGCATGTAACATGTTACGTCTCCACTATAGTATGGCAGAGAATTATTTCGTGGGTGCCAATACAACCAATCTTTGCATTCTCCATTAAAGACTTATTGGATCTGCACTGTTATGTCTCATCAAGTCACAAGAAACGGGTGAGGATCTATATCATTATCCGCATAGATCTCTCGTGCATATGAATTGCAAGAAATAAGGTGATTTTCCAAAATATTAGAGTCTCGATCAATGCGATTTTGGAAGAAACAAAAGTTCTAAGTTATCTTTGGGTGAAGATTAGATCAATATTGAGGGCCCTTCGATGGAGTGACTCAAGGACGAAGCTTTGAAGGGGCCCGGGGGTGCCCCGGCCCCCCCTGTTTTTTCGCTCAGAAGGGTCGATATAATAGTATTTCGTCGAAAAATCTTTTGGTTCTCTTCGTTTTCTTACTAAAAATCCTTCGGCCCCCTCCATTTTCTTCCTAAAAATCCTCCGGCCTCCTCCGACTATTTTCTCAAGCTCCGTCACCGGAGTGACTTGTTAAATTTGAACTTTAATAATTCATTGTGATCGTATTGGTGACTATTTGTAATTGAGGTGTTTTTGTATCTAGCAACTTGCTAGTGTGAATAAATTGACTTTTGCTTTTAAAAAAATAAAAAATAAATTAGTGGTTTATTCAAGGTTGTTGGCATGACGTGTAGGTACATCCTGATCTACCATCATTGATGTGATGTCTCTAGTTATGTCTTTATTTTTGTGTTGCGGATTATGATAAGCTTAAATGTTCGTTATCATTATCAAAAAAATGGCAACTTTTTTCACCTTTCAAACAAATTGAATGCCATGAGGAGTGGTGAACAGAGTGAGTGGAGCCCTCGTAGTTAAGAAAATGGGTTTGGTTCGATGTTTTTAGAACTGGATCGGATGTTGAATCAAACGACTTACTAGACGGACAGGTCGAATATGATACAGGACCCGGATGGCATAATAAAAAATTGTATTCCAAAAAAGTTTTAAAATTATAAACACATTTAATCAAACATAATTAAAGTTTAGCCAAACATAATCATGTTAAAAAAATATAGGATTTCACTTTAATGTTTATTATGTGAATTTTAGTTTAAAAAAAAAACTGAAATCCCGCTTGACTAACGAACCGGTGAACCGGCTCAACTGGCCGGTTCGTTTGAAGGTGGTTCACATATTGATTTTGGGCTGCCCAACCCTCCGGTTTTGTCAGGTTTTGAAAACCATGGTTTGGTTTTATTCTCATGTCTTTTCTATAATTTTGCATTCATACAAATTTCTATGAGTTCTACGAATTGTATAGATCTATATACATCATATAAGGTGATACTTTATGGTTTGAATTGGCCTTTTGAATTTCCCAAATTGCATTATAATTCCCACCTACATGTACGCCCTTGCAGATCTATATGGGTCATATTGGACGTGTTGCACTCCTTGTACATTGGCCGTATAAGAGTTCTAACTTTAGCACGACACCTATGGTCTTAATATTCATACATCATCCTAACTAGGGGTGTTCAGAATAACCGAAAACCGTTTAAAACCGTTATCCGAACCGCATCCGTAACCGAAAAAACCGAACCGAAATCTGAATTCGGTTTTCGGTTCGGTTATTAACCGTAACCGAATTTCGAATTCGGTTTTCGGTTCGGTTTTCGGTTATACTTTTTTTTTTAATTCGGTTTGTTCGGTTTGTTCGGTTATCCGTTTAAACCGAATATTTAATTAAATATATTAATTTTTATATATATTATATATGTGATAAAATTAAAACTCTGGTTTGTCAATCTCATATTCTCACTTTCCCAATTCTCTACTACTCCAAACATTACCGCCGATTGCAACCATCAGGTCCATCATCCCCTTCAATCAAGATTCAAGATCGATCTCTCAACTCTTCTCTCAAGTCTCATTCTCTTTAATAGCAGAAGCTTCTCCGGCAACTGCACCGTCGCCAACCACCAATCTGCGCCATCTCCGACCTCCCTCTCTGCGCCGTCGCCGACCTCCTTCCCTGCGCCGTCGCCGACCGAGCACTCAAACATGTCAAATCTCGGTTAGTAACTTGTATCTACAATTTTAGATCTAAAGATTCTCATTCATGCTTCCCTCTCAACTTCTCTCTCAGATCTCTCGCGTTCGTTGAATCCATGTCTCAGCGACTCAGCTCCCTCTCAACCTATCTCTCAGACTCTCTGCGTTCGTTGGTACTTTGGTTAATCTAGTTTTGTTTGTAATTTGTTTGAAATTTTAACATGCTGCTCCTTAGAATGAAAGCAAGAGACAAATTTGGGGGAAAAATAGAGAATTTGGTTGAATCAGAATGAATTCGGTTAAAACGGTTGAATTCGGTTTGTTCGGTTATAACCGAAAACCGAACCGTTTTGAATTCGGTTGGAATTCGGTTCGGATAACCTTATAATGAATTCGGTTCGGTTCGGTTAACGGATAGGATTTTTTTTTTCAAAAACCGAACAAACCGAATAAACCGATAACCGAACCGATGAACACCCCTAATCCTAACATCTCACACTATATCTAAGTCAAATTACTTACACCACACATATTACTTTAATTGTGTGTATATATATATATATATTATTTAAATACTTTTAAAAATTAAAAAATACAAAAAAAAAAGAAGTATTATTGATATACAAGTGTATCAATAACCTAATATTTTATAAATAAAATTAAAGGTTTTATTTGTTTATTCATTTTCTTCATCATACAACTTTAAATAATGCACTGTAACTTACTACTGCATGCGGTACCACTTATATATGGACTAGAGTCTAGGGTAGTGCCATGTTGCATAATTCACAATATATTGGTGAATAAAAATCCCAATATGTCAAAATATTCTGGTATATTTTTTTAATTATTATTATTATTTTTATCATTAAAATCATCATACTCAATCATAGTAAACTAGGTTTATTCAACCCGCGCGTTGCTGCGGGTTATCACAGTACACTCATGAGAACGGATATTTTATATCATTTGTAGAAGCATAAGTTACATCAAATCTCTCATCACAAACAATATACAAATGTTTCATAAAAACATAAAATCATACAAAACCTCACAAATATGTTTAAAAATAATATAAAAGTTACTCACAAAATCCGTCTAATCAATCGTTTGAATTAAAAGAAAAACCAAAATCTCTAAGTAAATATCTCAAATTTAATAAAAATCTAAATCTATAAGCAAATCTTTCAAATTAATATCATTATTTATGTTTACTACTTTTTAAAGTTAAAAAACTTTTGATGGTCAAAATCTAAATTTTAAAACGTTACTAAATGGTGTCTCAAATCTTTAAAATTTAACAAAAACTTAAATCTAAGCAATTCTCTCAAATTTAATATTCTTATCTCTGTTTACTACTTTTTAAAGTTAAAAAAAACTTTTGATGATTTAAGTCTAAATTTTTAAAACGTCACTACATGGATCATAAACCTAAATAATATATATATATATATGTGTGTGTGTGTGTGTGTTATTTTGAATATATATAGGGGTAGGTTCAGATACAAATAGATTATTTTGTAAAAATGGTAGGAACCAATAAAATGTTGACATGTGGCATTTTAATTAATTAATAGAAAAGGGTAGTATAGGCACTTGTATTTAATTGATTTTTAAATTTTGCATTAAAATAGAAAAGTGGATAATCAGTTTAATGTTTCAACATATTCCAAAAATTAAAATGTAATTGAATATCACGTATTATCATAAAAAAAACGAATTCGTAATAGCACATAATAGCACTCCACCATTACAATCTAACATTTAACATACCAGCACATACTAACACCATTTCAACATTACATCTAACATAATAGCACAAATCAGGACAATATGATTGGTTATTAACATAACATAATACTACAGATAACATAATAACGCATAATAGCACGACACCATTACAATATAACATTTAACACATCAGCACAAATTAACACCATTACAATATTACAGCTAACATAATAGCATATCAGAACAATATGATTAAATGTTAATAGCACATCCCGATTACAAAATCAAAACGTAATCTGTTACATCCCCATTGAATCTTTTAATTTTAGAAACTAAATCCCATTTTTTTCGTTAAACCGTGATATCAGCAAATCAAAAAACAAAGAAATCCATAATTTACCCTTTTGATAACCGTAAAGCCCTTTTAATTAAATTTTTAACCAATTTTAAATCTCAACCCTAGATCTTAGCACATCGATGGCCGAGATTGTTTCTCACACTTTTTACAAAAGTAACACTTTGTACAATAACCCTACTCTATATATATATATATATATACACAATGGGACCCACTAAATATATAATAACAATATAAACACTATTCCTTTTAATGCTTTTTAATATATACTAGGTTTTATCCCCCGCGCGTTGCGGCGGATTATTACAATACACTCTAGATAACGAGTATTATATATCATTTGCATATGTATAAGTTAAATAGCAAAATCAAATTTATTATCACAAACCCTATGTAAATTTCTCATAAAAAATCATATAAAATCCGTGCAAATATGTTACGAAAATAATAGAAAATTTTAGTCACAAAATATTTTTCATCGACAACCAATTGATTGAATTAAAAAATACACAAATCTTTAGACAAACATCGATTTTTTATGATAAAAAATTAATCACCGTTACCTTCTCCGAACACCACCAAAAACATAGAAAGGACCACATTTTTTCACTATTGATATATATATATATGTATGTAAATTACTAATCAATATAATATAATATAATATAATATAATATAATATAATATAATATATATATACATATATATGTGTATTTACTATTTGAATAAAAAATATATATAATTACTATTCATTTGAGTTGGTTTTTAATATATATATTAATATATAATAACTACTTTGTATGTTTGCATATACTTTACATTAATAAAAGCTCAAGTCATAGTTATCAGTACTCATCACTATCATGTATTTATTTAACTTATTTCTTTTCAAGCGTTATTATTATTACTATTTTTGTAAGAATTTATGAAAAATGTTTTTTAATCCTTAACCTTTGAACCATGTTCCACTTGCCTACTTGTGTGTATATTATAAGTTATTCTGGAATGTATTTTATTTTAATGGAATGATATTTGAGTAATTAATGTTCCATTCCTTCTGAAAACAGAGAAGTAGCCCGCCGGTCCAACAATTATAGCGTCGTTATGTTGTTCTATATCTAGTGTGCGGTCCAACAATTTTAATGTAGTAGTTTTTTTTTAAGCGATATTTAATCTCAACGTGTGAACCACTGATTTTCAAGCCATGTCACCAAGGTCTAGTTACCATGACCACTATTGAGACCTCACCACCACCCAAGGAAGAAACCGCACCGGAAAACCCCTGACCTCCTAAGGACCCATATTTCACCTTAGGAGGGATTTGAACCCGTGACCTCTCATAGGCCATAGGAAAGCCAAGGGGTAACCATTAGGCTAGAAGCCCTTGGTTTTTAGTGTAGCAGTTGTCCGTGTAATAATACGAACGAGTTTAGTTGCATTAACTCTATGTGTTAATTACACCAACCAATTTTTTTTAATGTATTTTCTTGTTCTGTATTTTTTTTTGTATTTTATTTTTATTTTTTATAGATTTTTATTTTTTTATATTGTAATTTTAAACTTTTGTACTATATTTTTGTTTTTTAATATTAAATTTTATTTTTTTACTAGATTTTGTTTTTTATACTTGATTTTTTTGTTATATATTTTTTTGTATTGGATTTTTATATAAGATTTTTGTTTTTTACTGAGTTTTTATCTGAATTTTTAATTTTTTTCTGGGATTTTTGTTTTTTGTGGTAATCAATTTTTTTATTATACTAAATTTTATTTTTTCCTAATTTTTTTATATTTTTGGCATGTAAATATTATTATACTATTGATTTGTATTCATTTTAGGTGAAATTCTTTGTTTAGTAGATTCATCTCCTATACGGCAGACCCAATGCACACTTTAAGTGGGGTGCATATCATTGATGTTAGGGATGCTCACGAGCTGAACCGAGCCGAGTCAGGGGTAAGCTAGGAATCGGCTCGGATTTAAACCAAGTTTGGTTCGGCTCGGCTCGGATTGTAAACCGAGCCTAAATCTTGGCTCGGACTCGGGTCGTTTTTGGCTTGGTTTTACATAAGAAATTTAATATTTGAATTGCATTCACATCAACTTGGCTTGGTTTATTTTTGACTCGGTTTTTACATAATAATTTAATATTTGAATTGCATTCACCTCAACTCGGTTTGGTTTGTTTTTGGCTTGGTTTTACGTAAAAAAAGAGGCGTAAATATATGAAACTAGAAATTAAGAATATGATTTAGGATTTAGGAATTAGTGAAACATGTGAGAATTGAGATTCATTTCGTATTTATGTCCTCTTTTCTTTTATTTTTTATTTTTTTTAACATAATTACAAAATAAAACCAAAGTATATTTATTATTTAAAGTAACACTATAGTTTTATATTTTAGTATCACATGATGTACCCACGAGCTGAGCCAGCCCTGGCTCGGACTCGGCTCGGTTACAAACGAGCTTTATCCGAGCCAATCTTTATCAGAGCTTTTTCCGAACGAGCTACGAGCCGAATCCGAGCTTCGAGCTTTTTGACAACCCTAATTGATGTGGCGGCTATTTATTGGGGTCCTTGGTAGATATAAGTAAGAGGTGACAATTTTTATCCATATAAAAAAAAAATTGGTTGGTTTAGGTAAACAATTATAGTATAATGGGTAGAAATGAGTTACACTAGAATATTGAATGAGTTGAGATGGGTAGCACTTAAACACAATGCGAGTTAAGATGGTTAGCCAAAAAACTATGTAAATGCAATAGATTCAAACATTTAAGAATGATCAATAACATATTTGATAAGAAAATTATTAAAAATGATCTAAATTGATTATTTGTTTATTTATAACACATCTTAAGTTACACTAAATTGATGTTTTTTAAGAACGATCCATTTAGATACGAACTGATTTTGCTTAAAACTCGTTATGACCCGCACCCGTCCTGACCCGAACCCGTTCTAATCCGCACCCATTCTGACCCGAATTCGTTCTGATCCGTTACCCAACCCGACCTGCCCATTTTGTCAGGCATAGATCCAACATTAAATCAAGCTTTATTATTACTTAGTCCTTTTTTAGCGGCAAACTAATCAACTGTCGGGCGCTTCGTACGCTGCCTTTAATGACTATTGGCTAAATGATGTCCGAGCTGGCCACTAGTCAAGATAGACCAATTCCACCCGTCATCAATTCTCATAGAAATACCCAATCTAAACACATGCTCAAAGGTACGGCTATGAAAGGCCAAGTGGGATTCGTCTCTTGTTAATTCCCCGGTATCTTTGTTTACTTAGTCTACTAAAGTGAGGAAAAAGTTAATATTACATGTGAGAAAAACATTGATGTGACTCCTCCATAAAGTCGTACAGTGACAAAGGATGATGACTCCATGTAGTATTAACGTTAGTAAATAAGCCGCCAACCAAAGAGGCATTGCCTCAATGATACCACATGATTCTTTCAAATGGGAGGTCATCGGTTCAAATCTCTTACGCAGCGAAAAGGGGTCTGAGGAGGGTCAGGAGTTTTCCCAGTAAGATTTCCTCCTGGGGTGATTGTGATGACCCATGGGAGGTTCAGATAACTAGACCTTGATAACGTGACCTTGATACATTGGATTCACACGATTGAGACGTTCGTCGTTCAAAAAAAAAGTAAATAAGCCGCCATCCCGGAAAATGATTTTGACAATCCTGGCCTTTCATAAATACGTAAACCCTCTATCACCAGCTATTGGTGTCCGTCCACCACAACAGGACGACGCAGATTCAGCAATCGGCGACTCAACTCACTGACGGTGCGATGGCTATGACTGCCGGAGACGTATCAGATACGCCGATGACGAATGTGACGGCGGCGGACGACGTGCAGCAGCAGCAACAGCTCAAAAAAGGAATAGAAGAGTTCTACGACGAGTCGTCGGAGATGTGGGAGAACATATGGGGAGAACACATGCATCATGGCTTCTATGACACCAATGCGGTTGTAGAACTCTCGGATCATCGGGCTGCTCAGATCCGGATGATTGAACAGGCCCTACTTTTCGCCTCTGTTCCTGGTAATCACCGATTGCTTCCTTGTTTTCTAAATCTATAAATCCAATTTCTATTGATTATCGTCTGTTTTTCGGGATCTGAAGCTTCAGTTTCACTTCAACGTTGTTTGTGAATCATATGCTTACCGATTGTGTATTTGTTGCTAATTTCTATATGATTCATAATCATAACCATCAATTAGAGTTTTAATAATCGAAGATTGAATTATAGCTAAAATATACAGGGAATGCAATGTTTACTATAATTGTATAATAATTTTTTCTATAAATTTAGTTCTTACGGTGAATTGTAATCTGTGAGTCTAATGATTTATGATTCTCACTCCCTCACTTGCAATTTTGCTCTTATTTCTTGTATTAATTTTGTTGCAGATGATCCAGTGAAGAAACCTAAAAGCATAGTTGATGTTGGGTGTGGTATAGGAGGTAGCTCAAGGTATCTAGCAAAAAAATATGGAGCTGAATGTAATGGAATCACCCTCAGCCCTGTGCAAGCTGAGAGGGCTCAGGCCCTAGCTGCTGCCCAAGGATTAGCTGATAAGGTACTGTAACATGTCGTTGATATGATTTTCTTGTTGAAAATATATTAAATCTCAGTTTCTGATGTGTTAGTCAACTAGATTTGGATGTATTCATGTTGTTTTTAAGGGAAAGATTGTTGCATAACTTGAGTTTTTGTTATATGGCCATAAAATTCATCCACAATTTAATAATCATCATGGAGAAAGTAGTTAAACCGCAAGTGCCATGTGCTAGTTTACAGTTTAGAATGCCTGCAACATATACATTTTGGGACATTTTGCTATTTGTGAATGAAAAACTTCAAGAAACCCAACAAGAGCAATCACATGATTTCTTTATTGTTCTAGTACTTTTACAGGTGTCTTTACAAAGCTGTAGCACATCAACCATTTTATTTGAACTTGTGCATCATTTTCATATAACCAAGTCAAGCCATCTCTGAAAACAGGCACACATATTCGAATTTGTTCACAAAGTTAACTCTTTTTTTATGTTTATTATGAACACACAATTGTTGAACTAACCATTAGTCGTTGCTAGGTTTCATTTCAAGTTGCAGATGCTTTAGACCAACCTTTTCCTGATGGAAAGTTTGATCTTGTTTGGTCAATGGAGAGTGGAGAACACATGCCTGATAAACTTAAGGTTCTTTTTTACTTTACAAATTTTTGGAATTCATTTTGAGCTCAAATTCATCAGGTGACATCTTAGTTTTCATTTTCATTTTCATTTTGAATTCGCCAGTTTGTTAGGGAGTTGGCTCGGGTGGCTGCCCCTGGAGCCACAATTATCATAGTTACATGGTGCCATAGGGATCTTTCCCCTGCCGAAAAATCTCTTCGTCCTGAGGAACAAAAAATCTTGAACAAGATTTGTTCCAGATTTTATCTTCCTGCTTGGTGTTCTACAGCTGATTATGTAAAATTACTAGAATCCCTTTCTCTTCAGGTAAAATTCATCATTGATTACACAATACCGTACATCTTAGACTAAAAATATGTAAAAGAGGGACCATAATTGGCATTTATTATTAATTTATATTTATATTTTGGGGACCAAGCTATTTAACTTCTGAGTTTATATTAAAATTTTCAAACATTTAGTTAATTTGAAGGGGCTACTGCACACACCAATCACCTCCCTAGCTCTATCAGAGTTTGCAAAGGGTAGGTCATGTGGATCTGGTATCCAGTATTTTTGTGTGGTTCATGTTAGCATGACCCGAAACACTTTTTTATTTGATTTATTTTTATAAATAGTTTTTGTATCGGTTATGATTATATAATTACATGTGGATCCACTAAAAACATAATTTTGTATAAAAAAAAAAAAAATAACTCCAATACAAAAAAACAAAAATCCAGTAAAAAAATCAAATACAAAAAAATACAGTACAATACAAACATATTATAAAAAAAATAAAAATCTAATACAAAAAATAGATGTTTTTATGTTTTTAGATAAAATAATGTTTTTATTTGATCATATCCCTACGATTATATTACTTAAGTGATAATCATTTTGGAGGTAGTACACATAGTTACGCGTCAGGAAACTACTTTTGACCCGTTTTCATATATAAGCTATATTTTTACACTTGACCATGGTAATAAAGATATCTGCAATTATAGATAATGGGTTGAAAGACATCTTCTCGCCTTAAATTTCTGAAATTTGCCCTACACTTTTCAGGACATCAAAGCTGCAGACTGGTCAAGCAACGTTGCCCCGTTTTGGCCCGCAGTAATAAAAACAGCATTGTCTTGGAAGGGCATTACTTCATTGCTACGTAGCGGTAATGCTAACTTTTTTCATTTAGATATCTACACACACAGTCACATTTGTTAAATACAAAAACAATTTTAAATGGAAACAGTGACGGAGCTTGAGCGGAGTAAGAGGGGGGCGGAAATTTTTGAAACCCATAATAAATGTTAATTTTTTGAAACAAGGGGCGAAACCACTATTTTTAACTAAAAATAACATTTTGACCGAAAAATTAATATTACGGACGAAAAAGGACGGTGAAACCACTATTTTTGACTTAGTGACCAATATCGTAGCCAAGAGAGTGGCGGTGCGAGTTGATATGTCTGAAACGCTAGTCGAGGCTGAAGTAATGGTCAATAACATGGTCACGAGAGTGGTGGAGCTAAGGAAAATAGGAAAAACATAAATAATGATTAAATCCATATAATTCCAATGATCAAGTTCAAAGAGATAAAAATGTGCTTGGAGAATAAGACCTACCTAATATAGTTCAGAAATTAGGGTGATTATTAGCAATAAATTCTTACCAAATTCACAAGTCGGTTGAGTTGGGGGGACAAAGTTGACTAGTCAGTCAAAGATGTTTTAAATTCCTGTGTGTGTTGTCCTGCAAATCTAGCCTACTGGTTAGGGCTTTACCTTGTGACCGAGGTCATGGGTTCGAGTCCTGCCAGAGGCAATTTAAAGGACATCCAGGTGAGGGAAAGAATCTTGAGCTTAATCTCGGGTTCTGGACCAATGGAGGGCGAGGGTTTACCTATTCCACGGGGTTCCTGCGCATCTGGTGTGGCCGCGTCTTACTTCTGCCCGATGGGCCCTGTTAAGACAACATACGTGGTATGTAGGATCGTCGCCGTTCAAAAAAAATTTAATGTGTGTGTAAAGTGACATATTAAAAAACAAAAACCATCTTTAGGTAGAGATTGACAGATTTTTCTAGTGCACTTGTATTTCTTAGTGTTTTGGTATTTTTTTTTTATTTTTTGTTTGATGAACATGATAACCTGGTAAACCCTCGGGTCTCCCCAATACCACCGACTAACGTATTTTGGTAACTTAGTGGAGGAGAGTAGAAGGGTGGGGTGCATGGGTTATATTTGTATCATTATAAACCAATAGTTACAAACCTCTTGTGCTTCTTGCAGTAGAAATCACTAGTCGCTAGTCGATCGGTGGGGTGTGGACTAGGAATTAATCGGGATTATTCTGGATTAATCGGTCAACTAATCGGCCTAATCGGATAATCAGACCTAGTCGGCCTTAGGAGACTAACGATTAATCGGCTTAGTCGGGGATTTTTACAACCATGGTTTCTTGAAGTCTTGTATTTAAATTTTATTTATCACTTATTATAATAATGATATAAAAATTTCTAATACGGTTTTGTTCTTGATTATTAGGATGGAAGTCCATAAGAGGGGCATTGGTGATGCCATTAATGATTGAAGGATTTAAGAAGGATATAATAAAATTTTCCATCATCACATGCAAAAAGCCAGAATAAAAATGGAGTCATATAATTAATACATATATGTTATGTGGGATCATGTCCCTTGTTTTAGCAAATAACCATCTCTATCTCTATGTACTGTAAACTTTGTCATCAAGTTTAGTCTGATCGAAACAAAAGACCGTATATTGGCTGTATGGCAATCGTGTCGTGTCAAGTCAGATGAATAAGAATTTAAAATAATCTTTATATTGGAAAAAGCATGTCATAAGTTTGTAGGGGTGAGAGGGGTTGAATTGTAAGTTTAACATATCTATTAGGGTGTTCACGGTCCGGTTTTACAGTTTTTGAGTAGAACCATAAACCAAACCGTTAGTAATGGTTTGGTTTATGGTTACATTTTAGGTTTGAGCTTTTTGACCCGTTAAAAATAAAAACCAAACCGTTTTACGATTTGAGATAAGCTACTTACATTCTGAGCCCAAATCTATATTTTTTTCAAGTGAAATTATGCCTAAATCATTAAACTTATCTATCTACCTAAAAAGTGTGTGTGTCACACGGTCTGGTCTGGTTTTTTAACGACCAGTTTTTAGTGAAATCGTAAACCAAACCGTTTACTATAGTTTCAAACTTTTGAAACCGATCGATCAAATGTTTTGGAAAAAACCGACTGCAAAACCAAACCGATGACTAGTTTGGGTGGTTTCATCGTTTGAAACAAACTATGAACATCTCTTAATATATATAGAAGTGTTCAAATAATAACCCACTGTTAAAGCATTAACCCGAAATAACCAGTCAAGATAAAGCCAAATCTTGGATTTTTTTGAACATCATTGTAAGACATGTACAACACTTTCTTCTTTTATGAGTTTGCGAAAATTCATCACCGTTTGATGCGTAACATGGTTGTAAGTTTTTCACTTACAGCACTGTAACTGTTTTAGGCATAAAACTTACAATGATGTTACATCTCAAACGGTGATGAATTTTTACAAACTCATAAAAGAAGAAACTGTTGTACATGTCTTACAATGATGTTCAAAAAAATCACAGATCACATAAAAAAATGGAAAAAAAAACTATACAATGTCATACTCAAATTAAATATAATTAAATTCTCAATTTTAGATTCTAAGTATTTAAAAGTTAATTGATTTTTAAAAAAATGGTGCAACTTGATTTACCCACAAAAAATTGAACAAGTGTAAGTTATTCTTTTTTTGACCTTTCAGCTTTAATTCACACAAGTTTTTATAAAAAAGTGAGGACTACATAATATTAACCATTGATTAATTTGATAAAAAGCTCAGAATCCTCCTTATCCTTCTCATAAAAAAAACCCTTTGTATTAAAACCGTCTCCTATATATATATATATATATATATATATGACAATGATCAAATAAAAAGTATATTTTGCCTAAAAAGATTAAAAATGATTTTTAAAATCTCTTAAACCTACCCAAACGAACTCTGATTAAACTCATTTCTATGGCATTGGAACCGTCTCATCGAACCCTACAATATTTGATTTTTGGTTTTAACTTTAACAATTAGTTTTATAGTTTGGATTTCAGAGCATTTTTTTAGGTTTTATCTTTAGGTTTTGGGTTTGTTCTTATAACTTTGGTTTTATTATTAGGGTTTATTGTTTATGATTTAAGTTTTATGGTTTACGGAATTATAAGCCGGTTCCAATTATGTAAAAATGAATACAATCGAAGTTTATTTAGGTCGGTTTTCGAGTTTTTAAAAATCCTTTTTTGCCTTGTTAGGCAAAAAAATTCTTTTAGGAAACATTCCCCTATATATATATTCTTCCTTCACATTGTCATCACCCTATTAGAACCATCACGCCATGCCCACCCCGCCCCCAATCACGCCCCTATGTAGTAAGAGGAGAGTGCCAAAAGAGCTTGACTGACCCTTCTCACGTCTCACCTAGGGCTGTTCAAATCGTTCGCCGCTCGTTGGTCGTTCGTCGCTCGCTCGGAAAAAGCTCGTTCGAATTTCGATAAATTTTAAACGAGCTGAGCACGCTCGGTTCGGTTTATAAACGAGCCGAGCACGAGCCAATGTAAGCTTGCTCTTTGCTCGCTCGGATAGTCACTCGATTGGCTCGCTCCAATACTCATCCGTTTGTTTACTCCCATCCGTGATCTTTTTACTTAGACCAGTATGGATGTTTGGATGTGTTATTAGAGGTTTAGATTACTTGAATTACGTTTTGAAAAAAATTCTGTCATTGCTTGAGATTATTGCTACCGAACACTCATTTGGAAAAACGATAAGCGTAGGTATATCCAAGAACAAACAATTTTGATAGGAAAGATTCCTCTAATAACTCCTCTGGGAGCTTTTATAGTAAATGGAATCTATAGAATTGTGATCAATCAAATATTGCAAAGTCTCGGTATTTATTACCAGTCAGAATTAAATGATAACGGAATTTCGGTCTATACCGGCACCATAATATCAGATTGGGGAGGAAGATTAGAATTAGAAATTGATAGAATAGCAAGGATATGGGTTCGTGTGAGTAGGCAACAAAAACTATCTATTTTAGTTCTATTATCAACAATGGGGTTGAATATAAGATAAATTATAAAGAATGTTTGCTATCCTGAACCATTTTTGTCTTTTCCGAATGAGAAAAAAAAATAGGGTCAAAAGAAAATGTTATTTTGGAATTTTATCAACAATTTGCTTGTTTAGAGGGAGACCTGGTATTTTCTGAATCTTTATCTAAGGATTTACAAAAAAAAATTCTTTTAACAAATATGTGAATTGGGAGGGATTGGTCGACAAAATATGAATCGGAGACTAAACATTGATATACCCTAGAACAATACATTTTTATGTCGTATTCTATGGTTATGATTCTACCATATATGTCTTTTTTCATTCCGTCGAAAATCTATTTTACGGTATAGACGCTTATGACCTCCCCCTCTATGCCCTGTGGTAATGATTCATCTGGCATTACGACCTTTACCACAATGATGCTGTCCATAGATCAAATTATTTCGTGGATTTGATTTCACTTGACTGTCTAGGCTTCCTTTAATCTTAAATTTGATTATTTGTGGTTTGGAATTATTAGCTCCTAATGTGAGTGTAGATATATAACTACAATAACCAACTAGATGACAGCAAGTAGTTATTCATGACATTAAATTTTATTAAACCGACCCAAACCGAACCAAGCCAAGCCGCTCGGTTTTAAAACGAGCCGAGCAACGAGCACAATATTTGGCTCGATTCTGCAAATCCGAACCAAGTCGATCCACTCGATTTGAAAACGAGCCGAGTACAAGCATATACCCCCGCTTGATTCGGTTTGGATCGTGAACAGTCTCACCCATCTAAAATAACGGTCTTAAATTAAATTAATGTTATTTATTTCCCTTCTTAAGCCAGGCAAAAGCAAATTATGATCCAAAACCTCCATTAAAGCATCTCTCCATCAATCTCTGGTTTGCATCTAAATTCGATTCATACCCACCATGGGTGTCGGATTATCTGTTCTAATCGGACTCAAATCCGCAACCCTATTCATGGTGTTCGTATACCTAAGAACCCTAGGGTTCACATTACTCTCTGTCCCCTTCTTATACTCCTCTTTGGTATCACTGCTAGTTACACTAGCTTCACATCCTTCAATCAATCTACCCATGCTTTTGGGGAAGAACACCGATGGATCCTTCCCAATCTGGTCCCTAATTATGTTCAGCCCGTATTTGTATTTCGTTCAAGGCTTTTCGGTTCTTCGAAGATTGAAAAGCCGTGAAGATCCTTACACTGAGGTGGTCAACGGTTTGTTCGTCGGCGGATGGCCTTCTTCGCCGGAAAAGATGCCGCCGGGAAGCCCGGCTGTTGTTGATTGCACATGTGAATTTCCTAGGGTTTTTAGTAATTCCAGGAACGGTTATTTGTGCGTTCCGACGTGGGATACAAGGTCCCCTGATCCAGGTGCTATTGAATCTGCTGTTAGGTGGGCTTGCAGAAAGAGAACTCAGAATATTCCGATCTTTGTTCATTGTGCTTATGGTAATCGATTTCAACTTCATAATAATTCTTTACTGTGTTATTGTTTCTGTTATTTATGTTGTGTTTACTGTCACTTGTTGTAGCCTTTTGAGATTCATGGTTGAGTTGCATGATTATCTTGAATGCATAGTTGTCAAAGGCACAAGGTGCATAAGCCGTGTCCGGAGCCTAGGCATAAGGCACCAAAAAAGCAAGGGTTTTTTTAAACTAGGCGCATAGTATTAAGTAACTATTTTTAGAGGTTTGACATGTTTTAAGCTTAAAAATTTTTAAAAAAATATATAAAGTCTAACTATAAAACGATTAATGATCTAGTTATATAGAGTTTTTAAAATATAGAACATTTTTATGGTTGTTTTAGACTGGTTTATGGTTGGATTTTTTTAAACTTTGCCGGATATTTCAAAATTTTGCTGGAATCTAGCCGGAAAGTCACCGCCTCACCGGAGTGCGCCTAGGTTGCCAGCAGGCGCCTTTCATGCGCTTGGCTTTTTTTTTGGGGCCTAGGCGAGCGCCCGAGGGCTTTTGACAACTATGCTTGAATGTGTTCTCAATCTATCAGGGGAGTAACTCAGTGAGTTACACACATGTTTACCAATACTCCAATAGTGTGATCATAGATTCATAGTTGATGATGTTGATATCTTCCAATTGTTGCAAACTGTGAAATATGTAAGTCTGCAGTAAATTTTGGTAGAAAGTATAGAAGAAGCCTTTGTTATGGACATACTAGAAAGATAATTATGTGGTTTCATCCTTCGTTTGAAAAAAAGCGTTTTCCTGAGGGGCTGAGGTGCGTGAGACCAAAAGGCCTTGGGGCGGCACCTTGTATACCAATGTGTCAAAATTAGGTTTGTATGAGGTTGATTTAAAAATCAACCAAGGGATGAAGTTATTATGAATGGTTTACTTGATGAATACGACACGTAAAATAGATTAGAGAGACGCAATTCTGGGCATAGATAAATCTTATTTGGTTGTATATAGAGCAACATCTTGCATATGTGAAGCTTTATCCTCGGTTTTGAAAAGCCTTAGAATGCCTCATGTTTTTTAAACCAAGTTTTTTTTACTGCACCTAGAGGTTTTGGTTTATATCTTCAAGACATGTTTAATTATTGACCGTGATGTTTTAAAACAAACAAACAAACAAGCGTACATAGTAACATACCACTCGTGGCAAAGCTAATGGCAGAGTCCGAGGGTGGGGTTGGGGACAAACCTTTTTGTTTAACCTAGCGAGAAGAGAGGTTGCTCTTGGTGAGAATCCCAGCTCCAAAATTCTTTTTATTTTTTTATTTTTTTATTTTTTATGTTTAGTAGATTAATATTAATTTTATATAGTTAAGGCTGTTAATAAAACCTATGTTAGTGTGGCTGTTCCCAGTGAGACTCCTGGCTCTAAAAATCTTCTTTTTTTTTCCTTCATGCTTTAAAAGAAAAACCTCAATATTAATATAGTCAAACTTAATTTAGTTTACCAACTATTGTAGAATAGTAGAAGTGATATAATTTTTTTCTAATTTCATGATGATACATGCTTATCATATGTTTTGTGCAGGTCATGGAAGAAGTGTGGCGGTCATGTGTGCTTTATTGGTGGCATTGGGTGTGGTTGATGACTGGAAAAATGCTGAGAAATTAATTAGAGATAAACGGCCTTATATTCGATTGAATGCTCTCCACCGCAAGGCCTTAGAAGAATGGTCAAAGAACCGGTTATCTCCTCCTAAAACAGGATCCAATTCGCGCCATTAATCAGGTATGTGATTAAGATATAGTTATTGTATTCAGAAAATTAATGTACCAACCAAATTCTTTAGGGGATTTAGTATTTTTACCACCACTGATATTCAAACCCATACAAACATTCAAGAAGATGAATTTGTTTTGATTTTTCTTGGTCTATGTTTGTTATTTCTTTCCAAACTTTGTTACATAACCTGTGTTTTCTTTGTGTTTGTTTTTTTTAATAGCTTGTGCTTGATTAGTTATTGATCACTTTTCATAGAGGAATGATGGAGTAATTAATGTTCTATCTTTTTCTACGTAAGGGGTCTATCACTCTATTATATATGCGCTTGTGGGCACATTCATAGGTTTTAGGTTTAAAACTTTACCAATTTTTTTAGGCAAATTAAATATTACTTATTATGATAGTACTCAGTATATTTCATCATTAGTTAAACTAAGATATGTTTAAGGAGGGTAAGATGTAGACAATTTTATCTCTATCCCGTATAAATAGAGATGTTGTTGCCTGCTTTCAATAAGACCCCTTGCTCTTGATGTCTGATTAATTGACTAACACAACTCTTTTAACGTCATTTTAACAAAAATTAAGTAAAATAAAGTTAAAATTAATACAATTTGGCTTTTGCTCATCGAGGGCCGACACATATATACATTATATGTGCGTACCGTAAATGGGGCCAAAATTAAATATTACTCATTTGTTGATAATAATTTATATCGACAGTTTGACTAATTGTGCTTGTAACTATCGATTTAGTTGCCAATTGTAATCCTTGAATAAAATCTTCGTTGATTTTCTCATTTGATTTTACTCAGAATGATGATAATGAATGACATGGAGAATTGGAGAAACATACAAGTGAGATCAAATGTGTATATATCTCTGCTTGGATTGTTAAACACAAATTGTTTGTTTTTTTTAAAGAATTGGTGTCAAATATAATTGCAGAAATATATTGTTTCTCAAATATTCTATTTTGTTAACGAAATGATTCGAGAGGTTTTATACACTATCAGTACACTTTGATTGTCTTTAAAATATACCCTAAATTGGCCGTTTATAAATGATTTTTTGAACGGCTAATTTTTGGATTACTAACGGATCAAGGTAGTATTATCGTGTCACCAACAGTATTAACCTAATCATATCCACCATCAAGTCACCAGTGCTGGAGGAAACTCAATACTTTGTGAAAACGTCATTGTGGAATTCGAACTCAATACCATTTGGTTACTGAGCCTTATTCCACCATCAAGATACCGTTAAGTTGTAATGTCTTTGATGAACATTGTCAGCCTCTAATTGCACTCATCAAGAGTTAGGAAGATGATTCGCATCCAAGTTCTTTTAAAACATACATGCTTTCCACCTTTATTGATAGTACAATATCATATATGTTTTTGGCCATCACTATAAACCCACAAAGTGAACCATAGTTAACTTAAACTTGCTTTCGTAAATTCCTTCTTTTAGCTCTTTTCTCAGCCTTTGGCTCGATGGTGAGAGTCCTCAAAGCATCATGATGTTGGTCCTTAACAAGCCTGATGAGCTACTTATCCTTAAATATTTTTAGGGTTACTTAGAGGTACACGTAAAACCGGTTTCGGAACTGGTTCCAAAATGGCTCTGACAAGAATTGGTCCATACCCAATTGAAACCTCTGCTTCTCAACCCGTTCCATTTTCAAAATCAAAAGTGGTTAAGAACCAGTTCCGATCTGAGCAAGTTCCTAATCAAATCCACAAAAAATGGTTCCAAATCGATTCCTACCTTTTCTTCGAGTTCTAGTCATTGGTAAGCTAATTTTGACCATTTGAAAACGTTTTTTGGTCGTTCTTTTTTCTTTCAATTTTATAGTCCTCAAGTTAGTATAAATAAGTTATGTGATGAATTGGTTGAGTATCATACTTACGACGATTTTTCTTGTTTATTTTTAATTTATAGTTATTTTGTTCGTAAAATTATTAGAATATAAATAAAAAATGAATTGTAACTAGTTTTTTTAGGATCAGAAACCGGTTCTTTCGTCGCCAGGTATAATAGAACCCGTTCCAAACCTAACCCAAATTGAACTGGTTCTACCAGGTATAAATTTCAAAAAATAAAACAGAACTGGTTCCTCCCTCAAACCAGTTTTGGTGTACCCGATGACCTACGGAACCGGTTCCATTTAAATAAATAAATAAAAAAAGTTGGTGCAGCTCTAGGGTTACCACATCAAAATGTAAATTGTAACTGGTTATATTTTCCTCGCGCAAGCCATATTTGTATTTAATAATAAAATGAGTATGGAATTGCAAATATCATTTAAAAGTCACAACTGTTAATGTAAAAATAAGTATCAAAAAAACCCAACTGAATTTAAATATATATATATATATAGGGGAAGGATCAAAAAAGGGAGGGTTAACAATGGAACCATCCCCTATATAGGGGAAGGATCAAATAATAACCAAAATGTAAGTAACTTACACTTGCTTACGGTTGTAAATAATTTCTAAACGGTGATGAATTAGCAAAAACACAAAAAAGAAACCCCCTATTTATGTATAACAAAAACCATGAAAAAAAAACAAAGATTCGGGCAAAAAATGCCGGGTTAACACGGGTTCTCGCAATAAGGGAGGGTTAACAATGGAACCATCCCCTATATATATATATATGTTATATTATATTTAACTTGACTAAGTTGTAATAGCAATAATATTAGTAGTGGAGATGGATGTGAAGGGGAGCAACAAGACGTGATGAACATGACGTTTAACCCATTCTGAACCTTTCTCATATGTGGCATCCACCTCACCTGCTTGTAGACATGATGAGTGTTTAGGTGGCCCCTCCTTTCCGCTACTCAAGTAGCGGAAACATCTTAACTCATGTTCCCCAACTGAGCAATGCTAGAAAAATGATATGGATCCCTTTACGCTATTTCAAGTAGCAGAATCAAGCCAAGGTGAATGCCATATAATGCAGAGGAGACACATCATCAATCAAGCCAAACTTTGAGTGTCACACATGTGATAGGTTTCGCTACTTGAAGTAGCAGAAAGCCTATTTTCCAAAACCAAATTTAAAACCACCTAAACACCACTAAACAAAACCTAAAGCACCTACTTAAAATAGATTTTGCACAACATACAATATTTTATAAGCATGATTTAAGATTATGTCATTTTGCAAGTTTAGATATAAATAGATAAAATTACTCATTTAATCTAACATCGCCAACATGTTTACCACCAATATGATCACAACTTTAAAAACAATGATTAGTTTAAACATTAAATTTATAAAATGATTAGTTTTTTATTCAACACTGGCACTTCACAAATCACACATCGACAATAAATAAGAAGGATGTTTGGTTAATAAGGACTTGCTTGTCAAGTATAGTACCTTTCATTTTGGTAAAAATAAAGGGAACTTATACATCATATCAACACCCTTTTGTATTGATATTTAAATCTTATTCATTATAGTTCATTTTATATATTCTAATTAGAGAGGCAAACCTATGTAATAATAACATATAGTTAGTATATCTGAAATAGTAAAAAACCAATATTTTTTATTATCTTTTCCAACAATACTTGTATCTGCATGAGATCTTTACAAAAATATCAAAACCAGTTATAAATACTTATTTACCTGCATATATCATACATAGCATATCACAAAAGAACTTCACTTCTGATGAAGTTAGAACACTAAAGGCATGTTGACAACCATAGATACATATTACAAATACTTATTTTGACTTTTTGGGTCAACTCGTCATTCATATAGACTTTGTATAGACCCACAAAGTGAAACTTGAGTTCCTTCACAAATTCTAACCCTTGATTCTTTCCTTAGCCTCGGCTTTAGCCTGACGATCACTCCGTCTAACGTTACGAGCAAAATCCCACTGTCGATCCTTGTACGCAGTCAGGATCTTTTGCGCTGCTTCTAACATTCGTTTCACTTTTTGATCATCATTTGATGCACGCTTGTTTTCCACTACAAAAGCATGGTCATTTTCCTCAAACTTGAACTTGTGAAGCTTCATGTATCTCATTTTGTGCCCGAAATGTATGGTATGTGTATGGTAACGATGACGGTGACGATGATGATATTTTTCAATTTATAAGAGGTTTAAGTAAAGGACAAGTTGAGATGGTTGAATGTAGATGGGGTGGTTGGATCTTTCAATACTTTAACAAGAAACATTGCTACTCGTGTAACCGATAAAGTCCAAAACTATATGCAATCTTTTATTGACCTTGTGTGCATGATTTAGGAATTAGTTAACACTGATAGAATCAGAACATATTGGTCGAGAGATCGTCATAAAGTTCCCTTTTTTTCATAACGGCTTGGAACGAAGACATTCAAGACTTGATTTCTATTGTCCTCTCAGATATGACGCTCTGTAGCATACTTCTGAGATAAAGTTCTATTTTCTACGATGACGATCTTTTGGTAAGAATTGATATTCTTATGGAATATTAGAGAGTAAAAGAGAACATTAGAAGAATATTTTACCGTCTCATATGTTATTTAAAAGGGTAAGAATAATGTAAAGGATTTAGCAACCTTGACGTAGACCTCGCAATCTTGATCCAAAGGAAGATAAATGTGTTGGTTTAGGTAAACAATTATTGTATTTTGGGTTGAGATGAGAAGTATCATAACTTGTAACGGGTTGAGATGAGTAACACCTTAACACAATGCGAATCAAAATAAACAACCTAAAAACTACAAGAATAGAATAAATTCAAACGGGTAAGCCTTACCAATAATATATTTGATAAAATTATTAAAGTAAATGCAAATAAACTATTTGTTTACTTAAAATGCATTTTAACTTGAACTAAATTAATGTTTTTTTTTAAAAGACACATTTAGACGTAAATTGATTTTGCTTAAAACTCATCTTGATCCGAACTCATTCTAACCCGCTACCCAAAACAACCCAACCCGCCCATTTTTCCAGGCTTACTTTGACGGCTATAGTAAGGGCTAATCATTAATAACTTTAGTAAGTTGATATGAATATATATTATATATATTAATTGGTAACTTATGGCTAAATGGCTAATCATGAATAACTTTAGTAAGTTGATATGACGAAAATTATATATATAAATTGGTAATTTATATACCTTTTACTTAAATAGCATTTAATAATTATGAAAATAAAGAATTATTTACCTATTATTGCCCAAATTTTTTATGATAAATATGGGCATTCATATTTTGACTTCATAAGAAGATATGATTTAATTCGATAAGAGGTATATAACTGGTAAATAATATTTTATTTTCATAATTTAGGCATTAGCTTCATTCCTATAATTTAACTAAAATTAGTATTTATTCTTAGTTTACATCTCATTCAGAGTAGGTTCTTGATCTCATGTTCATATCTGTAAATTTATCTCTTATTTGTATGATTTTTAGAAAATGAAGGATAAACTTATAAGACAGTGAATTATATATATATATATATATATCTATATATATATATATATATATATATATATATATATATAGGGGAAGGTTAAAAATATAACCCACTAAATGTGTACTAACCCAAATAACTTTGGGAAGATGAACCCGAATCTTGGATTTTTTGTTTTAAACATCATTATAACACATTTTGAACCCCATGTTCTTTTATAAGTTTGGGCTAATTCTTTTTCGTTTGAGATCCTACATCATTGTAGCGTGTGCTACAATTACAGTGTTGTAGCACACGCTACAATGATGTAGGATCTCAAACGAAAAAGAATTAGCCCAAACTTATAAAAGAACATGCGGTTCAAAATGTGTTATAATGATGTTTAAAACAAAAAAATCCAAGATTCGGGTTCATCTTCCCAAAGTTATTTGGGTTAGTACACATTTAGTGGGTTATATAAAATTCCATGCCCTATATATATATATATATATATATCTTAAAAGGCAATGTCGGTGGGTTTCTTTTGTCTTTTCTTAATACAGTCATTCAATATATATATATATATATATATATATATATATATATATATATATATATATATATTTGTTATTCAGAAACAAGAGCAAACGTGGAGACAAATGAATTGGTTTTAAGTTATTCTTTGGAAACGAAACGCCAAGCGTTCGAATCCCATCCCTTACATTTTTTTGAATTTTATTTTTTTTGTTGTATGCTATGACCTTTTTTAATATACTGGTATTCGATATATATATTTTGACAAAATTACACATTTGAACCTTTGTGTTTGTAAGAAATAACAAATATGAACCTTTAACTATCTTAACTACGCTAAACAACATTTAAGTATTTAAGTTGTTTCAAATTTTAACATTTACATTAACCTCGGTTAGATTTACCAGTTAAATCTAGTCATGTGCAAAAAATGTTATGGGTATTCTAGGTATTTTGATCTTTTGTTATTTTTAAATATAAAACTCACTATTCACGTATTATCGTATCTTATTCAATAATTTACTTGGGGTGTTCGAAAATTAGGGCTAAAACCCACCCAGAAGTTCACGTGGTTCCTCCCTCTTCGGTTAGTGTTCATGCAGAAGTTCACGTGGTTCATCCATCTTCAGTTAGTGCTCGAAACTAAGGTTGTTGTTAGATAGGATTTATCATTTTTCTTTTTATCATTACGTAACAATGGCAGTAGTAACAATGATAAATCCTATCAACTACAACACTAGGTTTCGAACACTAACTGAAGATGGAGGAACCACATGAACTTCTAGGTGAACACTAACCGAAGAGGGAGGAACCACGTGAACTTATGGGTGGGTTTTAGCCCTAATTTTCGAAGACCCCAATTTGGAGTAAATTATTAAATAAGATACGATACGATAATACGTGAATAGTGGGTTTTATATTTAAAAATAACAAAAGATCAAAATACCTAGAATATCCATCACATTTTTTGCACATGACTCGATTTAACTGGTAAATCTAACCGGGGTTAATGTAAAGGTTGAAAGTTGAAACAACTTAAATACTTAAAGGTTGTTTAGCGTAATTAAGATAGTTAAAGGTTCATATTTGTTATTTCTTACAAACATAAAGGTTCAAATGTGTAATTTTGTCATATATTTTTCTTACACAGGAACAAATCACAAATGTAGAACTTAATGAGTTGGGATACGTGTTTGAATCTGGTCCCCTACATTTTCGCAAATTTTATTTTTCAATACCATTAAATTATGTTTTTCCTCATACTCTCACTTAAAATTGCAACTTGCTTTGTAATAGTTACATTTTTTTGTATAAATATTAATCAAGACCGAGTTCTGTCTATGTTTCTGGTCGAGTTTACTGCGATATATTTTTACCTTTTTAAATACGCTTTAGGCTTCGTAATTCTATTTTTTGCAATAACTTGATATTTTAGATACAATTCGATCATTTTCGTTTTTGCTAAATTTTTTAAACATGCAAACAAACAAACAAACAAACGTACCCAGTTAAATCCCACTTTTAAGTAGGGTCTGGGATATGTGAGATGAAAACAAACATTTTCCATACCCCAAGAAGAGGTAGAGAGGCTACTTCAGAAGAGTTTTGCTAAACTTTTTTACAACGACGTAAATTATTCATGTTATTCAATAATACGGTGCGACGTGCTTTTTAAAGTATAAACTTTATCTCCTATATTACATACGATTTGATTTTTCACAATAACTTCCCCTTCTATTTTCCAATTTTCTTTGAGTTGATATTGCAAGTCTTTTAAAAATTACGTTTTAGTAAGTTTAATTTTTGCAACAATGTGATATTTTAGCTATATTGAGATCATTTTCGTTTTTCTTAGCATTTTTACTACAGTGACGTAAGTTATTTATGATTTTCGAATTTAATGTTTTGTCGTTCTTAATAAAGTATAGAGTTTATCTCCTATATAATATACGTCTGATTTTTCACAATAGCTCTTCCTCTTCTATTTATCCAATTTTTCTTTTTCCACTTTTAAAATATAATCTTTCAATATACTCTAGTTAATGTTGCGAAACACTTTTAATAATTACGTTAAGTGTGGCGTGTTTTTAATAAATGCGTTTCGGTATAAATATTAATCAAAACCTATTCCATCTACGTTTCTGATTAGATTAACTATGATATACTTTTACTTTTTTAAATGCGCTTTGTGGTTTCATAATTTTACTTTTTACAATGACAATTTTAGCAACTTTTGACCTTTTTTTGTTTATTTTCTTACCTTTTTTACAACGGTAAGATTTATTCATGATTTTCGAATATACTGTCGTGACGTGCTTTTATGTATGAGATTTTATATCTGAGATTTTATATTAAATTGACAATCATAGTTACAAACTTTTTATATATGAGATTTTATATATTAGATAGTGTATGCGTTCTGATATTTGGAGTCGTGGTGGAATTTCGCCGCAACATGTGACTTCCTTTCATACTTTGTTTCCTTCTAAGTTTTTTCATTATTTTACGCTTTGATTTGTTTTTTTCTTTTACATAAACTCACTTTGTTTACCAAAACATTTATGGTTGATCTCTAATATATATACCTTTACAATGCCTACACTTTGGAGTTTTACGTAAGAGTAACAATTGTTGTGACATATTTTTATAAATGTGTTTTAATATATGGGATCATGAATGTGTTTTAATATTCAAAATCGTTGTAGAATTGCCGCCGCAACGCAAAACCAAGACAAAACAAGTTATATTATATATGGTTTGGTTTAAATTAAAACACATGAGAAATTAGCTGTATTAAATCTATGTTTCGATATCCAAAACCATGTTGTTGTAATTTTATATATTTATGCTATAAATATAGGATGCAACATACATGATTAACTTCGTAAACACGTCGATTCACACGCCTTCGATTTTGATATTTTTTATACTTTTTCTTATTAATTTTTATTAAAATTCATATATTGTAACGTATAAGGCACAATAATGTTGTCTATCTAAATTTTAATATTCAAACCCGATCGGTCATAACCTTACATATATATATATATATGTATATATATTTAATCATCCCACCATGTTGCAACTCGTGAAATTTAATCACATACTGACTACCACCCGTAGCAACGCGCGGGTAACTTTTCTAGTTTTACTTAAATTATAAAGATGAATATATGTAACCTACTGTCAACTTTGAATCCTCTTATTAAATAAAATTGGTGTAAAAAAAAAGTGAAATTATCATAATAAATAATGAAACAAAATACGTTACACAATTAACTTCTCGTGAACCTAAAAGCATTATAGCATAACGGTATTTTGTGGTGAGATAAGGCTCATGGAACCAAATGATACTGGGTTCGAATCTCATAAGGAGATTTTCTTAAAGTATTGAGTTTTCTCAAGAACTGACGACCGAATGATGTGTATGATCAGGTGGTACTGCTTATGGCATAATGATACTCCAGTGATACATCAGTAATCCAAAAATTAGCCGTTCAAAAAAGAAAACAACTAACTTCTCGTGAGTTTCTTTAAATAAATCTTATAAAATAATAAAAATAATGACAATAATAATAATGAAAAATAGTTGTTATTATTATTAAGGAAAAAATCACAAAACCAAGTTTGATAAGTTCTCCAATTATAACTCGCTATAACTTTTGTTTATATGAAAAATCACTCAATTTTCTATTTATGTTACAGTCTTTTTAAAAGTTTTTATAGATTAATAATAACGTGCCAGGTTTTTTTATTTATTTATATTCAAAGACACGACATGAAAATTAAAGAGGATTAGCTAAGTGGCTTTTTAACCTAACAAAAAAAAAATTATACAAAACACCATTAAAACTATTAATTCAAAGTGGCGACTTGTATTATAGGTATGACAAATGGGCTTTTGTAAGCTTGCCTAGAACTTAATAAAATGGTAAATATGGTGAATTATTTATTAATTGAAGGTGCTACTTAATACTTATATCCATTGATTGAGTCAACTCATTTTATTAGGATTTAAAATTCATATGGTATGAATCCATATTATTTGTTTTGTTTTAAGTAACTATTTATTTAGTGGCAGACTCAGATTTTTATTCTATGACATTCATATAGACATCTTATAATCTCATATGGTTCAACTTTATGATATCGATTTAGTGGCAGACTCAGATTTTTTTTTTAATGATGTCACTGTATTTGTATGTTGTAGTTTCATGGTATCAAACAGATTTTCTGTGTCAGTTTTACCGTTCAAGTCGCGTAAAAAAACTACTTAGAGTTGTTCCATATGAGTTTTATCTTTTGAAAATGTTGCATTACATCTTTGACTAAACTTGTTGGAATAATTCTTTTCAACATAACAAATGCAAGACTCATTTATGTGTTTTCTTGTTTTCACCATCCTTTTGATAATTAACACTGTCACTAGTCCAAAAGCTAATGATATCACTTGAAAATATCATTCATAAATGTCCATATAAGTTAAAAAATTATTGTTGTCCTAGGACTACAAACCTACCTACATATATCCACCAAGGGCATTTCTCCCAATGACACAAGGTGTGTTAAGATGTACTTCCTAAAATTGATTGAGCGTTCTAGTACCATGGTGGACAAATGTTGAAAATTTTGGTATTAAAAAAACCGACATATATCCAACCTTAAACCCATAAACCAAACCGTTTTTTAACCCTTATTACAACATTGAGTGAGAAGAATTGTGTATAAGAAAATCTATTAGACATTTCACCAACTAACATCGAATGTGGTAGATGGAAATTAAACTGTGGGACTGTGAACGTTAGTGATGTTCAAAAAACCAAAATCCGAAAAAATTTGAAATTCGAATCATATCAAAAACCAGAAAAATCCAATCCGAATTCTTTTTCGGGTTGTTCGGATTGATTCGGGTCAGATATACAGTTTTCCTGCATCCAAAATCTTGCTTATTCGGATTAGATATCCAAATTCAACTCGAAAAAACCATGTTTATTCGTGTTATTCAGATGTAAAAATCAAGTTTTTTCTGGTTATTCAGATCGAATAAGCATTTTTTATTCGGATTGAGTCGGGTTTCAGATCCGGTCTCAAAATTTTCAAATCCGAATAATACGAATAAACAGTTATCCAACCCAATGAACATCCCTAGACATTATATTATTATAGTTATTATTATTATTATTATTAATTATAAAAAATCGTGGAGATGTTGAACCACTAATTATAGATAAAATAGACAACTGTAGTTTCCACCCAAACCATTGCCATATGAATGTTGGAAATAAAAATATAAAATTAGTGGCACATGAACTAAGATGAGATCGGTACTATACTATACTAGTATAGGTATCAAAATTCTTAAAAGGTGCGTACTAATCTCAGTACCAAAATCATATGTACGATACCGGTTAGGTATCAGTATTTTCGATACTTTACCGGTTTAGTATCGGTTTTTTATAACATTTTTGTTGGGATGAAGAGAGAGTTAAAGATATTATGCCATAATTAATAGAAAAATTAAAAAAAAATTCTATGAATATAAACGCATCATAAAAGCACAATATAATAAGAAAAATCAAGTTTACAAAATTAAGAATTGCATACAGAATAATACAAACGCAACGTCCTTTGTATTTCTAACATATATTTTATATTTAATAATTATAATAATTATTAGGTTTAAACGCAATATGATAAATATTTTTTACACTACGTTAGATTAGTAAATAATTAATCATATTCAAAACAAAAACTATGTATATTCCGATATTGTTACTAATTCGAGAATTTCCGGTATTTATGCCGGTAGCTGTAATATATGAGAAAATCAAGCACCGATGTAGTATCGGTTTGGTATATTACTGTTACGAAACCGGTACAGTATCAATTTTCGGTGTTAGAATCTCATCCCTACCTTGAACTATTTGCAAAATAAACTTATCGAAAATATTAAAAGTAGTCTATAAAAAGTATTAAACTATCGAAAATTATTTTTAAGCTGTTTAATACTCGATGAATGAAACTTTGGCATCATCGAGACTGATGTTATTATGAGAGTACGTTGAAAATAAACGTCTTAAGTTTAACTTAGTAGATATATAAGAGAAAAAGAAAAGAAAATAATTAAGAGAAGAAAAAAAGTAGGGAAAAAAATAATATAACAGATGTGACGATTTTCTCACTAAATTAAAAAAATGAGTTGGTTTAGGTAAACAATTGATGTATAACAAGTTGAAATAGATAACATCATAACATGAAATAAATTGAGATTGCTATAACCCGCATATACATGGACGGACCTTAAGAGCCCCCCCCCCCCTGCGGGCGTGTGTGGGGGTCAGAAGGGTTGACTTAGTATTTTGTCGGAAAATCCTTCTACTCCGTCCAAGTTTTTTTTCAAGCTCCGTCAATACGTATATATATAAATTTAGTGTGGCCTCACCATTTATTAACTTTCACATATTGACATATTTAGTCCCTAAAGTTTATTTATTACACTTGATGAAAATGTAATTATTAATATATAAATGGATTTCCGCTTAGATGTTAAGATACAAAATTCACGTAAAAAAACACCGTAATAAGAAACCAAACACCAGAACAAAATTGATTTTTCCTTGCATTGATTAAAATGTCAATTCCTTCAACATCATAACAGGAATCATCATCACGGCTTCATCTTCAACATCTCAGATTGCGTTCCTATCAAGTAAGCATTATGTGATTATATTCGTTCATACAATTTCAAATTCGTATCAACATGTGGTATCAGAGCATATATTGTTTTATGGAATATGGAATATGAAAATGAAATTCTGATTATATAAAACACATGTTTGCTGATCAACTTTCAACGCAAGCATTATGTGATTATTATCGATCATACAATTTCAAATTCGTATCAACATGTAGTATCAGAGCATATATTGTTTTATTGAATCTGAAAAATGAAATTCTGATGATAAAAAACAACCATTTGCTGATCAACTTTCAACATCTTTTTTCAATATGCGATAATAATCAAAATTTTCAATTGATAATTTCTGAAACATAGTAACCGGTAGTTTGTTTTATGACATCAAAATTGATAATAGTTTGTTTTAACAACAAATATTTTGAAGACACAAAAAACAATCGAAGAAAAAGGGAAAAGAAAAAAAGAAAAACACTGATATTGAAGTAAAAAATGCGTATCTGACTAAAATAAGCCAGAAACACGACGTGCGTATAAATCTAGCTAACGGGGTTAGCAACATTAGTGTAAATAACTAATGGGTGTTAATTAAGTTAGACGGCTGAAAATGTCAAATGGATATAGATTAAAATAAGCAGAGCCGTCTCTGAGAAATTAAGTGCCTTGTACGAATGTTAAAAATAGGCCCTATGTGTGTGCGCGTACACACAAATTGACGATAATTAAAATAACAGTAAAAACAATATAAACAATATTGTTTTAGCAAAATGATGTGTTTCAATGTTTCAAATAACTAAATAAAATGTGACATTTTTCTAGCATTTTTTGATGCAAACTTGTTGATTAAATCTTCATAATCCACATTGTCTAGTATCTCATTCTCAATAGTATCATTGTCAATCCATTAAGTCTTTCTTGAGACATTATCGATCGTAAGTATGACTTCAACTTCTTCAATTTTGAAAAATTTCTTTCCGCAGATGCTACAGTTATCAGAATAGTCAACAAGATTCTATATGCAATTGATGCATTTGAAAAACAATCGACTTGCTTCAAATATTTTAAATATAATCAAAAATTGAATTGTTATATGTGTTTGTTGTAAAATAAATTAAAATATATACAACATATACAATTTTTTTTAAAGTTTAGGCCTCCTAAAAAATTGGACCATGTGCGGTCGCACCTCCCACACTTGCTCTAAGACCCCCTTGAAAATAAGCGGTTAAGGGCAAAAATCAGTACAAGTCTCCCCTTGGACGTGATTTACGAACTGATCAGTGGAGAAGAAGAGGATCTTCAAGAAACTTCAACCTGAGTCTTGCCCAATTGATTCCAAAATACAAGTGTTGATTCAAGTTTATGACGGAAATCAGACCTCTTGCAACTCATAAACTCATTGGCAAGTAAATTTTAAGGTTAACTTGTAGTTATTAGTGTTCTTGAAATGGGTTTCATGTAATTGGACATGCAAAAGTACCGAAATAATGCTAGATAAGCATAGGCTATGCTTGTGTTTTCTAGTGATTTAACACTTGATTCATATCAAGATTTGATGTTGATGAACATGAGTGTTCATGGGTTTATGGGTTAAAAATGGCTAATTCACCATGTGTAGGTGAAAGTTGTGTAAAAATCATATTTAAATTGTGTAAAAATCATAACTACAAGTTAATCCCCTTATTTCATCTATGCACATTTCAAGAACACTCATAGATGAAATCAGTACTGATTTTTCCCCTTAATCCCCTTATTTCATCTATGCCCATTTGACATTTTCTGCCCCCCCTAACTTACTTAACACCCATTAGTTATTTACACTAACTTCACTAACCCCGTTAGCTATCTAGTTAGTCATTTAACACCTAAAACCCGATTGTTAACAACAGAAAATCAGATATCATACTTCTGATTAGAAAATGAATTTGCCACTTAAAAGCATTATCATTACCTTCAGCAACAATCCCTGAGCCACATTTTTCAGTCTAAGGAAGAAAGTTAGTTAATTTTATGTAATACAATAGCAATATGAACATAAAAGGAAGTTATTGAACATAAACGGGTGGTAATCAAAAGTCAAAACTATTAGATATATGGACTAACAATTACAGAGGTACTTGAACATTTTTCAGATATAAAAAAAAAAGACTTCAATAATTCTTTTTCTTTTTTGGATAAAGTACCTGCACTATCTTCATTTTCTTCATAGGTCGTTGGTGAAATGGTTTATTAACACATGAGCTATCACATATACATCTAGAGGAGCAGCTTGACAGTAGCATCCTGCAACATGAAATTATCCTGTCATACTCTATTCCATGAAAATTACAAATTTTCCACTCAAGAACATCACATATAAACCAATAAAATCATCATGTTCATGACTTTTGACAGTGAAAAACATAAGTTATAACTCACAATGGCAATCTCTACCACAAACACCAGAAGAACCTGGTGTTGAGCTGCAGGAACAGAATATTCTATCATCCTCCCCTCGATCCCGCTTCTTAGCCTTCTTGGTTACATATATATCTTATATGGATGTTAATTTCAATTAGCAAAACATAAGTATGCACATGTATATTAGCAAACATAAGTATGCAGATGTTGTAAATTCTTTCTAATATCTTGATCGCGCTTCTTAGCCTTCTTGGTTACATACATTCCTTATAGGAATGTTAGTCTCAGTTACAAAACACAAGTATGCACATGTAAATCACACATAATAAGATTGTTGTTCACCATCTTATCTCTACAACTATAATGGATACTGCGCTTTATGATGCTATACCGAGTCTCGCATTTATTCAACTAATCAGTTGACTTCTTCTTTAAAGAATCAGAAGAAGATGCCTTTGATGTCGGTTGAGTAGGAAGAATTGTAGCTCTGGACTTAGAAGGCTTTAATTTTGCTTGTTCGGTCAGCCTCTTCTGAGCTTCGAGTTTTTTCACTTCTGGAAGAGGGAGTCTTCCAGCAGCAATATCAGCCCTTATGTTTCAGATATGCTCATCCATGGTAGGCAAAGACATTGGCCCAAAGTTGCTTGCCAGGGAAGTCATATAGCTTAAGAAGCTCTTATATTTTTTCCTTGTCCTTTTTCTTCTTGATGTTCTTGGCAATAGTCTTCTTTGATTGGGCAGCCAACTCTTGAGCTTGTCTTCTTGCACCCTTTCTCTCAAGTTATGCATCGTTCTCATATTCTTTCTTCAAGAAATAATCAATGTAGTCATGTGGGAGATTGATCAAATCTTCATAAAGGAGCTTATTCTCACCACTTTCAGCTCCTTGGCAGAGTGCAGCTATGGCAATCCTTTTCTCAATGTGCCTTGCTCTCAGTGGCGACTGGGGGGGGGGGGGGCACCGCCCCCCCTGTTTTTTCGTTCAGTGGTGTACATTTCCCGATTCGTAGTGCAAAATTTTTTAAAAATTTTTATTTCGCCCCCCCCGGAAAAAAAAATATACCCTATGTTCGCCCCCCCTGAAGTTTCACCCCCTATGCTTGGGGTCAAGCTCCGCCACTGCTTGCTCTCTCCTTTTCTACCCTTTTTTCATCCAGTACTTCTTCAGTAAAAGTTCTCATGCCTTTTCATTTACGAGAAGATCAGTCCCATCTAGTGATAGATGAAGTGGCCTCTCTAAAGTGAGTGGGGTGAATTTAGGCTCCTTAAGGATAGTCTTTAGGCTGGCAAGAACTTATGCTACTTGAACTTCTTCCGAAGACAACTTTGCTTCGGAAGCAATTGTCTCACCAGCTGGGCCTTCAGTAAATGTTTCACCTTCAGTATATGTTTCACCTTCAGTCAATGCTGCAGCACCAAGGGTTGAGATGTTCAACCATGTGAAAGCAGAAACTGGAGAGTGACCAAACAGTTTTGCCACCCACATCTCTTTGGTGCTTTGGCTTCCCCAACCAGGAATAGTGACTGCCAATTGAATGGAGGTTGGTCAAGCATCTTCAAGAAGAACAATATCTTGAGATGTGCTTGTCAAGTTATGTTCTTGATCTTCAGAAGTTGCAAGCTCAATAATTTCTGTGGTGTGCTCAGATTCCTCCCGCTTTCTTCCTCCTCCCCCAATCAGGTTGGACTGTGCAACAGGAGCAACAGAAGAATGATGTTCTTGTTTTTTAGCTAGTTGCATCTTCATTTCATCAATCTCAAGTTGCCCCATAACAAATATGTTTTCCGAAGTGGCCAACTTAGATTCAAGGTAAGCAAGTTTAGATACCAGGAAGGCACAACAAGTATCTCTCCTCAAAGAGTCCACCTCAGATAAAAGATGTGGGCTAGAAGGATGTTTAACTAAAAGATCTTAGGGTGTAAAGTCAAAGGATGTCACCTGAAGAGACTTAGCAGGGGGGCTTCTGGATAATTTTCTTTTGTACGTGAAGGTGGATGTTTGTTGATGGTGGGTAGTGGTGTTTGGTGTGGGTTCAACTTCAACCTCTTCGGAAGTAAGAAGAGACTGAGCAGGGGGTCTTCTGGAGGATTTTCTTTTGTAAGTGAGGATGGATGTTTGTGGATAGCAGGTAGTGATGTCTGGTGTGGTTTCAACTTCAATCTCTTCGGAACTAATCTTTTTTAGTGATGCATCAACTTGGTGCACAAGTTGACCACAAATTGGGCTTGATTGGGTAGAAGCAACATCGATTGGATCGTGAGCAGAACTCTGTGGCTCAGCAATAGGTTCGTGGTCCAGGTGAGCTTCTTCAGGAACAACATCCTTTGTTTGCTGATTATGTTTTCTAGATGACGGATTTTTTGGTGGGGTTCACTGAGGGGGGAGTTTGTGTTACAGCAGTTGGTTCAGGAACCTCATCAACAGCCCTTTTGGCTCTTTTTGATTTCCTCTGCTCAACTGGCTGCGTTTGAACAGGTTTGTGTTTTCTTAATGACATGGATTTTTTAGTCGGTTTCACTAACGGGGCTCTGGCCATGGGGAAGTAAAAACCTTGACAGTTTGACTCTTCATATAAACAGCATCCCCTTGTTCTATTATGCTTTGATCAAGAAGTTTTGATAGCACAAAACTCAAAATACGGGGATACATTAAAAATTTGTTAAACTTTTCATAATGATTTGCAATCAGGTCATTGAAGATATAGTTGGAAAGACTATATTTCTGGTTCTTGATCAAGGAATAAAACAGTTCCTGAACATGATTTGAGGCTTGATCAAAAGAACCACTTTTCTTTGAAAAGCATACCATCAAAGTATGAAGCAGATACTTGTAAGGGGGTGGAAGATATGCTTTCAACAATGTGTCTACTTTAGCGAAAGTACCAACATACCCAACATCGACAAATGCAGATTGCATAGTGGTTTTATCAAACGCTAGAACACAAGTATCATCATCATGAAGTTGAAGATGATTGTTGAGAATTTCAGGGGTGATTGTAACAGGTTTTAACTGAATCACTGATGAAATTGAAATGGGTTTATCATTATGAGTGGTGATGATAGCATTGGCCCAGAATTCTCTCAAAGTTGATACGTACATTCGGGGATTGACATTTAGGGCAAAGAATAATCTGGAATGGTGAAGCAAATCCATCATTGGATGAAACAACTGGTTGTTTTCGGTTTTGGTGAGCAAAGGGCGTAGATTGTGTTCATCTTTTATGTGAAGCAAATCCATCAGTTCTTTTTCTTCTCAAACACACCCGGTATCAATTAGTTCTTCATGCAGTCATTCTGTAAAAAAAAAGTTGAATAATTTGTGATTGGAACACAGATTTCATTTATAATACAGTCAACTGCAAATGAAATGCTCAATTTATGATGAAAGTATTAGCTCATGCATCAAGAATCGAACCTCTTCGAAGTGACGGAGATGAAGAACCCTAGTTTGGCTGAGGACGAAGAACCCTAATCCTGGTCCGCTGAGGACGAAGACCCCAAGAAGCGTCAAGCGATTGTCGGAAGTAGAGAGAACTGATAAGAGATTGTCAAGCAGAAAGCAGAGTTGTCTGGTTACTGTTATATATCAGGGTCAAGTTATACGTTAAGTTATATGAATTAAGAATATTAATATGAAAAAATATAAGAAAAATCAAAAACGAAATCGCGTGGTGCAACATTTTTACGAATTTCATTACGTATGTTACATCCTGTGTACATAAAAGAGATGTATAAAGTCGTAATGACTCGGATCTGGATATCAATATCAATATATATAATTAAAACGTATATAGACAACATTATTGTGTCTTATACGTTGCGTTATATGAATTAAGATAATATTAGTAGAAAAATATAAGAAAAATCAAAATAGATGGTCTTGGTCTTGGTCTTGGTGTTGTTCCTCACGAACAACATGTCAACATCAGTTGATATAACTTGCAATTCTATATGTTTTTTAAAATTTACAAAGGAAAATTATTGTGAAAAATCAGATCGTATATAAATAAGTTGCAACGATGTACTAAAAATGATAAATAAGTTGCGTCATTCTAAAAAACTATTATAAAAATACAACAATCAATATGTAGCTGATATAGTAATTGTAAAAAACAAAATTACAGAACATGAAAACGTATTTATAAAGAGTAAGAATATATTGTAGTTAGTGCGACCGGAAACATAGACGAACCTGGTTTTGATTAATATATTAATATCGAAACTCAATTATTAAAACAACATCCTAACATTAACTTAGAGTATATGGAAATATTATTTTTAAAGTAATAATGAAAAACACATCGTAACATTAAATCAGAGCACATGGGACGATTATATTCAAAAAGTAACAAAAAAAATTGGAAATATAGAACGAGAAGAGTTATCGTGAAAAATCATATCGTATATAAATATCTTGTCAAGATGTTAAAACAAAAAACCCTTCACGAAGCTTATGGTTTGGCTAAAATTTAAAATAATACTCACATGAATTTGGTGCAAAAGTTAACCGGAGGTTCTAATACAAGTAATATAGCCACTTCTAAACCTTGGAATTCAGTATCTAAGGTTTCTCCTCCTAGTGATACATCAAAATTACCTATACTCCCTATGACAACATCTAAATTTCCTAATTCTACTACTAATAATGTGGGTAACAGATCTTTTAGTAATGGCAATATTATGTCTTCTAGGTTCAAACGTTTATCTAGTAAAGAAATGGAGATTAAATGAACCAATAGAGAGTGTTTTTGGTGCCTTAAAAAGTATACTACTAGTCATAAATGTAGCAAGAAACAAGTATTTGTAATTGAAGTAGATGGGGAAGATAACGAGTTGTTTGATTCTGAGGGTAATGATATGGATCCACATTTATCCGTTAATGCTTTAATGGGAGTACATTCTTTCATAGCTATGAGATTTCAGGGTCAATTGGGTAATAGACAGTTGCATATTCTGATTGATTCTGGATATACTCAATTTTATAGATAGCAAATTAGCCAAATATCTGCAATGCAAGGTGCAGGCAGGGGCGGGGCTTAATAGGGGCCGGGGGCGACTGCTCCCTCTTTTTTCGTCTGTAGTGTTAATTGTTAGGTCGAAATGTTATTTTTAGTTAAAAATCGCGGTTTCGCCCCCTCGCTTCAAAAATTTAACATGTATTCTGGGTTTCTAAAATTTACGCCCCCCTTTCACCTTGCCCAAGCTCCGTCACTGGGTGCAGGATATTAATCCTTTAAACATTAGTGTCGCCGATGGAAAACAACTATTATGCACTCATGTATGTCCTCAATTCCAGTGATGTATGCAAGGTAAGTGGTTTATGGTTGAGGTTTTATTCATGCCATTAGGAAATAATGATATGATCTTGAGGGTACAATGGCTCTCACCTTTGAATAATATTTTATGGAATTTTAAAAAGATGACAATGCAGTTTTGTGTGAATAATGAACAATGTGAATTGAAGGATATTGTAGACAGTAAGTTGCAATTGTTAGAAGGTGATGAAGCAAGTCATTATGGTTTAAAGGTCTTACAAGAAAAACACCATGACAATATTGAGGCTTTGTTGCAACAGTATTAGGCTGTATTTGTAGTACCAACAAGGTTACCTCCTTCACGAGTTTTTGATCATAAAATTGTTCTTAAGGAGGGTACTTATCCTATTAATCAAAAACCTTACATATATCCAGCTAGGCAGGAGGACGTTATTAAAAAAATGACTCGGGAATTATTGGATTCACGCATTATTCGTGATAGCCATAGTGTTTTTGCAGCTCCAGTTGTTTTGGTTAAGAAAAAGGACGGTTAATGGCGTATGCGCATGGATTATAGAAGATTGAATGATGCAACAATGAAAGATAATTTTCCATGAAGAGCTATTGGATGAGTTGGGCAAGGCTGCAATTTTTCTAAATTGGACTTACGTTAGGATTATCATTAGGTGAGGATGTATGCTGATGATATACATAAAACTGCTTTCGGAACTTATGAAGGCCATTTTGAATTTTTGGTGATGCCTTTGGGCCTTACAAATGCTCCAGCCACCTTTCAGTCGTTAATGAATCATGTCTTTAAGTCTTTGTTTCATAAGAGTGTTTTCGTATTCTTTGATGATATTCTTGTTTTATAGTAAATCTTTACAAGCTCATCTTTCTCATCTACAACTTCTTGAACTCTTACAATCTAATTAGTTGTTTGCTAAGCGTTCAAAGTGCACTTATGCGGGTCAAGCAGTGGAGTATTTGGGTTATGTTATTCTTGACAATTATGTATGATTTTAGAGAGCGGTGTTATTTTTTAGTTAGACACAAAAGTGATCCATGCTAGTGAATGTTTGATGAACTTTCATAGGTTTGTAAATACTCAATTTGAATATTAATCAAAATGATCAATTGTATACCTCTAATCGAATGATGAGTTTATACATTTAAGAAGGAATGTTTTTTTTTTTCTTTTTGTAACTATAATGTATTAAGGTAATAATTAAAAAAAAAACAGAATATTGAGATAGTAAGCAAATGTTTGGTACAACGTAAAACACATGTAACCAACATTTCATCCGATTTGAACCTGAACGGATGCACTTCTTCGAATAAAAACTAAAACAGCTCGTATTTGTTTGTATTGTGTAAAACATATATAACAATGAGTTACATTCTCATGTGACCAAGAATTGGGAGAGAAAAGTTGAGGTGATGGTTAAAGTACAAGAGGGTCAAATTACCAATGTGATCTTATAATATAAAAAGACAATTGACGTGACATAATATTAACCATATATTTGGTTTTTATAGTTTTCACACTAACACATGTTTTTATTTTATATATTCCATATGTCACCTTTCCACATATAAAAGACTTTTAATTTTGTGTTTCAATCAAAAAATTTTTTTATTTAATAGAGGTAATAATAATAATTAGTAGTAAAAGTATATATAATCATTTATACTTTATTTATACAAAATATTTGTAGTTTTATTTATCATTCAATCAAATTTGAATTATAAGTTATTGACGTGTGTGTGCGCTTTTTTAATTTGTTAATTTATGTTTCAAACATTTATATTGAGCTATGTTTTAGTTAAACAAATGCTGCTTTTATTTTCTAAGTTAGACAATGCTACTCGTTTCAATTTAACTAGGTTTTTTCTCGCTGCCTATTGCGGCGGGTTATTGCAGTTTGCTCCTGATAATGGGTATTATATATCATTTTCGGAAGCATAAGTTACATACTAAAATCAAATTTCTCCTCACAAACTCTATACTAATTTCTCATTAAAACATAAAATCGTACAAAATTCATACATATATGTTACAAAAATAATAGAAAAAATCACTCATAAAATCCTTCTCACCTTCAACCAATTGGTTGAATTAAGGAAAAAAAACCCAAATTTCTTAGCAAATATTGATTTTATATGATAACAAATAAATCACCGTTACCTTATTCGAACACAACTGGAACCTAGAAAGAATCACGTTTTTTTCAATATATATATATATATAATATTTACTATTCAATATAATATATATGTTTACTATTTCAATATTATATATATATATATATATATATATATATATATATATATATATATTTAGGGGAAGGTTCCCCTAAAAAGTCTATTTTGCCTAAGAAGGCTAAGAAGGATTTTAAAAACTCGAAAACCGACTCAAAGAAACCCCGATTGAACTCATTTTTGCGTCATTGGAACCGGCTTGTCGAACCCTAAAACCCAAACCCTAAATCATAAACAATAAACCCTAATACTAAAACCAAAACTTTAAAAACAAATCTTTAACATAAAGATACAACTTAAAAGCTAAAAACCAAGTCATAAAACCTAAAATCTAAATCTAGATGTTAAAACGAAAACTTAAAATCTAATATTGTAGGGTTCGATGAGACGGTTCCAATGCCATTGAAATGAGTTCAATCGGAGTTCGTTTGGGTCGGTTTTAAAGTTTTTAAAAATCCTTCTTAGCCTTCTTAGGCAAAAAAGACTTTTTATTTGATCCTTACCCTATATATTTATACTATTCATTTTGACCATGCTACTCATTTCAATTTAACTAGGTTTTTTCCCCGCCGCGTATAGCGGCGGGTTATCGCAGTTTGCTCCTGATAATGGGTATTATATATTATTTTCAGAAACATAAGTTACATAGTAAAATCAAATCTCTCATCCCAAACTCTATACTAATTTCTCATTAAAACATAAAATCATACAAAATCCATACAAATATGTTATGAAAATAATAAAAAAAATCACTCACAAAATCCTTCTCACAATCAACCAATTGGTTGAAATTAAAAAAAAAAAACCAAATCTCTTAGCAAATATTGATTTTATATGAGAACAAATAAATCGCCGTTACCTTCTCCGAACACAACCGAAAGCTAGAAAGAATCACATTTTTTTCAATATATATATATAATATTTACTATTCGATATATCTATACTACTTTAATATACATATTGGAGAGAGAAGATCCAAATGTCTTAATTTTAAGAAATGTACAATACTTTAAGCATAGGTTACAAGTCTTAAAACATACAAACCTTCAAATCCGAACATATTTAAAAATGGCGCTTCGGTTTGGTTTAAAATTTGAAAATGAACTGTGTAAAGTGAAAAGTACATTTGCTGTAAATATAGAACCAAACGCAAAAGAACATCTTCACCCCCAAAATCTAAAATCTAGAGAGAGATAGAGAGACGACAACACTATCCGGCAACTATCTCCAGCGCACCTCTGGTGGCTCAACCAGGAAAGACTAGCGGTGGGGTTCTCATGGAAGAAGGTAGGGCTACGACGATAAGGTTTTCAGGCAACTTGGGTTCTGAAATGGATAGTAGCGGAGGCTAGGTTTTTTCATGGGTAGCTGCTACGGCGGGTTTTGGTGATTGCAACAAACGTCAGTCAACCTAAGGTAAAGAGAAGGCCGGCGACTGTGATGGTGGTACCCTATTCCGGTGGAGCAACCCATTTTTTAGGTGAGTCTCTCTAGAGTTTTCAACCAAACTGGTTAAAAATCCCAACTTTTTCTATGTATGGTTTTCCTTTTAACTATCATGTTGCATCACCTCATTTGAAAGCTTTTATTTGAGCTTTTTATTACTCGATTGATATGCCACGTTAGCTTAAATTGATGCATTTGTACCTTTTAGAGTATGATTTTATACATGTTTCTTTTGAAGGAGTTCAGGTGTGTTTCATATATTTAGGAGTCTATCCGGATTTCAAAGTTTGTGATCTTACGGAGCAACAATTTCAGGAATTGTTCTTTGACTAGGGTTTCTTAGGTGCTTTCATTTTTTATGTTCCTTTTCTTGATTCTTCATTTATGGATCTTAAAATCCTTTCAGTGTTGCCATGGTTTGGTTTTTGTTTGATTTTCGTTGCTAACTATTAACTTCATGCTATTTGTTTTACTAGTTGGTGGCTCTGAATAATGAATTTGAAGATTAGTTGTAGCATCTGAACGCTTACAAAAGTGGATAATGAAATGCATCAAAGTTCGATGGTCTCATTTGTGTGAAATGCATCAAAGTTCTATGGTCTCATTTGTGTGTAAGGTTAAACTTCTATGGTCCCTATGTATTTATTTTACTTATTTATTTACAAAATCCCACAAGTTAAAAGATTGATATGTTAAAATGATTAAAAAATAAAACTGCTTTAGAAGTAATCTCACTTCATGGAAATGAAAATTAAAAATAATCTAGGGAAATTGAAATTGAAAAGGAAAAAAAAAAGAAAATACAATGGTTTTAGCAGTAACATAATATCCTAAAGTTGTAATGTAAGAATAATACATTTGTGTTTTCTTTTGCTTATTTTCTTAACATGATATGTTGTTTATATTGCAATATGATGATTGAAGCAGGTATGACATTACATTTTACCGTTTCCCGGAAATCGCTTTACGACGTGCAGTGTAACTCACATATGTGAAATACCTATGGCAAGTAACGTATCTAATTTAGTTTCGTTCGATCGGTTTTAAATTTATGATTAATTGATCATTCAAATTCGTACTTGTAAAGTTATTATCGAGGTTCTTGACTGTTGAGTTTGTGGACCATTCACATTCGCTTCCCCTCCGCTTTGCATTTTGGACATTTTAGCTTTTAATATGTAATTTTTATTGAGCTAATTGCACAAGAGAATGTAATTAATTTAAAAAAGCAATATTTATTTAAAGTAACCAACTTTTTAATAATTTGATTCAAGATAAAATGAACGAGCCGGTCAGTTACTTTTGACCATGTTGATTTTTTCCGATGATAATGCGGTAGACATGATATAAGATTATTACATATAATAGAAATCATACCATACAATGTCACTTTTTTAACAAGATTTGAATTTGAAACCTCGTCAGTTTATGTTGACTTGCAACGCTTCTGGACCATTTATTTTGTTTTTATAAAGCCTTTGCAGGACAAGCATTTACAATAAGTATATCTTCAATATGACTCAAGTAATTTATATAAATAAATATGATAGTTTATGTAATAATGGATAGGCCAGGATAGCTAATGAGTTTAACGGTTGGGCTGTTACCTAGCACCTCTTATTTCATAATTCTTCATGGTAACAAACCTTGATAAAAATTTATGGAGCCAACTTGCTTTATCTTAATAGGTAGATGGAAATATACAAATTATGTGTTTGATTGTTTTATTGTTAATATTTTTATCTGCAGTATGTCGTGGTTGTTCCTAGAGCTAATTTGGTCTTTTTGTGTGTCTTCAGCAATGGAGGTTGTTGCTTCCAGTTCATACTGATTAGTTTATAACAGGTTTGAATTTGATTAGTTTTTAATTTTTTTTAAGTTGATTAAACCATGTTTATATATTATTTTGATAAGGAATGAAGATTCTGGGCCTTGCTGGTCCTGTTAAAACATACCACGCAGTACTAACTAGAAAATCGGAAATTGTACTAGGAAGTCCAAGATTTGAAAGGTATCATAACGCACAAACGCGAAACACAATCTTACAAAAGAATATAGGTTTGCCGAAAATTTTTACTGTTCGAACAAGGAATATTCTTGTTTATTGTCGTAAAGACAATTCCTTAAATGTCAAAGTAAAAAGCAAACAACCATACACTATATTGGTGAGAATGGGGAATTGATAACATATATGCTATGGACTATATTGCAGGTTCACTCATGAGGTAAATATGATTTGCATTGTTCATCATCTAGGATTCCATTTTCGGTTCAAAACTCTGCATTTGCATTTTCTTTATTTTTCGATTACAAATATTTTGTAAATTTCGATTTTAGGTAATCCATCCTGATCATTTTAATAAAGGCTTGTGAGTTTGACTATGCTGGCTTTTTTTTCTTTTTCCGGAAGTGGTTATAAAACGTATTACTTTCTAGACAGATTGACAGAATGTGGGTATGGCCAAGTGTGCATTATTTATAATTTAACTTTTGTTGTTTTGGTTAATTTATTCTTTACTGAGTTTGTAGGTACCATTCCAAGTGGAAATTAGACCAATTAACAGATGTGATAACCCCTGCTCCTGATGTTGTTTTACTTTTAAGTTTTTTCTGACATGAATACGGTCTCGGTTTATAGGCTATTGGTTGCCTTTGTTTCCCTTGCAAGCAAGTTTTCCTATGTTTGTGTTACATTAGCGTTCAAGGTCATTCAATATTGAACAATGTGGTGATTTTGTAAAAAAGTAACTTTTAACGCATGTAAAATAATACACAGATTTTGTCTACAAGATAAAAGGTGATTGAAGAATTGAAATGATAATTTTTGGTAAAAAAAGGTGTTTTATGATGCAATGAATGAAAAACCCAACTTGATGTTGGTTAGTCTAAACTGACAAAGAATGGATTTAATAGATCCTCTAAGTGATTAGGGAGTTTAGTCTGTTTTAGGAGGCCTAATGGTTACCTGTGTCAGTGACTCCATGTGTTTAATATTATTTTGATAATTTCTTTGCAGTTGCATGATCTGTCTTGCTTTGTGTAGGGATGCATTGTTGCAGGTGTTGTATCAAAGTGTGCAACAAAGCATATTAACTGACTTAAGTGGTTAATGTGAGTGATGTTCAAGTGTGCAACAAAGCTGATAACGAATAGCTTCCTTTTCTAGGTGCTTCTGTCAATGTCTACCTTTACTACCATTTGGCTATTGGCAAAATGGATTTATGTATTGATGTGATAAAGTTTACACACGTACGCTAAAGTCGTTCACTGTTTAAGTTAATTTATTTTCACTGTATGGGGTCTCATTATGCTTTTTTATTTGAAATATTGCTTTTTTCTTGGTTGTGCTGGCGAGACTGGTTGCTATTCCTTAAAAGTATAAATTACAAATTTGCAAACCATGGATTAACTAAAGTTAGTGTTATATAAACTCCCTTATAATTCTGTAGTATATAGTTTTAATTCTACATTTTTTTAAATTTGAAGTGTCTTTTTAATTGTCTTTCTTTTAAAAAGTAAGTATTTAAATCTTGCTATTCTAAATAATTTTTATTTTAGTCTTGCGTTGTTTTTGTAATGGTAATTTAGGCATTCTGCATTTTGCAATGATAATTAGGCATTCTGTAATGTCTTTGTAAAGTCTTTTGGTTACGTAGGTTGACGTTTTTCCATCGCTTATAGAGAATACATGTTGTGAGAACATGCCTCAGTAACTTAAGGTAGAGTGTTATATTTATATTTTGGTATGTTGCAGATTTTGTATAGGCACCATTATGCAACCTATTTCTTAGAAAAGTAATGATGTTTACATTTTGTGGCAACCCATTTTATGTAACGTAGTGTTTGTGTGAATATATAAGTTGGTACTTGCTATAAATTTGACAAGAAATTTACACGTTCATACTGAGTTAGCATTCAACTGTGACGTGTTAGCCTATAATTACACTAATGATCAACTTGTAACGTCAAAAGTCTTAACGGGCCATAATGGGTCGCATTCGTATTAACTTCATAGAAGTGTGTAAAGGATTGATGTAATTATTTGATTGTTTGCTATATGCTTGTGGCTACACAAAGTATTTGGTAACATTTTCAGGTGTAAGAGTATCAACTTCGTATATTTACGAATCTATAATGAAGAAGGTATTAGCATTTAAGTTCCAAGTTGATACGGGATTATGGATGAAGGAATTTAACTACATATCTTCTTATGTAATCGTATCTTGAATAAGAACACCCATAATCATCATGTTAAATTATAAAGAAATTAGAGTCTATTAGATTACTCAATGTCAACAAGTTCATTAAACTTTTTATCCATAATGATAATAAATATGTTAGTGGATAGAATGTTATTATTTAGCTTTTATTGATTACTTTCTTTAACATTTTTTATGTAATTAATCTTTTTATTACCTTATCATTCAATTAGTAGATGACTAGATGCTAAAAGATAATCATTAAGACTATAATATGTTGTTTCATGTCAACCTGCAAATAGATTACATATTGATGCTACGAAAAAAAAACTGATAGCAGACAAAATATGAAATATATCATAATACGATTGATAAACTAACAAAATAGCGTGTCTCAAATTATTGTCTCCGCCGCATCGCGCGGGTTTACGACTAGTATATATATATAGGGAATACATAATTTAAAAACCCTTCCTTAGCGCGAAAACTGTGAAACCATGTTAAAATCATGTAAAAAACGTTTCTTTTTATTTTTTTAACAGGTTTGTAACACTATTGGGCACATTTTTATAAAAAAATAAAAAAGCGCCGAACATATATTTTAAAAAAATATTTTATAAAACCATGTAAAACATACGTAACGCTGTGTCAAACCTGGCGAAATTTTTTTACGTTTTGTTACGTATGTTTTACATGGTTTTATAAAATAGTTTTTTTTAATATAATGGTCGGCGCTTTTTTGATTTTTTTATAAAAATGTGCCAAATAGTGTTACAAACTTGTAAAAAAAATTCAAAACAATACGTTTTTTATATGATTTTTACATGGTTTTCATAGTTTTCGCACTAAGGAGGGTTTTCAAATTATCTATTCCCATATATATAGGGGATGGTTCCTTTGTTAACCCTTCCTTATTGCGATAACCGCATAACCCTAACATTTTTTTGCGTTTTTTGCCCGAATCTTTGTTTTTTTTTGCATGGTCTTTATTATACATAAATAGAGGGGTTTCTTTTTTGTGTTTTTGCTAATTCATCACCGTTTAGAAATTATTTACAACCGTAATTAAGTGTAACGACTTACAGTTACTTTCATCACACTTACATCAGATATGTGATGTAAGTAAGTGTAAGTCGTTACACTTACTTACGGTTGTAAATAATTTTTAAACGGTAATGAATTAGCAAAAACACAAAAAAGAAACCCCCTGTTTATGTATAATAAAGACCATGCAAAAAAAAATTCCGACAAAAAACGCAAAAAAGAGCTAGGGTTATGCAGTTATGCAATAAGGAAGGGTTAACATTAGGGGAGGGATATTTTAAAAAGGATAAAAACCATAAAAAGCCTTAGAAGCAATCCTGAACGTAGATCTCTGGTTTTTTACGGTCAGAAATGTGCGGTGGTAATTTTGTAATTAATATGGTGTTTGAAAGTCGCGGGATGGACATAAACGTAATTTGACGTTTTTTAAAAATGAAACAGAAACCGCAACCTTCATAGTTGTATGGTGTTTTTTTAGTTTGTGGTGTTTTTGTCAAGTTATGGTAGGGGTGTTCACGAGCCGAACCGAACCGAGCGAGGGTATGCTCGTGCTCGGCTCGTTTTCAAACCGAGCGGCTCGGATTGGTTCGGATTTGCGGAATCGAGCCAAATATTGTGCTCGTTGCTCGGCTCGTTTTAAAACCGAGCGGCTCGGCTTGGTTCGGTTTTGCTCGGTTTAAAAAATAAAATTGTATGCAACTAATGACTACCAAGGAATCCAAACCTATAAAAAGACATCCAAACATAACGCAAAGAGTCTAAAACTATAAAAATGCATCCAAACATCCATACTAGTGTAAGTAAAAAAGATTAAATGTGCAAATTATTCAAACAGAGAGACGGTGATGGTCGAGCTCACTTCGTTTCGATCGGCGGCACCGGTGCGTACGTGGTCGGCCGGAAGAAAGTAGACGGACGGTGGGAGGCGGTGGCTCATGACTGGGAGGAAACAGCTAAAAGAGTAAAAGTGGGATTACATCTAGGTTTACGTGAATCTGGGAAATAAGAATTCAATTCAAAATTTTGGGTATTATCCTTGGCTTCTTTCAATTGACTATTTGACTCTTTTCGTGAATATTTGGTTTTTCAAAATAGAAATTAGTTTAAATATTAAAAAGAATTATATTACTTATACATTAATAAAATTATATATATATATATATATATATATATATATATATATATATAAGTTAGTTATATATAGGAGTTCGAGCCAACCGAGCGAGCGAATCGAGCGAGCCAACCGAGTGACTATCCGAGCGAGCCAACCGAGCGAGCCAATCGAGCGACTATCCGAGCGAGCAACGAGCGAGCTTACCTCGGCTCGTGCTCGGCTCGTTTATAAACCGAACCGAGCGTGCTCGGCTCGTTTAAATCCGAGCGAAATTCGAACGAGCTTTTTCCGAGCTTTTTCCGAGCGAGCGACGAGCGACGAGCGGTTTGAACAGCCCTAAGTTATGGTGTTATAATGTATTTTTATTGATCTATCTCGATATATGGTGTTGAACCTCTGTTAAATTTTATGGCGTTTTAGATTTTATGGTGTTTTGAATTTCGTTAAATTTTAGTTATGAGATTATTGGTGTTTTGAACATTCGTTAAATTTTATGGCGTTTTAGATTTATCAGTTCACATTAAAACACCGTAGCACATAAAATTATTTTGAAATACATAATATTTGACTTATTTTATAAAAGGCAATAAAAAGTTTATCTGAACAAACATATAATCTGAAAAACACCATAAACTCTAAATTACGTATATGACCATCATTAAAACACCATACATGTGTATAAAATCAAAAAACAGAGCATTATTTAAAAAAAACACCATAAAATTTTAAAATATAATGGTGATTAGGGCTTTTAGATTCAAAATAACTTGTAATACTTGGATTCAAAAACACCATACAATCCAAAAAACACAATACAATCTGAAAAAACATCATACAATTTGAAAAACACCATAATATTAAAAAACAGAGCATCATTAAAGCGAAATATCAAACAACATACGAAATAACACCATACAATCTGAAAACACCATAACCTTGCGTATCTTCTGTGTTCAATTCCATCACGTCGTTACCCCAAAAAAAACTAAACGATTATTCGCCAGATGAAATTATAATCATATAATCAATTACAATCTGTGATTTCTTCTTGTAATCGATAATTATTGATTTGGGTTTTTCAAAATTTTTAGCGAAAATCATGGTATGTTTCCCAAAATAACCGCTAAAAATGATCAGAACAAATTACGTTAATACCCATATCTTGTAAACATTTGAAAATACACGTGTAGGGCTTAGATTTCTTCTCTCACTTTTTATGGTTTTATGACTTTGTAGCCAAACCTTAATCTATATATATAATTCATACTATTTAATATGATATATATATTTATAGTATTCATTTTGGTTGCATTTTAATATATGTATATATTAATTTTGTAAACTATCTTTTGTTGTCTTTCATTTTAGGTTATTTGCATTTTATTGATTTTCTTAGTTGTTTAATTCTTTTAATAAAGGTTGATTTATTTTTTGGCTATTTTACAAGTTAGTACTTTACAACTCTGATCTTAATTAATATTCTTTTGTTTATAATGTAAAAAAATACAACTTTCTCATTTTAATATACACATACCTGGCTACCGGACAGGTATTAAACTAGTTAAGTGTAAAGATAATTTTATATATTTATTTTTTAAAGATAGATATATAAATAATACCCTAACCCTTCCCCCGCAAGATCTTGTAAAAATTGAACTTTTAACGACATCAAGGTTTTATAAATAAAGAAACCGTATCCTAAAATTATGAACCAATGCGTAAAAACGTGAATACAACCACACTTTTAAGAGCCGATTCGAACCGGCTGGTTCAATCGGATGCCGTCAACTAATTCGGTACGAAACACTCCGGTATTATGCAGGTTCCTTTGATCGATTGTGCCGGCGGTTAAATCCGGTTTCAAAAAAACACAAAATTTAGGCTTTTAAACGATTTTCGGCTTTTTCAGCGATCGTGAACTTGATGCATTTAACACGCCAATGTCATAATCCTATTATGCACTTTTATTTATAAAAAATTTATTAGAATTTGAGTACTTTTAGATTGTTTTGGATGAATTTAAGTACTTTTTGAATTGTTTTTGGATGAATTTGTATACGTTTTGAAAACTTATTTGAGTATAAGTTGTATTTGTATAGAATTTTATGGTTAATTCGTGTCCGGTTGAACCATTTTTTAGCCAAATCTGATGCACATAAAATACCGGTTTTTAAAACATTTGATTTGACCATTTTATTGCAAAAAGTCAAAATTACAATATTAGGTTTGATCAATGTTTATAGGAAAACCCCACTTAACCAGAATATCATATTATCAACATATAACTTAAATCATATAACTTAAATCTTTCAAACCCAGATCAAAGAAGCAGTTATAAATTAACTTCAGGTTACAAAAAGTTGAGTTCAATGATATTACCTACAAACCCCTTTCTGAATAATTTTCTACACTATATCTTTCTTCTCTCTTGTATAATGTACCATTTACCATTTCTTGTTTTTTTTTTTTGTTAATAGTCGGTTATAAACTTATAGCTGGCTCCGAATGATCGACATGAATGTACACTTGATTTGTCGACCAAAACCAAAATCAAAACAATTCTGTAAGATCGTCCATCGGGATATCAAGTCCTGCTGTAAAATCCACATCTGGATCTTGTTCATCAAAATTGAGAAAAGATGTCAGATCATGAGGAACCCCAAGATCAGGTCCAACCCCCATTTCATCCAACGGGTCTAAATCATTAACCAAATGATTGGTCCTGTTTGATGTTGTTAGCCATGTAGGTCCTGTTGGATGTGTGGTCCCTGTATGTTTATTGTCGGATTTGTTTCTGGGTGTTGGTGTTTGATCCGTTTTTGTTTTTTGTTTTGGTTTCCTCATTTTGGTGGTGCCGATGTCATCAAGGAATGCTTCTTTCTTTTTGCCTCTGTTTGATAATTGCCCGCTCATGGGAAAAGCTTCATCTGAGAGATGATTGAAGTTTCAAATATGTTACAAAATATACAAAATTTGATTTAAAAAATAGGACCAAAAGGTTGTAATAATTGAGAAAATGGTCTACCTGATGAGAGCATCGTGCAGGCCGCTGGAGCAGAAAGGATATCGAGAAATGGAGGCTCGTTAAAGCAGCTTATACCTGAATTTTCAAATTTATGACATCGAGCGAGAGTTCTAGTTCCAAAAGCCAAGGCAGCTTGTTTTGGGCCTTTTGGCACCTTTTGAGCACCAGATCTTGAGCTTCTTCGAGCCTGGTAATCATTAACATAAAACAAGTTGAGCTTGAACTGAGGGAAAGAATGTCATTTTACACACACGCACACAGCAGCACAGACTAATGTTACGAGTGAAAGAGCTCACCAAAAGTTTTCTGTATGCCTGCTCAACCAATCTATCCATGGCAAGTGTTTCCAGGTCTCTGCATGTGACAACCAGATGTTCAAATTTGTAAAAAACAAAAATATAAATGGCCAACCAAAATATATAGTCGGGTACAGAAGTTTTACCGCACTCTAGAAGAGCAATCTGTATAATTACTTATGTTCTCCATGTATGCCTTCTTTTTAACCTCCTATAGTATAAAACAAACAATTAAAAAAAAAAACTTGTATTAATACTAAAGATAGTAGGAAGCAAAAGATAATGTTCAAAACTTTAAATAAAGCTTTCATTTGATGACCTGTTGATGAAGTTGTGCGTTCAGTTTATCAATTTCATCCTGTATCATTTCGTTTTCCTCGTCTTCCAATACAGGCTATCAGAGAGAAACAAAGAACCAGTGGTTAAAGAAATGTTCTGGAAAATTCTCCATCAGAAAAGTAGTTTTAATGAAAACAGGATATGCTTCAAACATGGAGCCTACCATCATATCTGGACACAAGCCTATGCTGTTAAGCTCCAGCAGAAGTTTGTCAACTAGGCCCTTGTCTTCATATGCAGAATCAATAAGGTTATGTGTATCATATGTTAAACCACAAAAAGAGTTCATTAATTGCGTATTTTTTGCATCTCTTTCTTCAGGGATGTCAATGTCATCTTCTATAATGAGTGCTGATAATACTCTCTGGTACAATGGTATGGAATCCTTAGATGTTATGTCCACACTGTGTGTCCCGGAGTAAGATCCATTTTCAGAAACAAGTATATCAGATATAGAATCCACCTACATCAGCAAACAAGGGTTAGAATCAAAATAATCAATGGAAACTGAAACCGAAAATGCAAATGAATGACGAGAATCATATATAGAGATAATAAGCATATTAATAATTAAAGTTCAACCTGCTGGGATAAAATGGATTTGTCCACAGAACTGACAGAGGCAAATACAGTCTCCATTTTCTTCCAAAATGGACTTGAACATGCTAGATCTAGACATGCAAGCAAATAATAATAATGTTAATAAAAAGTATATACTCCCAAGCATTAATAAAACAAAAAAGAAATACCAAAATAAGGACTTACAAGTAGCAGTACGGGCATAATTTGCAGCTGCTAACAATTCTTCCCGATCATCATCAGATGCCCCTACACACAACAAAAGTATTAGCAAAAATGAGCACTCTACATGAATAAAGCAAAGCTTCTAAAAAAAAAGTAATGTTTACATGCTTTATAATAATTTTACAATGTACCTGGACAATCAGGAGAGCTCACATTTTGCAAAGGAGAATGATGGAGAAACCCCTTGCGGTCTGAAAGCCTTTTCAATCTACGGCCAGGCTTTCTGGCAAACAACACAATTCCACAATTATTGCATGAATACTAACTAAAGCATGTGAAGAAAAAATACAAAATAATAATTTTTATCATCAGAAAGTGGCATACCTTCCGCTCTTCTTACCACCCGTCTTAAGGTTTTGAAAGGGCTTTGAGGTGAGTGAATTGATAAAGGTTCTGTTTTTACTGTCAGTTGCATTCATTACCCTTTTTTCCACCTCATTGTCGATTAATTGGCTTTGACCACCAACAGATTCATGAGTTTCCGATAATCTTGGTGAGGAATGAACATTATCAAGCTTAACCGTCAACTTCTTGGGATCATTGGTTGCAATTTTGGAAATAGGTAAATTGGTCTCATTTGAGGTCAATCTAGCACCAACATCAGGAGGTGAACAGCTATCAAAAGTAAATTGTTTCTCATCTTGATTCGAGACAAACGACACCAGAAATGGTCTCCTTGCTCGAGCCATTTTCTGAGGTCTCTGACCACCCCATTGAGCCGCCATAGGGAGAGAAGAACCTAACGGCATAGAACGTTTGCGGTTGCTTAAGGAGTCATCGCGATTATTTAACCTGCATATATAGGAACCCTAGTAGTTTACATATGGGCCATGGGCCATAACTACAATAAATCCTAAAATACTATCACCAAAAATAGATAACTACCATATATAAACCTTGATCCTAACAAAACCAAAAGATTGCATCAAGGAGTGTAACATGGGGATCTTGGTCGACAGCATTTTTTTTTGCATGTCTTGAAAACAAAAACTACATAGAAGAAAATCAACTAGAAAAAAATTGTCTTGTTACCTATAGATGTGAGTATCATGTGGTTGTGAACCATTTTTGACAACCTGGTTTTGTACAGCACTTTTAGGCACTCCATCATTGTCAACATGTCTTGTAGAAACCAAGCCATTTGACCGTTTTCTTTTGCCTCTTTTATCCCACCCTTCACCTCCTGCATCTAGCCTACGGATCTTTTCAAACAAATCAGATTCTACAACATTATCCTCAAGTAAGTTTCCATCTTTTGCCTGCAACGAAGTCAGAAAAATGACAAACAATGAGTTGGCATACAAAGAAATTTACTTGATCAGAGATAGCCAAAAGCAACCAATTTGATTTGTTACCAAATGTAATAGATTATACAAATAGCACATCATGAATTGCTTTAAAAATATCAATGAAAATAAGGTTACAAATTTCAAAGTTAGTAGCAAACCCGAGATTCTGCTACCGAAGTTCTAACACGCTTGTTGAGAAGAATGTTCTTAGGTCGCTCTTCTACTCTCTGATTTATACTGAAAACTTGGGTCCCCATCTTCAGGTTCAAAGCACCTGCCTGGTCAATACTCGTTAATTCATATCTCTTTTGTTTCTTGGAAGTTAAATATTCACAATATATATCCAATTTACGCAGGCGTTCATCCATTTTATTAGCCCTGACCCTATTAACAATAGCAAAACACCAAATATTAACTGATGACAATATATCATACTACAGTGTGGATCTAAACAAATTCAAATTTTAGATAGCAATTATATATAATTAATCTATTATTTTATGAACATGTTGAAAAAACGGCAACTGGACAAAAAGTTGTAAGAATCCACCACCCTGATACTTGTACACAATAGACTAAATATATAGAAAGTACCTAGCTTTGACACATGTATCCTCAATACTCAGTCTGAAACTCTTTAGATCCTTCAAATCTGCCATTGAAGGCAAGGGCTTCACATAAGTAGCAGCAGCTCTGAAAGAGTTCTCTTCTGCTGTGCTTCCAGTCAAAATCCCCAAAACCCTTCGTAACTCATCATACCACGCAATTTGATGACGAATCACAATCGGCTCAAACGATATACTCTGTGACAACATGTGGATTTCATCCGACGCAACCACTGAACTACTTTCACCACGTGGCATGCCAAACCCTGAACCAAGCATCCTAATGTCAGAAACCTCTCGATAGTTTCTTGACCGGTCCAAACCAGGCCCCCTCTGCCCATTCAGATAAGCTCTTGAAAACACTAGCTCAGATGAACTAGCAGAAGCCGATTCAAATGTAGCATTTCCAGCCATGAATCAACTATCAACACACCCCTAGTATCACGATCATATATTGAAGAAGCATAATACTTGATTCTGGATCAATTACCTATCAAAATTAAAGTACAATCATCATCGAAATAATCGAACTTGATAATAATAATAATAAAAGAAAAAAACAATCCTGTTATGATCGAATTAAATCAATCGCTCTACTGCAAAATTCTTGCTTAAAATTCTCACATTGCCCGTACAGGTTCCAAAAACCTACTAAGTCTATTCATGAAAGAACACATTGATAAGCTACATTGCCGCATTGTGCAATTGAAGGTTTAATCAACAAGATGAATGATTGTGTGCCCTAGCTTTGACTAGAACAATTTTGACCTATGTTGCGAGCAATACAAATGAGGAATTAGAATTATAAAACACTTGAAGTACCTCCGGTGGTTAAATTCCGGCAGAAGAATAGCCGTAAAATTCCGGTTACCGGTGGTCGTCGTTGTTTCACGGTGAGTGTGGCTTTCTTGCACGTTCGGTCTGCTTGCAGCTTGCAGAAGTTTGCCTGATTAAAAAAGGGCTGGACTTTTGTGTATTTGGGCCGATGGAAAGCCGGTAGATGGGCAATCAATCAAAAATCCAAATTTTGTATAATAATAACCAGGTCATATATTACACGTGTTAAATAAAAAAAATAATAACCAAAGGGCTTATAGCCCAATGGTACCCCCTTGACTTCCCAAATGGGAGGTCTTGGGTTCGAGTCTTGGCTAGAGCATAAATTGCTCAGGCTGAGCTAGGGGGTTTTCCCAGTGTGGGTTTCCTCCTAGATGGAGGTGTCATGGTACACATTTAAACGAGGGGTACTAGACATTAGCTGTTCAAAAAAAAAAATAAAAAAAATAATAAATAGTCAACAATAATATAATTGATATTTTATATAGTTTAATACATAAGTAATAAAATAATAATATTATTTATTTAAAACTAAGTTTATTAAAGAGTGTTTTTTGAATATTTTGTTTTAAAAAATAATTATTGAATATTTTATATTTTATGAAAATTTAGATTTTAAAAAAATGTACTCTTTTAAAATTAATATATATTTAATGCTTTAAAAACCTTTTTTAATTTAAAAATGTATAAAAGTATATTTAATATTATTATTATTGAATATCCGCATTTAATAAGAGAGAGATGCGAAAAAATTAATATAATGATAGTTTAGGAAAGTGACATTTGACACATTTTATGTTGATTTATTAGTATAGATAGATAATGGTAAATTACCGACATGGTTTATGTTAGGGGTGTCGTTCGGGTTGGTTCCTCGGGTTTCGGGTTGTTCGGGTCGGGTTATTTGGGTTTTTGTAATTTGAAATTGGAACCGAGAACCGAACCATTTTACTTCGGTTTAATTGGTTCTCGGGTTTAATCGGGTTGGGTTAAACGGTTCTCGGGTAATACTTGAAAAACTAATATTCTATTTTTCAAACAAATAAATTTAAAACATGTTTAACCAAAACATATATTTCCTTAAAAATTTCAAATGTTTAACCATAACATAACTAAAACGTGTTTAACAAAAACATACATTTCTTCAATAATGTCAAAACATATAGAGGATTTGAAAATAAAAAAATGTTACTGCCCCTTAGAACCCTAGTTCGGGTTATTCGGGTTCACCCGAACAAACCTCGTGGGTACCCAAGGACCGAACCATTCTAAGTTTTCGGGTTCGGGTAATAGGCTTTTTCGGGCTGGGTATTTTCGGGTTCGGGTTTTTCGGGTTCGGGTACGTGTTATTCGGGTTGGTTCTTCGGGTTCGGGTAAAAAACACACCCCTAGTTTATGTGTTTTGCTGTATTTTACTTTTGGTTTTTACATGTCATAAATTATCCATATTGTCACATACTTTATCCATCTATAACACGTATATTCCTCAAGTCACCAAATTAATCTCACATACTTGACCAAATTACCCTATCATAAGAGTCATATACGTTACAAATGTTAAAAGTTTGAAACCATATAAGTAATTTATAAATATAGAGAAAAAAATAAAATATTAGCAAATCACAGGGATCTTGCAGGTAATAAAGTGATAATGATAATAATAATGATAATAACCTTTCTTCTTTTATCTTCATTAGTTCATTTTATGTTAAGGGTAATGTTTATCTCTATTTTTCTATTCAGATCTTACTAAAGAGTGATAATATATTGGGTAAGTTTGTTTGTTTAGTTTTAAATGCACCACAGTTCTTCGTTTTTACCCATATAACTAAATTGAAATTTAATTTGTTGAAAATCAAATTTTTGAAAATTGTAGTCAGTATTTGATATTTTTTAATGATTATATTTTTGTTATTCATGTAACCGGCAACACGATCTAATTTTGGTAATAATCAGGATGTTTTCAGTTTGTTACTTTAACAATTTAAAACTAAAATTATAAAATTAAAAGTTATTATTAATTGTAATTAATTTTTTTAATACCGACATTAAAGGTATGACGAAAAAAAATTGAAGTACAATACACACTTATACATATACACACACATATATATTGGGTTGTTAACATTTACAAAGGTGAAAAACCATGTAAAGTGCACGAAAGAACTATAACAAGTTACATGTCATGTAAATAAATTCATTATCGTCCACATAAAATTACGGTCCGTGTTATATAAAATTATGAACCGTCATTTGATACGTATAATAAAAAGATCAACTGAATAATCACAGACTAAGTATAAAAAATCATGGACCATATAAAAAATTCAAAACAATCAACTAGCAATGGATAATCATGGAAGAAAGCAGTGACGGATTCAAAAATTTTTATTATAGGGGCAAAAAATGTGTTGGTAAAAATGGGTCTGGTAAAAATGGGTCGGGTTAGTTAAACCATAAAACAAAACCTATCGGTACGGGTAAAAAAACAGGTCGGGTTAGTTGAAATCACAAAAAAAAATCTATCAAAAGTATTTTAAAAAATAATTATTAATCAATTTCAAATTTACATCACAAGTTAATTCATATAAAATTTCTGAAAAGAACACAGTTTTAATTATTGACTTCCTATTGTATCCTTTTGTAATCAAGTTTGTCGTATCTAATCAAATTTATGCCAATTGTAATAAGATTTATGCCAATTGTAATAAGATTTGTACCGCCTTTTATTTCAAAATTAAACAAATTTATTTTAAAGCAATGTATTTTCACGTTCGATTGTAAGGTCTCTCCCATCCCTAAGCCTTGTCTCTACCATTGGAACAAAGTGTAAAAATCATGGATCACGTAAAAAAATTAAAACAATCACATACTAGCTGGATAATCACGGAGCACGTAAAAAATTATATATATATATATATATATATATATATATATATATATACAGAGGATTGTGAATGAATAATAACCCACTTTTAAAGCATTAACCCAGATAACTTTGTCAAGATGAAGCCAAACCTTGGATTTTTTTAATATCATTGTAAGACATCTACAACACTTTTTTATTTTATTAATTTGCGAAAATTCATCACAGTTTGAGACGTAACATCGTTGTAAGTTTTTCATTTACAGCACTGTAACTGTTTTAGGCATAAAACTTACAACGATGTTACGTCTCAAGATGAATTTTAGCAAACTCATAAAAGAATAAAGTGTTGTAGATGTCTCACAATGATGTTCAAAAAAATCCAAGATTTGGCTTCATCTTAATGAGTTATTTCGAGTTAATGCTTTAAGAGTGAGTTATTATTTGAACATTACCATATATATATATATATATATATATATATATATATATAGAGAGAAAGAGATATAGAGGGAGAGAGAACATGGATATGTTGTTAACTTATCTTAATTATTATTAGTAGGAAATCGTGTTATTACCCAGAAGTAATATTGGCTAGCTAACGTTTATCCCTAGATTTTATTTAATACCAACATATAAAACAAATTTCGTTTAAATTTCAAAGAAGATAATTTCCTCTCATCATATGTTTTTTATAACAATAAATAAAAGCCGAGGATAGCGTCATATAGGATTGATTTATATAGAAAACAACATAATAGATGGACTTTAATTATGTAAATTTTTGTAGAAATTATATAAATCTTTTGCAAACACTATAGAATTATATTTATCTATTATTCAACTCCTAATTAATACATGAGTTATAACTATATTATATTGTCTAAATAAATTGGAAAATATATATAATTTGAACTAAATTTGTCCAGCCAAGTCTGTTTAAGATGTATATATATTGCTTGTTTTACAATCAACAGTTTAAAAAATCAACTTAGTTTGAAAGATGTTTGAAAATTGATACGACTGTTTATGTTAGTTACCTTTTTTTTTAAACACACTTGCATAGTATAAACTAGGTTAAATCCCGTGTGTTACACGGGATTGAATAAAGGAAATATTATACACATTATAATAAAAGAGTTATGTCTTTAAAAGGCATGTGTTTTATTAATTAAATAAACATGTGTATTAAACGAGTTGAATAAAATACAATATAATTTGTAAACAATTAGACTCGTTAAAATATATCATTAAAAAAAATAAACTTTAATATGATAATTATAAAATTTTGTTAAGTTAATTTTTGAAATTTATAATTTTAACTGTGTATTAGTGTTTTTATGTAATTGATAGATAAAAATATAAATTACCCTTCAATTTTTAATCATATATGAACTTGAATTGCGATTAATATTAATACATATAAAAAATTAAGAATTAATATTTGATTTAAAAAAAAATAAATTAATATAATAATTGATCAAATTTTTTGTTAATAAATGAATTAATGCTACAAATTTAAGGCGAGAGAATAAATTAAAGCATGCTTTATTGCATGATAAGTGACAAAAAAAAACTTCATTCCACTATAGACGACATCAAAGTAGGTATATATAATCTTAGTAATATATTCAATGATAAAAATATGTTTCACATCTGGCTCAATATCTCGTAGATGTACGTTAAAAGTCACCTGTTAAGGGTCAAATATGCCGGTTAGTTTGTTAGAATTTATCTGTTGAATTTCAAAGTACATCTCTTACTATTTTAATTATTTTATAAATTTATCAACGCATAAATTTAGAAATATAAAACCAAAGCTTAGCGAATAAATAGATTATTATATTACATGTGTCTCATACGGTTCAAATGAGTCGCAAAAAGCTAAGCATGATTATCTTTTACCTTTAATTAAAACTAGCATACATAAATGATTAAATTAGGGGAAAATTCAAATTAAGTATTTAAAAAAAATGTAAATTCTTAAATTTTTGTTTATGTATCATGTTGTATTACTTAATCAAATCAAAGAAAAAAAAATATAATTGATAATATAATGATTGTAAGCTTTTTTTTGAAACTATTATAATCCTTGTTACATCTAATATATTCTAACAATTGACACTTAAATCAATAATTTAACATTTCATTAGTTTATTAGTTTCTAAAAATAATTTAATCAACAAAGTGACTAATTTTGTCTGATTTATAAAAAACGGATCGGTTCGTAAGTTTCTAATCATTAAATTGTAACCGAATCAAGATCATCAATGTTTTCTAGATAGGTTCGATTTTTTTTTGAACGGCCAACTAATCAACTGCAGGGTACTCCGTACGCGGCCCCCAATGGCTAAAGGATGCCCAAGCTGGCCACTAGTTCAGACGGACGGAGCCCCTAGCCCACCAGCCACCAATTCCCGGGGAAAACCCGACCCAAGCACCCGCCCAAAGGCACGACGATGAAAGGCCGGTAAAACCGGGTGAGATCAAGAATCGAACCCAAGACCTGGGTCTTCTATCACTTCCCCCATACCTCCATCTTACCACTAGGACAAGACATCATTGGTAACTGGTTCGATTTTTAAAACACTGCTATTAAATAAGTTGCAATGTCGCATATATTGAAGGATCCATATGGTATTTACAAATAGTCAAGGGGTCCAGATGAAAATTCTTTTCAAGAATTGGCGGCAGTTATTGAAGAAGTTTATACCGGCAGAAAAACAACGAAGAATTTCCGTCTGAAGAATTCGAATTCAGACATAATAAATTCATATTTGCAAGATCGAATAGCGTATGCATATAACTTCGTTTTCTTAATCATTGATCAGATTTTGTTATCAAAGGTAAGTGAATGTTCTTCCACAGATTTATAACTTGATCACACAAAGATTGATTTGATGTTCACTGATTACATCGTCCCATCGTTAATTTGCGTTTTTCCTCAATTTTTAAATGATTGATTTTGGAAAAGTACTTGTGATTCATACACTTTTCAATCTGTATTTGTAAATTTAGAATTTTATCTGTGTGTAATTATTCATCGTCGTCTTCAATTTAACCCTAAATACGCCGACGATCGGATTGCGGGTGTACTACGATAATTTTTGGATGAATGCGTTTGGAACTTCGAACATTCTATGTGATTATATAATCTGTTAGCAAAAATTGTAGCGCCATAGAGATGAGATTCGCTTAATCATATGACTCTTTGTTGTTTTCTGCCAATTTTTAGTGATATATGATGGATCCAGATAATCTACGGTCAGACCTACTTGCCTTGAGAAGATTATACGGACTTCTTGTCAATGATGAACCATATGTAGGAGATGCAGATTCTAAAAATGTAAGTTCATTTAATCTTTTGAGTTTTGAGAATGGTAATATTATTTAATACTGCGATGATCATTTTGAGTTTTGTCTGAACCACTAGAGAGAAAGCCCTAAATTCAGATTTATTTTCTTACAATTTATCTTCTTTTCAGCATCAACTGTGTTCTTTCTTCTTTCATATGGTAATTAATGCCATCGTGTGTCTTCTGATATAGTTGGACGACAACACAAGACGATTACTCATTAATTTACTGGATGCTGCTGCAAATAAAGCTTTTGAGGCTCATGTAAAGGTATGCAATACTTCCCTGTCAAAACCCTGCTAACCATCAGGTTCAGGTTTAAAGTCGCTTTTGCTGGACTTGTGATCTTTAAGGGGGTTAAAACCAGAAAACCAGAGATTTAGGTCTCTCTAGAGGCACTTAGGTGCTTACCTGTGCAATCCCTTTGAAGGTTGCATGGAGTACTTTTTGCTTCTTGATGTCAAATTTCTTGCCTGTCATTGTGTAATATTATAACTATAATTATACGAAGATTTTCTCAGATTCTAGGTACTCAATTTAGAGAGACTTATAGTCCATGGTCAATGCTGCAAGGGCAATCCAGAGATGGACTAAATCAGCAACCTTTACCTCAGAGAAATGGAGCAACTGATGGTTCTTATTCAAGTCTACAAAATTTTGACCTTTTAACTGGTCAAGGGATTTTCAGTGAGTCAACAGATCAACCGGAACTTGCAGGTGAACCCGGTGTCAGACTGAAACGATGCCGAGTATGCCGAAAACCAAAAATCAAACAGTTGACTAAAGAGATTAGTTTTGGGGGTAGTAAAGCTTTTCCTTCAATTAACAAATTACAAAATCAGAATCATAAAAGAAGCTGGGAAGTTCAAAATGAGCCCAACATAATTGAAGGTTCAGCAGGTTCATCAAACAGTCCTTTTTTGATTGATTTTACTGATCAAGAGGATCATATATCCAGAGAAGCTTCTACTAAGATCCTACAGATAGAATCGTGTATTTCGTCTTTGCAAGTAGCAGCCAAACATTCCAGTTTTCTCAAAAATGAATCGGATTATGAACCAAAGCAGACTGGATACTTTTTTACAGATACAAATGATCCAAACAGTAGCACGAGTCAAAGGATTTGGAAGCCTAGGGACATGGATCATCAATGGGTTGATCAGGCAACAAGGTCCATGAATGAGTTAGCTGTGCAAGGTCCACCAATGGTTCCTAGCAGTCAAATAATCAGTCAACAATTAGAGGAATCGGTTGTAAACAGAAAGGAAATGTTCAATCTGGTACAAAATCAGTATGATCATATACCAGATGAAGCTTATAATTTCTTTCATAGTGATGGGATCTCTTCAAATTTAAGAAAAACACCCGACAAGAATCATTGGAATTTGTCAAGTCAGATGAACAGACAACAGTTGGATCAGTTACAGATGGCTAAAAAGGAAGCAATGAGGGGTTCAGAGATGACAGAATGGTGGGAACCATCTGTTGGATATGGTAGACCGACCAATGAACAACCAAATGAAAAGGAGGCAATGAGGTCTTCAGAGATGCCAGAATGGTGGGACCCTCTTGGATATGGTAGGAGACCCAATAAAGAACAACAAAAGGCTGATTTCTTAGGGCGAAAGAAACCTGGTAAAGCATATAATGATCAAATGGATCATCACAGAGTGAAGCATAAGGCTGTTGACCCCAAGAGATCGGATTCTGCTGCAACTCAGAGGCTTTCAGATTGTCCAGTTTCAAGCTCAATTTATTCAGGTCAGAGACAAAGTCCAATTTCTGATAATTTCAGTGACAGTGAAGGATCTTTAACTCAGCATAGGGAGGTGTACTCAGGATCAAGCAGAAGGGCCCATGAAAAGAGCGAGAGCCAGATGAATTTGGTTTCGAGTCAGGATCCGAGTCCTTCATTGAGCAGTTCGTTTGAATCTTCAGGGTCAATTTCGTCTGATTCTAAGAAGGGTTACAAAAAGGGTGACTCGAAAGAACCAAAAAGGAAAAGTAAGAGCAATAGGAACACGGTTTCAAATCATGATCAAAGTACTGAAAGAATTAGCAGCTCAAAAGAATCTTCAAGATCAAGGACAGTTCCTATAAAGAGTAGCCGTAAGGGTAACCCGAAAGAATCAAAGGAGAAAACTGAGAGCAAGATGAACACAGTTTCAAACCAGTATCAAAGTACTAACATGAGTAGTAGTTCAAATGAGTCTTCAGGCTCAAATTCAAGAATAATGGTTCCAAAAAAGGGTAATTCGAAAGAACCAAAGAAGAAAAGTGAGAGCATGATGAAAACAGTTTCAAGTCGTGATCAGAGTCCTGACATGAGTAACAGCTCATATGAATCTTCAAGGTCAAGGTCAAGGCCAGGGAGGACGGTTCCAAAAAAGATTCACCAAAAGGGTGATCAGAAAGAACCAAAGAGGAAAATTGATAGTCAGATTAACACAGTTTCAAGCCCAGATCAGAGTTCTTCAATGAGTAGTAGCTCAGATGAATCTTCAGGGTCAAAACCGATGGTTCCTAAAAAGGGTCACCAAAAGGATCGTCAGAGAGAACCAAATAGGAAAACTAAGAGCAAGATTAACACGGTTTTAAGCCCGGAAGAGAGTTCTTCCATGTGTAGTAGCTCATATGAATCTTCAGGGTCAAGAACTACGGTTCCTAAAAAGGGTCACCAAAAGGGCAACTCAAAAGAACCAAAGAGGAATAGTAAAAGCAAGATGAACACGGTTTTAAGCTCGGATCAGAGTTCTTCCATGAGTAGTAGCTCAAACGAATCTTCAGGGTCAATGAAGGCAGCTCCTAAAAAAGGTCAGCAAAAGGGTCATCAGAAAGAACTGAAGAGGAAAACTGAGAGCAAAAATAACACAGTTTCAAGCTCAGATCAGAGTACTTCTACGAGTAGCAGCTCATACGAATCTGCAGGTTCAAGAACGACGGTTCCTAAAAAGGGTCATCAGAAAGAACCAATGAGGAAACGTATGAGCAAGATAAACTCAGTTTCAAGCCAGGAACAAAGTACTTCCATGAGCAGTAGCTCATACGAATCTTCAGGTTCAAGAATGGCAGTTCCTAAAAAGGGTCATCAGAAAGAAACAAAGTTGAAAAGTAAGAGCAAGATGTACACAGTTTCAAGCCAGGATCAGAGTAGTTCCACGAGTAGTAGCTCAACCGAATCTTCAGGGTCAGGGTCAAGGACGATTCCTAACAAAGGTCATCAGAAAGAACCAAAGAGAAAAACTGAGAGCAAAATGAATCCTGTTTCAAGCCCGGATCAAAGTCCTTCTATGAGCAGTAGTTCAAACGAATCTTCTGGTTCAGGATCATGGACGCAGAAGGGTCACCAGAAAGAAGCAAATACCAACCAATTTGGGAGGTTGACTAAACTTAAAGACAAATTTGCAATCATCTTCCAGCAGCACCATTACCACCACCACCACCACCATGACAGTAAATATAAATCCATTAACAACAAATCCTTAGCTATCTGGAAGCAAGCTAAAAAGGTCATTGGTCAAAAAACAAAGAGAAAGAAGGATGAGGCTCATGAAGATCAAGCAGTCAAGAAGATTGAGGCTCATGCAGAACAAATGGTGAAGAAGACTGATGCTCATAGCCATGTAGCACAAGCGGTCAAGATGCTCGAGTATCATAGTCATGAAGAACAAGCAGAGAAGAAGACTGAGCCTCATGGTCATGGAGAGCATGCAATCAAAATACTCGAGCATCATAGTCATGGAGAACAAGCAGAGAAGAAAACTGAGCCTCATAGTCATGGAGAACACGCAATCAAAATGCTCGAGTATCATAGTCATGGAGAGCAAGCAGAGAAGACTGAGCCTCATAGTCATGGAGAGCATGCGATCAAAATGCTCGAGTACCATAGTCATGGAGAACAAGCTGAGAAGAAGACTGAGCTTCATAGTCATGGAGAACACGACATTAAGATGCTCGAGTATCATAGTCATGGAGAACAAGCTGAGAAGAAGATTGAACCTCATAGTCATGGAGAACACGATATAAAGATGCTCGAGTATCATAGTCATGGACAACAAGAGGCGAAGAAGATTGATTCTCATACTCATGGAGAACATGCGATCAAGATGCTAGAGTATCATAGTCATGGAGAACAACCAGCAAAGAAGATTGAATCTCATATTCATGGAGAACATGCGATCAATATGCTCGAGTATCATAGTCATGAAGAACATTCCACGAAGAAGAGCGAGTCAAAGGGATTGGTTCACAAATCAGGAGTTCAAAAACAGAAAGCTCAGTTACAGGCACTGGTGGGTGGTTTGTTGAAAAAATCTCATAATTCCATAAAATTCAGCAAGTCCAAAAGTGGAGGACAAAAACATAGTAGTGGTGGAAAGAAGGCACCAAAAATGCAGTGGTGGCAAATGCTACGCCAGCAGAGAAAAATAAAAAGGCTTGATAAATTACGTGCCCAAATAGACCTCAAGAAGCTCCCCTTGTAAGAATATACCTTTTAAATGATACTTTTTTTTTACTAGCTTGTGACATTTATCAGGTTTCCATAATCTCATTCTATTTATTTTATGAAAATTCAAGAAGTGGAGATTTGAATAGACCGACCAGAGGTGGAAAAATACGTGGGTTGGGCAGATATGGAAACGGGGCAAGCTTGAAAATATGTGATAAAATATGATGAAAAAAACTATATTACAATGATATTTTAGTTGTTTTAAAATAAATACGATTTAATGATGATTTATGCCTTTCTAATACACGTTAGGTGCCTTCTCATTAAAGAAAATTTTGAAAACTTGTTAAATTACATCAGCTCAATTCATGGATGCTTTTATGTATTTTGTACTAATAGGATGTATTGTATGAAGGGGTAGGTTACCATGAATTTGGCTGTTGGGATTTTTATGTTGGAGTGTTTGCTGTGGATTCTTGAAGGGCTGATGAGCTTCTTATACAAAGTAGAAGGGCTGGTGGAGTTTAACTGTTGGAGTATAAGGACCACTAATGAAACTTTGTTTTACCAAAGTATAAAAAGGGAGTTTGAGAGAGTTCATAACATAAGTAGTTATTCTCAACTCTTTTTTCTCTTCTAAAATTACAATCTTAGGGCTGTGAAAACACCACAATCATATCCTGATAAAATAATTAATTTGATAAGGTGATAAATGCTTGTTATCTGAAAATTTTAGTTTAATACAATGTAAGATTAATAAAATGTAAGAGATGAATCAAACTATGCCTAGCAAAATGAATGGGTTTGGTTGGGTTGGGTAACGGGTAAGAACGGGTGCGGGCTAGGATGGGTTTGAACCAAAGACAGTTTGGGTTTAAACGGGTCGTTAAAAAAAACAATTTTGCTAAAGTTAAAATGAGTTGTAACTAAACAAATAGTTAATTTGAATACTTTTTAATGATTTTCCTATCAAATATATTATTAATCATTCTTATCCATTGTAATCCATTATATTTACATAGTTTTAAACTTACCCATCTTGACCCGCTTTGTGTTAAGGTGTTATCCATCTCAACCCATTCTATGTCATAATGCTACCTATTTTAACCCAATATGCAAATTTGTTTACCCAAATCCACCCATTAAATTTGATATGGGTTAAGATTGTAAGGTATAAATCAAACCAACTTTAGTTTATTTAATTTAAATGGTGGTTTATTCTGAAGAGTTGTTGCATAATTGGTGCTCTTGATGTTTTGTAATCTTCTAGTAAAAAGATAATTTTTTATTTGTTTTCTATAAATCAAGATTTAATAGTGAGAATACTTCAAACAATTTATTAAAAGTGAGTTACTATTTAACAGGGGCGGCCCAACAGTTTTGGTGACCCTAAGCGAAGTAAAAAAAATGAGGACCCATATTTATCTTTTCGAGCCTAGCATGAACAACTCCGTATTAACTAACAACTAACAATAAACAAATCCATGAACAAATTACCAATCGATGAACAAATTACTAATCTAGTAGACAAATGGAATATAGATACCAATTACCAATTAGTGAACAAAATTACCAATCAAAGATGTGGGTGCTATCCTAAGGTTGTAATTGATGTTACTTAGTAACTAGTAAGGTTCAGAATCATCAAAAATCCAAATAATATTACTTAAGCAAAATCATTTCTAACACATCTACGTGCAAATACACCTATGCAACCATGAGATTCTCAAAGCTTGAAAGTTTGCTTTTACTGCATTCACTAAAAATAAATGCTTATACAGACAGATATCAACATTAACCTTCAAAAGTAATCTACATTACAATAAAAGAAAACATTCAATTTTATAACTTACAAGAAGAAGATTACTCGTTTTGAGGCCATACTACAGCAACCTCTTCATTTTATCCTTATGATTGTCCAAAATCTCACCATAGCTTCGCATCATCTACAAAACCATCCTCATCGTTTGTGAAACAATCATTTCCATCGTGAATGTCACTCATCTGCATCACAACAAGAGTTATCCCCTTCATAACATACCATGAAACCTGCATGTTCGACACAGGGACATAACACTGGCTAACATTAATTGGAACCTCAATAAGATTATGAACAACCAACATCCAATTATGAACGAAGCCGCTCAGAGAGTACTTGATTAGCCGATTGGACGATGAACAAACCTAGCAATGAAGAGTCGAAGACAGACCGAGAGAGTGAGATACTTAGACACTTAGAACCTTCGTCTCCAGTTATCCCGTTTCCATAATCATCGCCTATTCGCCTCTTTCGATTTCTGCCTATTTGACTCTTTCAACTAACTCTTCGTCTCCTAATCTCGATAGAGACTATTCGTCTCCAGATTCTTCTTTAACCCTTCCAAGGCTCCGAGCAACTGATTTTCCTTTGGGCCTCACCTTTTCTTTTTGGTTTGGGCCTCCGTTTTCCTCTTACTACTAGTTAACCAGTTTTGTAAATTCAAGGCCCATTCATACATACATATATAAAAAAAATGGGGGCCCTATTTTTTAGGTGGCCCCAAGCCCTAGCTTGGCCCATTTACCTTATTGGGCCGGCCCTGAGACTATTTAACTGTTAGAATTTGTATATGCTTAGGATGGTTTATACCAACTAGTGGCTTAAAAAATTTGAAATTGGTGTTTTCAGTTGTTTTGAAGTTTGTTAATGACAAAACAATAATATATTCTTTAAGTTCCTAAACTATACTTTTAACTTTGTGAAAAGGTTTATGTTCATTTTGTTGATTATTATAACGTGATGATTAATTTGCAAAGTTACCTTGCATTTGTTGCATTTGGTTATAAAGTTAAAATCAAGTATGATATCCAAAAGGTTTTACAAGTAATGTTTCTTTATCATATTGTTTACATTGATGTGTGTATACCTCCTATTAAATTGAATAGTTATTTCATATTAATGCTAACTCATTTGTAACTTGCCATCCAACACAACCTTTTTTTATGCTACATAACATTATTTTCCATCATAAGTCACGTATGTTTACTTAGTGGGAAGGACCTAAATTGTTGACTTTGTGTGATCACTGGTTTGATTCATGTGTAGTTTAACTTCTTTTTTTTTTAACTTCTTTTTAATTTTCTTTTATTTTTTATATTAGTTTACATTTTTTTAATTCTTATATTGTAACGTACTGTGTATTTTATTAGTGTTTAAATATGTTTACACTTATATTGTTAACATGTTCTAACTTCTAAAAAGTAAAACCCAACCCCTCCACCTGGTTTTGAGGCTCACGTCTCCACAATGCGGTATTTCGACTTCTTTGTCTTATCTGGTTAGTTTTTTTTGGTTTTTTCTTTCGTTATTTTTCTTTTGCTTTTTAAGATTATTTTTTTGTTGTTAACTTTACTAACTTCTTTAATGCATTTTAATTTCAATGTTAAGTTTTGTTGATGTTGCAACATGCGAGTCATGACAAAACTAAACACTATTTATAAGTTTTTTTTTTGTTTAGCCACGTCTATATATGTCAGCAATACATCCGTTTGGGTTCGTTATTAACTTTTAAGAAGTTTATAGTTTTAATGTTAGGTCATGTTTACATAGCAATGTATGAAGCATGATAGAACTAAACCACCGCAATTTTATGTGTTTCTTTTTTAGTTTATACTATGTTTATATCTAACACTTCATTTATTTACATTTACAAAAAATCAGTCTGCCTCTTGCCACGAAGTACGCCCTAATTTGCTTGTTGGATTTTATTTTTAAAGTTAACGTCATTAGTAAAGTTTAAGCATGTTAAATTTTTTGTTATTTGTTTTTGGCATTTGGGGGCGAATTATATACATCTTTAAAGATTATTAGAGATGTTTTTGGCATTTGATAATTACTAGATTATTTGTTTCTGACTGTTTGATTCCAATAAAGCACATGATGACTCTTGACTCAACAATGACTAGATGTGACCCATCCAAAAAATAGCTCCGCAACCCGTACTCATTAAAATCAACTGATTAACCCAACTAATTATTCTCTTTAAAACTTTTGTTTTGAAAGTTCCAAAATATACACATTAAAATGGGTTGGGTTAAACGGGTCGATTAAATAATAATAGAGTAGTTTTTATGCTTTTAGTGACATTGTTTTATTTTTAGTGATTCTTTTGCTTTAACCCGTTTGCCTTGCCTATTTTTTTTGAATAGCAATATATTTTACTTATACTTCTAAATTACTCTCAAATATTCTCTTTTGCTAAGATTAGAATCCAATACTTCTTTTATAAGAGACAGTGTCTCTATCAGGTGGACCATTCTAAATTTCAAACGTTACCAAATAGTAATATGATCAGCAACTTAGAAACTAGCTAATTTGCACGTACATGAGGACTTGCATTATGGATGTCCTAGCGGTACCCCTTGGCTTTTCAAATGGAAGGTCATGGGTTCAAATCCCTCACAAGACGAAATAGGGTTCACACGTTGAGATCAAATATCGTTCAAAAAAAACTATTGGCAAAAGGCGCGTTGTTGTAGTTTAGTCCATCAAACCTACCGCTGATTCAATTCCTGGTTGATTTTGTTTCATGACTGACAATGGTAGATTGGTAGGGAGGGCAAAGAGCCAAAGATATGATATAGGGTGGCATATGTTTTTTTGTTTGTTTAATTATGGTGGCAATCGAAACTAAGCCTATGAGTTAAATTTCGAATCATCGTATCTACCTATTCTAATAAATTAAAGTTTTTAATGATATGTTTAATATTTATGTTCCTAGAATACTTCAACTTTGATTTTCCACATCTAACTCCTATTAAATATATCTCAAATTAAATAAATAATATTAAAAATATTTTTTATACTTTTTTAGATTAATAAAAGATTTTTCAATATAGTAAAAATATATTAATATTAAGAAAGACTCTTTTTTAATAACCATATAGTTATAAAATATAAATTTTTCAAAGTGATTTCCCAAAATGAAATGTTTAAAGAAACAAACTTTGAAAAAAATAATGTTTAAATGAATTATATTATTATTTTATTAAAATACTAAATTATACAAAATTATAATCATGTTTTATATTAAAATTCATTTTTATATTATTTAAATTTCCAATTGTGACTATATTTTATATTTTTTTGTTAAACTCGTGTAATAAACATGATACTAACCTATTAAAGTAACAAAGGGAAATATTGAATGGCAAAATAGAACTATCGATCATTAAGAATATAATAAAATCATTTTCCATGAAAAATTTGGCAGTTGCATGTTTCGTTCATCTCATTACACGTAGAAACATGAAACCTAATTTCCTTTTCTTCATAAAATTTACATGAGGTTTTCCATGATTATTCTTTTCCTTCCCTTTAATTTGCATATACATATCTATAGTATATAATAAAATAATAACAATATGCCACGTGACGTAATTCTAGCATATCCACATGTCATTTGCCATGTGACATCTTTGTAGACTATCCATATGACATATTTAAAAAACTCATGAATTAATTATATTTAATACAATTAATTCAAACTTTCAAATTTAAAAGAAAAATAATATTCATTTTCTTTAAATATTAACGATAATATAATCATTTTAAACTTTTCATTTTCAACCAATAATTTCAAAAATTCAAAATTTTAAATCTCATTTGTATTGTTTAAAAAAGTATACAAATATTTATAAAATATAATTTTATTTATTTTTAAGTTTTAAAAATTATCTGTTATTTGTGTATTTATCTTTTATTATTGATTGTTTTGTAATACTTATTTTTATACAACTCTGTGTAACACACAGGTCAATAAGCTAGTATATTAATAAAATTCTCCATATGTAAGAAGAAACGGTGTCATAGATTAATGATCATCATATGAAACTACAAGGATAAATGTTTTTTCTTGCATTACCTTGTTAATAGAATTTGTTACTTTTTTTTTCAACTCAAATGATAAATGAACAATAAGAGTTTAAAGGTAAGAGATGATAAAACCAATTTATAAATGTTCAAGTTGTGGTTAACCGAACCAACCTTATGTTTTCTTCATGATCATCCAGTCAAGAATTTCTTCGCTATATGTGTTTTCTCATATCTGATATGGATAATCGTCACAATGTTTCACTAATCAAAGGTAGTGATAACTTTTTATAACAAAATATGTGAAGATAGTGTCTTTACGAACATTCACTATGTAACACCCCAACTCTGTTAGAGCTGACGTGTCACTTGATACAGTAATCAGAGACAATTAAACATAATAATTAAGTACTAATTCAAATGAAATCCTCAAATAAACAAAATCCTTTAACTAGTTCAAGCTAGAAAATAATAGAATGTCTTAAAATAAAACACTAGTAAATTCAACAATTCTTCAACTTGACATCCTGATGTGTGTAAAGTAGCTTAATTAAAACTAATAAAAACCAATACTATCCTAGACACTAAGTAATACTCTAGACTCTCTAAAACCTAAACTACTGACAGGCAAGTGTACCTATCGTAAGTAGCAAGACAAAAGTAAGTCCGGATATCGAACCCACAGACTTCTACAGACTGCAACAACTAGACTCAATGACTTATCTATACAAAGAACTTAAATTAAATTATATGTTTAAAAGGGGGGTTTTGTGATTAACTACTTAAACTAAAATTAACAATTTAGAACAATCGACTCAAGACTTAAATAATGGCAAATACAACTAGAATTCACGAATGATGAAATGACTACCTAGGGTTTACTTTATACATGTTTGAAATGTTTAGATTGATTATGGAACTAGTCAGGGAACCGGGATCTTTGAATATTAACTCATTAACAGATTAGAGATTCTTTAACCCTTTATAAAGATTTCAACTAAAATGCCTACAAGTATTTTAAACACCGATTTATGTTAATTACTCTCACAAGTTAACCAACCCATTAATGGTATGTCCAAAAAACCATATTCCTCACGGTAATAATAATTTCAACACATCACATGTAAAGGACAATAAGGAAATCCATCTTGAACTTAACATACAATACTATGTTTCAATAACCTAATCTTAGCCTTTTCACAAAGACTTTAACTAGTATTCAAACATGCAAGATATGTTAACAAATTCTCACTTCACAGTTATTGACTTTGGTTAAACATTTAAATCATTTATGATCCAATTATTATTCCTATGAATTACTACGTCTAGCAACACATCCACAAATCAAGAACACCAAGTAAATGACCTAACATACGCTCATTACACGAAAGACATTCGCCAAAGCATACGAGGACATAATAATCAGATCTCAAACATCATAAACATTCATCCACATTCAAGATTTCAAAACCAAATCATAAACCATTAAAAATCCAAACTTGTTCCACAATCAATCGTTACTACAATCAAACATGCATAGTTATAAAACCCTAGGTAGTTTAAAAGGTCTAGCCAATAGTTATCATGAACAAACAGAAAGATCTAATGTATAAACCAATGTAAAACATCATACGAATGAAAAACAAACAAGAATAAGAACCGATCGCGATTACACCCTTCGATTTGCAATCCTAGGGCCTCCCGATGATGGATCTTGCCTCACTTGCCTTCCAGAACTCTTTGGTCGCCTCCAATGTAGTCTCTGATCGTCCCAAAACCGAATGAATGCGCCTCTCCCCGTTTTCCAAAACATAAACTTGATTTTCTGAATTTCTAACCCTGTCGCGTAGCGCGACATGCACCTCCATACCCGTCGCGTAGCGCGACGGGTTCCACTACCCGACAAAATAGTCGGGTCAACCGGCATCATTAAATCAGGGGTAAAATGGTCTTTTCCAAGTGTCGCGTAGCGCGACAGGGTTCTTGTAGTCCTCGCGTAGCGCGAGGAGTTGAGAATCCAGAATTCTTTTTCCCTTTTTTCGTGTAATTGTTCTCGTTCACCCGAACACTCGTTTTCTTGATCTTTTATGCCAAAATGATGTGTTTATGACCTGCAAACATTAAATTATAGAAATGTGAAGAACCAGCATCTATCGACTCTAAAATTGACTAAAACTGTTCAAACCGAATTAAAAACAACTAGAAAAACAGATGTGTTTTACAACACATCACATCCTAAATTCCTTGATTTACTCTCTTCACACATTCTCAGTAGCCCCTTAAGTACCTGCCGTATATACAAAGAAAACCACAGAAAAGAAATACGGTTGAGCCAAAATTGCTTAGTAACGGATACAACAATAGCAACAATACGTTATTGAAACGATACAATGAGATTTGACTAAAAAAAATAAACAAGTCATATCAACAGGAAATACCTAGGGGTGTAAACGAACCAAGGCAGCTCTTGAAATACTCGGGATCGGATCGATAAAAAGCTTGAACGAGCCGAGCCTTAACGAGCCCGAGCCCGAGCTCGAGCCCAAAAATGTGGCTCGTTTAGTTATCGAGCCCGAGCTCGAGCTTTACATATCGAGCTTGAGCCGGCTCGCGAGCCTTAACGAGCTTTTTGTTTATATAATTTTTATTTATTATATTAAGTGTTTATTTATAAAATTAAATATTTTTATATATAAAATTATGATAAATATAATTAAATCAAATATTTTATGTTAAATTTGGAAAATATAATTATAAATTTAATTAAATTAGTAATTAAACTAAATAAATTAAATAATTAAAACTCTAAACGAGCCGAGCGGAGCCAAGCCGAGCTCGAGCCTGAAAATTTTCTAACGAGCCGAGCTCGAGCCTCGTAAATAAATCTCTTAACGAGCTGAGCTCGAGCCCTATTTAGTCTAAACGAGCCGAGCTCGAGCCTTAACGAGCTCGGGATCGGCTCGGCTCGGCTCGTTTACACCCCTAGAAATACCCATACGAGCTAGTCTTGGTAAACAGTGATTAGTATGTATATTGGCTGCAGCCCTAATGTACCAGTAATATGAAATGAAAGCATGGGCACACATACTTAATCATTCACCAATAACAGTCATAATAATTATCCTAGGATAGATCCATACGCCTCTAAATAAACAATAAGTGCAACAACTTAGCACATCAATAAACAGTGAGAGACGTCGTGGACTAATCGCTCCGCCACAGATAGAGCACGTCAAGGGTGCCACAATTGACGCCCTATGAACCTATAGGTGGATGTGCTCAGGTATTGAGGTCAAACGAACGATAAATCAAGTCAAAAATATTTCACTATAGGTATGCTAAGTCTCGTTAAGCAACTAATCAATGATCGGAAACATGCGATAATGAGTTCAAGTATCTAAATCTATCGCATGTATATCACATAAAAATAATCTAATACGAGTCTTATAACAATAACAAAAGAGATTCAAACAACAATAGCAATTCGGTTTAGACAAAGATAAAGTGCAACAATAGGAGAAGGGTCGGGATATGTACTCTAAACAGAATACGAAAAATTAAAGCTATGATCAAAGGACCATTAATCCGTACCTTAATTTAGCCAAAACAAGCAATGACGTTAACATCCTCAAGTTGTTTTATAACCTACATTTTAGTTATAATTTAAATTAATTTACAACCAAACTTTGCTTTATTTAATTCTTTTAGTAACTAATCTTTTGATAATAAACTTTTTGGTTGTTAAACAATTGTAAATTTTTTTTCTTAATAATACATAATTGTATAAATCTCTTAACAGTAAATAAAATAATTTGAACTATAAGTGGATTCCATTTATTTAAAATCAATGTTTTGAAAACCGGACCGGACCGGCCGGTCTTCCCGGTGGTCGGACCAGTCCGGTTAGGGGTATTGGGCCGTTTTTGGGTGAACCGGCCGGTCGAACCGGCGGTCGGACCGGAAAACCGGTGGTTGAACCGTTTTTTTATATATTTTTTTAATTTTTTTGATTATATATATATATATATATATAATTTATATAAAATCATCCGGTTCTTAAATCCGGTCCGACCTCTGACCAGTAAGGAGACCGGTTCGACGTCCAATCCGGTTATGAAAACATTGTTTAAAATATTCAAACTTCGAATTAACTGTTATGCAAATAATACATCAGCAACAAAAATCAAGTTGCTACATCTCACATGTCTACGGGAGCTGTTAGAGAGACGCCAGGGTGGTTCCTTGAACACCATTCATACGGCTCGTATAGCCCTATACTAGTCATATGGATATTTTAATTCCAACAAATTCTGACACATCACATGACTGACATGTTCTTGAGACGTCAACCATACGGCCCGTATAGGCCTATACTGCTTTTTTTAATTTTTTTTATAAAAATGTGTCTAATAATGTTACAAACCTGTAAAAAAAATTCAAAAAAAATACGTTTGTTTTACATGAGTTTTCAAAGTTTTCACACTAAAATACGTTTCTTTAATGTTATCAAGAATAATTTTAAAATAAACGTTTAAAATACGCACATACGTATCGTTTTTCATTTCAAAACAAACTACGAGCCATGATGAAGGCGGTCAGTATACTAAAAACAAGACTAAATTTAATCTATTTAACCTAAGCTAAAGACACAAAATCTAATCCTAGACCTATACTTAACCTAAACACCTAGTAATAATCGGAAATCCTAAACTAGACCGCTCCTAAGGCAAGTGTACCTGTCGGTGGCAGAATAGCTGGTGGAAGTCCGGATATCGAACCAATGGACACTAGTATAACAAACTAAACCTAGACTGTGAACTAACTAAAGTAAAAGAGGGGGGTTTTGGTGCAAACTAATAACCTGATCAGACTGAACTGACTAACACACTAAACTAACAACTATACTAAAACAACAACTAAAACTGGCACTATAACTGAAATCTAACTGCAGTGAAGAAAACTGGTGTATCTAGGCTGGGAATCAAAAGTATGACAGATGCTGATCTGGACAGACTTATGAAGGATGAAGCCTAGGATCTTAAGGAACAGACTAATGAATACCTAATGGGACCCACATCAGATACCAGGCAACTCCAATGGGAATCCTAAGGCTGTAATGTATGCACTAGTCTATCGGGTCACCTTCCGGATTTCCCGATATGCAATTGCACTCTAACAGGTGAATCACCTCCCAGATTTCTCCACCCGTTTGTATCCTAAGACACTAGAGAGCTATAAAGTTGACAACTTTGACATGGATTGACACTAACACTAAGTAGATCTAAGACAACGCCCTCCCGGGTCGTTTAACTCAAATATCCTAAGTGAAAGAGACCAACCATCTAACCTATCACCTCCCGGATTTCTAGGTTAGGTCACACATGTAAACAATCAACACTTAATGAAGTCTAATCCTATGGAATGTGATCAACAACCCATAAACTAACCTAAAACACAAAGTAGTAGGCCTAACATGCATCTATGTGTGGAAAGACCTTCCTAAACACATGTAGATCAAACATTAATCAAGTATTATCATACAACACATGCAAATATCATCAAATATTCAAACTTTACAGCTGATTACAAAGCATATACCATCCATCCATAAGCATAAATCAAGTCCAAAATCAACAAAGTTCACAACTTTATCATCCCAAACCTAGATATAACCCTAGATCTAGCCAATAATCATCTGAACAGTAACAAAAGAGGTCTGATAATAGTCTAAATACATGAAATACTACTGATTTAAACTAAGAACATGAAAAGATAAAGAAAATACTCAAAAGCAAGGTCCTTCTTCACTTCAACAAGCCCTAATCAAGCCAAATACTCCATGGTTAAGCTCCAGCAGCTCCTAGGCTCGATTAGGGTTCCAAAGACGCAGAAAAAGACCCCTGAAACGACTGGTGTCACACCCCGAGCCGGTGGGAACGGATCGGGTTTTCCCGTCTGGCGGAAGGTTCCCGGGGCGCGATATCGTTGTGATAATCGAATGATCAGATTGTTTACATAGCACATGATAAATAAATGAGAAATGCTAACACATCCATGACATAGAATTACAAGATTAAACTACAATGTATCGTTCATAATTTAACCAAGTAAATCTATCAAAAGAATCAATGAACTATATCTTGTATCTGTACAAGATATACAAAAGATGATTCATTGTTTTTGTCAACAAAAGCATGCGACACAAAATGAAGCTAGGTCTTCTAAAATTCCACTAGCTTAGTCCATGCATATAAGTAGCTACACCTGTTCGTCACCTGAGAAAACATGCATTTAAACAAAGTCAACACTAGGTTGGTGAGTTCATAAGTAAGTTAATTGAAAACCTTGATTTATTGACATGCACAATCACAATGTTAATCATGTTACTTGTATGTAATTTGTTTCACCTGTTCACCCAATGGCTTCTCAATAGTTATATTCACAAATTATGTATCATCCTAGTCGTGATGCTTATATATAGGGCATATGTAAGGCAACCAAGCCCTAGCCAACATCCCACCACATCACTACTAGAACTCCACACCACTTGCAATACAACTATTGATTTCCATCTCAATTCTCACTTGTTCATCTCATTGTTTATCACCTGTGATATCATGTATTGAAATACTATAATAAAGAGTTGTTGTCATCAAACCGAAGTATTGATAACTCTTATATGTATTAAGGATATTAGATTTATTAAATCTGTTCCTTATATTGTTCTGAATCTTGCAGGTTAACTATTGATACACTTTTAATCAATAAAAGTGTTAATTAACCCTTTGTAATGTATTCTCAATGCAACGTATAGAGCCTAAGAGGAATCCATTGTGATCCTCACGTAATCAGACTACAAGGCATCCGAATTACCTCTATCCCGCCGTGTGTACTCAATGTAGTTAACAAAATTGAATAAGAACTTGTCTTATTTCGTTATGTCAACCGATGTGAGAATGATATTGTTATCATGAAGATACGTTATCATGATTATCATTCTAAATGATCCATATGTTCACCATGTTGCCATTAAGCCGTGGTAAGAACTAGTCTTGCCACCCTTAATCCGCTGAGGTGGTGGATTGATAAATGCGTTCATACTATCGCATAGTATGTTTTTAAGTGGTAAACTAAGCGTTATAAGTACTTGACTTATCACCCTTAGTTAAATTAAAATGTTGAATTATATTTAGAAGATGTATGGTCTTCTGATCATTCATGTATTTTGTAATGTCATCATGTTTCTCTGTAATTGTTCTCAATGTTTGTTGGTGTATGAATTTCTCCAATGTTTGTCCATGTAGGAATAACTCAGTGTTGTGAGATAACTCTTACAAGTGTTGATGAATTATGAAGTTACATTATCATATTCATCTGATTGTTCGTGTAATAACATGATCATACAAGCATGCATACAATGATAAGCGATAATAAACAATTTAATATTATCTAAATCAAAGTAATAGCAATATGTTCAGCAAAACTTTTAAATAATAAAAAGTAAAGCATGTTTCTCAGCCCCGTGAGTTTAAAATCAGTTAAGATTAAAGAAAAGGGGCATATGAACTCACCTTATGTGTGAAGTGGTTGACTTAGCTTAAAAGAAGAATGCACGCGCTCTTGATTTTACTTGTAGTAGTTTTCACGATCCTGTATTGATTTCACGTGGTATTTGACTCATAAGTATCAATTATTGTGATTTGTGTGTGTATGTGTTAGCCTTAATATTGGCTAACACTTGTGGGTCTCGGCAATGATTCGGCCCTTGTTTGTTGTTCATAGATTCTCCTACATTTGATCTCATTAACTTAGATTTATCCGTTGAAGGTTTGTCTTTTTATCCCGTTCACACTTAATTTGTAAAATTCCCCAATAATTATAGTTTTAATGTGTTAGATTACATCGCCACTATATGAGTCAAAATCCATCTACCCGAATTCAAGTGGGCCTTGGGCCGAATAGGGTGAATGTGAGCCCAATAAATAAGATGGCCCAATTGGATCTCATGAGTCAATCCTTGTGGTATTGGGCCTGTGTAAATATTATTGGGCTTAATGGGATAAATCCTTCGCGTGGGCCAAGCCATTGTTATTGGGCCGCAATAGAACGAATTTGGGCCGTAAGCTACACAAAGGCTTGGGCCGGAAGTTTTCTGTTGGGCCTAAGCATTTGTCACTGGGCCGAATTGTACGAGGGTTCTGGGCCGGTTGGGCTATTGTGTTGGGCCACAAGGGGTTCGGCCGAGCTTCATGTGGGCCGATGTAGGTGTCTATGGTCCAAGGTGATTGATATTGGGCTTAGAATTGTCTTGGCCGATGAATGAAGGCTAGGGGTTCGTGGGTGAGGAAGGTTCATACACAGCGAACCTATTTGGTTTTACTAGCTAGGGTTCGGTCATGACTACATATAGTTCGATTAATGAGAACGAGCTGCATGGTTCGGCTGGAGTCGCATTGGTTCGGCAATAGGGAAAGGTTCGCCTATATTGTTTCCCGACTAGGGTTCGTGCATGGATGCTATAGGTTCGGTGGTTCCCATGGTTCGTCTACAGGGAGGGGTTCGGCTGATCACGCAGGGTTCGTAAACCTCATAGGGTTCGGTTGATGATGTCAGGTTCGCTTCAGAATGTCAAGGGTTCGGCCACGTGGGTTCGTGGGGGTTGGGTTCGTGTACTCCTAGTTCGGCAGCCTCATAGGTTCGTGAACATGTAAGGGTTCGTGGCCATCACAAGGGTTCGGCTAGGTTCATGTTGGTTCTGTGAAAGTGACAACCGAAGGTTCGGGACTTGCTGAAAGGTTCGTAGCTAGTGGTGCTTGATGTGTACAGGTTCGGCTCCCATGTCCTCCACGATCTTGCGTATATTCATCATCACCGGCAGCTTGAACCTTCGGTTTAGCCATTGTAATGATGTTACCACATGTAGATAAGATCTCGAGAGAGTTGGGTTCGAACGAAAAGGTGAGGGAACCGGCTATGGGTGTGTGTATCAAAACTCAAGGACAAAACCCTCTTTTTCGTGATATTTCAAGCATCATACCTCGATTTTGGCTGGTGAAATCTTCAAATCCTTTGTACTTTCATGTAGAGGACATCAAGAGCTACACGTGGGTTCAAGAATCATCAATTTTCGTTGAGAAATGACCAACTTATGAAGTTTTGAAGGTTGGAATGTGTAGTGAGAGAGAGATGAACGAGATTTTGATGTTAGAGAGAGAAAGTGGCTGGTTGAAATGGAAGCAAAACACCTCATTTGGTGTTTTTATACTACGGGGTGTTCGGGTTGATTTCGGTTGCTCGGTTCGCGTTTTCGTCGCGTATCCGAAACTTTACGCGTAATTTATATGTAATAATTTAAAAGAAATGTTAATTTAATTATTTTGATGAGTTTCAAAATTGTAAAACATTATTTATTTAATTTCATTAATTTATGATCGTTCGTGTCATGTTTCGTTTTTCGTTTCGTCAGATCGCGTCACCATCGCGCGTATTCCTTCGAATCGTCATTCGAACGAACACGACGATGGTTTTGCTTTCCGAATTTTGTTATCTACTTTCCAGTCGTTATTTCAGAACGTTAAACTCACAGATATGTTTGTGTGAATCGTCACCCACGCAAACACACTGTCAGTTCGTTATTCTGAAACAACCCTGTAAATTATGTTTGAATTGTATTTCCTCACTGTCGTACTCAACTAAACACCCTGTTTTCACATTGTTTTCACACTGATTTGTCGGTCATCTGATTCCTGTCATCTAGAGATATCAGATCGCAACCGATTTGTTCTTGTTATTTGTTTGAACACTGTTGTTTCTCATGTTTAGTTGTATTAACTGTACTTAGGTTTTCACCTAAACACTAACAACTATTGTTTATAATGAGTGTTGCAATACATTAAGTTTACACAAAAATACGTACAATTGTTTCTTGTATTTTGAATTCTGTTAATACAAGCACTGTTCACAAATATGTATGTACACATAGTTACTGTTGAAAGTACACGTACCGTACGGACTTGCCGGCCGGTCAGGTACTAGTTGTCACAGCTGGAATGCGATCCATTTATAGAGGGCTTGAAATTAGGGTTTTAGGCTAAAATTTCATCTGGGGCGCATAGCCTAGCGTGGTAAGCACGAGGCTAGGCTATGCGCGCGGATAACAAGGAAAATGGCGGCTGATGATGCCAGGCGCAACGCCTAGGGCCAATTAGCCACGCTAGGCGTACTGCCTAGGGTTTTCTTCTTCGTTTTCTTCGCTTTATCCACCGCACTCGATTCCGATGCCCGTTTGCCCTCATTTCCGCTCCTTCAGGACACATTCCTGCACAAAAACACTAAAATTTAAAAAGGAACTAGAATGGAATCGAAATATATACAAAACTAACGAAAACAGATTCGAATATGTACAAAAACGGATGTGTTAAACTAACACATCAAGCCGTATGGATGGTGTTCAAAACAAACTACACACGTATACCGTACGAGCCTGTGGATACCGAAAAGTTGCATACGAACCAGTCATTGATTAGGCAGAAGACGGAAGGCCAAAAGGATACTGAAAAGTTGCATGGGGAAAATCAGGTTTTAACTTACGAGAAAGTTAATGAACCGTTTGTTTTTAATGCGGAGGTTACTTCATACAAATCAAACAGGTCACGTGACATTAGAAGGAAAAAAGACGGCCCAAGGAAAGAACAAAACAACTCTGACAAAGTTGTACTGTCTATTACTTAAAAAAAACATTTTATTTTTAATAAAAAAGAAGTTTATAACTATACGGGTAGTATAGGGTCATACGGTCCGTATGCACTTTCAACCGTCAGACAAAATCTGACAAAGTCTAACAAAAGTTGACATTCATACGACCCGTATAGGGCCATACTACCCGTATGAGGCTAGATGGTGTTAACTGATTCATAGAAGGTGTCCAAATAACGCTTCCCATAAAAGAAATGGGTAGTAGCTGTGCATTCGAATTTGCTTTAATATAATACAAAGAACTCATAGATAAATCAATAAATTTATGTGCATTATGGTTGTTTATGACATGTGTATATAATACTTATTATATGACTACATGATATATACAGAAACTTGCCACCACATAATAATTATTAATGTATTTATATTTGAGAACATCAAAATATGTGGTTATTTTTATTTGTCCAACAATTTGTGGCCTACCAGAACCATCTTTCGAATTATTTGCAGGTAGGTATGTGTGTGTCCATATATATAGGATTGGGATCAAATAATAACTTATGGATAGAACAATAACCCATTAATTCAAATCTAATAGCTAATCAAAAAGTTGAGTGTATAGGATTGTGCCACATGTCATGTTTCATATTTAAATACAGAAGGGTATGTTAGTCATTTGTACCATTTTAAAAATCTAGAATTAATTTGGTGGTACCATGTGTCACTTTCTAATATATTATAATATATCTACTTTTTGTATTTAAAGTTTACACTCTCTTTTTTTATAAATCCATAACTTTTTTATCCTATAATATTTTTTAATAAAAATTGCACCATTTTACTCGTCTTATTTTTCTCTTTAATTCCGTTATAGTCTTGACTATGTTTTTTTAATTTTTTCGGATGTTCGTATTTACATCAATGTAACAAATATTAACATTACACATTATTTGTAACGAATTGTAACTAATTTTGGTTTACATTTTCGTAAATTAAATACGGGTTACGTTTAGGGTGTAAACGAGCCGATCCAATCCCGAGCTCATTAAGGCTTGAGCTCGGCTTGTTCACACAAAATAGCTCGATAACACCCCTGCTATGTTGTATACAACAATAACAATAACCTTACCTACTATATTCTCACTTTTCAGTAGGATCTGGGGGAAGGATAGATACAAACCTTACCCTATTCCAATTGAAATAGAGAGCATGTTCCGAAAGAGTCCCCGGCTCAAAGTTATCGTTTAAAGTCGATCATCCCAACGATTTTAACGTTATTTTCACAAAATAATTAAAATAACGTTAAAATTAGTGCACTTACTTTTGCCCTTTAAGAGCCCACACATATATAAATTATGTGTGCACCGCAGATGGGGCGACTATGTTGTATCATTTATTTATTTATAATGATGTAACAAATATGGTTACATTGTTGTAAATAAATATGGTTACATTGTATCAATTATTTAATTACAGTAATGTAACAAATATGTTAGGCTCACTTTAATTTACATCGTAAACGTAGTTCATTTTTAATTTACAACAACGTAAACAAAAATTCGTTACAAACAATGTGTTATGTTTATACTTGTTACATTGATGTAAATACGAACATCCGGAAAAAAACTAGTCAAGAATATAACGTAATTAATGAGCTCGGGATCGGCTTGGCTCGTTTACATTCCTTAACGTAATTCCTATTTAATCTACAACAATGTAAACCCAAATTCGTTACAACTCGTTACATTGGTGTAAATACGAACATAAAAAAAATAAAAAAACCTAGTCAAGACTATAACGGAATTAAAGAGAAAAATAATACGAGTAAAATGGTGCAATTTTTATAAAAAAATATTATAGGATAAAAAAGTTATGGATGCATAAAAAAAGAGGGTGTAAACTTTAAATAAAAAAGTAAATATATTATAATTGTAACGAACGGTTTTAACAGTCACGACTGTTAATAAATAAATGTTATTATGTTTATAAAATTATGTCGGGATAATAATATAATAACATTTGGGGTATTAAGGTTAAATAGTAACTAACTTGATTAGGTTGGTTAAGTAAGTTAACTAGTTTAAAAGATTGAGGGACTATAGTTGTCAAAACCTCAAACTTGTATTTAGATGGAATAAATGTTGACTTGAGTCAACATTTCAAGATATTTTCTATCTTGTGTATGTGTGTGTTTACGTGAGAAGCAAAAAGGGGGAAGAAGAAGAAAAGTAATCTAGCTTCCAAATTGGTGATGATCTTGGGATTTAATCCAAGTTTGAGTAGCTAAATCACTTCCTTTGGTAATTTCCAACTATTAGGTAAGTGAATTTGATGTTCTTCTTCTAGTTCTTGAAATCTCTAGAAATATGAAATTGTGTGGGTTTCATCAAAACATGAATTGGGTGTTATCACTAGCAAAAGATTGTTAGTGTTGATTGTTTAAACATGTTTTAAACACCCAAACATAGATTCTTGCATATAGAATCAATAGATGATGGTATGCGAGTGGGGTAAATTATGTGTGTTGGAGTTCACATATGAGCTTGAAGAATTAAGTTGAAAAATGAAGCTATGTTGATATTTTGATTCAAGAGTGTTGTAAAAACTCAACAAAATCTATTAAACTTATAGTTTTATAGAGATTGAGTATAAAATGGGATTTGGATAATATGAAACGTTTAAGAAAATGTGTAGGAGAAATCTTGCACATAAGTTGTTTGTTGAAATGCCAATAGTTGACTTTTGGTCAAAGTTGGTGAAGTGAATCATGAAACTTGTTTGAAGTGATTGTCATTGTAGAATAGAGAATTTGATAGTTAATGAATTGACTTACATAAGTCAATGTAAATCTTAACTAGAATGATAGATAAGAGAATTGAAATGTGAAATAGGTGGTGGTATTGGAAGTGCAAAGGAAAGTCAAAGAGGAAGACAAATCACCATTTGTTAATCTCTAATCCTAGTGCTAAGGTAAGTTATCTAACTTGCTAAACACCATATTTGTGATGTAGAATAGTCTACTAATTGAATTGGTTTGTCTATGAATGGTTTGATTCATAGGTGTTGTTTGTTGATTGTGCAGTTTGACTTATTTAGTCAAACTGTGCATATCAAATTTTATGTTTGAGTTGTAATAATGACATTGAGTGTTAATTGATGATCTAGTCTCACAATTGAATTAAATTGGTTATGAATTGTTACATTCATAAAGAAATAGAGTTTGATTGTGTGGTTTGGCTTATTTGCTCAAACTATGCATATATCAAAATATGGGATTGTGATTATGTGTAGTCCACTAATGGAGTTGAATGGACTATGAATTGTTGAATTCATATCTGAATGGAATTGGTTATGAATTATTGAATTCATATTTGAATTGGATTAATTATGAATTGTTTAGTTCATAATTGAAATTGGTTTGAGTGTTAGGTTTGACTTTATTTAGTCAAACTGCATAAAGATTATAATGTTTGAATTATGACTTGTGTAATTGAATTGAATGTAAATTGGTTGGTAAATCTATGATAGAAGTATCTGAGGATGAATATCATAGAATCATGGTTTATAAATGTTTATAAACCTATGAATTGTTGGTTGATATAAAATCTATGATGGAAGGACTTGAGTGTGAATATCATAGTATGAGTGGAAATTGTTGATTACTTCACCGCTTGAATGTGGAAGTAAATTTGGTAAGTTATGATGGAAGTACTTGGGTGAGAACATCATAACTATGTTGAATATCAATTTGCCACTTAAGTGTGGTTTAATTGATTTGAATTGGTTGAAATTTGATGAATTGATGGAGTTGATTTAAAATCTATAATGGTAGTACCTTAGAGGTGCAAATTATAGTAATTATTGATGAAATATGTTTGGTTATTGATTGAATAGCAAACGAGTTAATATGAAAGGAAAATTTAGGAGTTAAATTACTTTTGGTGATTTTGACCCGTTTGGGAAAAATAATGCATAAACTATGTTTAGTGTGCATTTATTTGTTTGAATTCATTATAACATGATTCAAACATGATAATAATACATACAATATGTATGTGGATGATTTAATGGAGTTTTGGATGCGTCATAGCGTTAATTGCTTGATTTTAGAATTTTTACCTGTTTGAGTGAATTGATTCACAAATGGAATTAATTGGTTTCAAATTATGTCTGGATATGTAATGATTTGAAATTTAGGAGTTGATACTCCATATAATATGCATTGGGAACTTGGGATTTAGTTTTGAGTGGTTTAGAACGATCGAAAGCGGTTTAAAAAGGTCAAAACGCGTGAAATGGAAGAAAACCTGCACCCTGGGCTGTAGGCTACGGGTTTGCTGTAGGCTACGGCAGCAAGGTTCTGTTCCAATGGGCTGTAGGCTACGACAATGTGGTAGCCTACGGCGATGGAAATCTAGATTTGTCCGTTTTTGACGTTTTAAACGCGTTTTAAGGCCTAGAAACCTTCCGTTTCGAACCATAACTTATATTTGGATAATCTTACTTAGTTCTCATGAACTAATGGTGAAATTATATATGGTGTTTACAGGACGAAAATAGATGATGCGTTAAAGCTCATGATCGGGCGCGTAAGTTGAATGTTCAAACGTTTTGGTAAATTTTGGTTGTCGGGTTTTCATACAAACTATTGTATGATGATTTTTGAATGTAATTAGTAACTAATTAAGTACATATTACATATAAAAAGGTTGTTGACGCTTCCGCATAAATATTTGATAAAGTTTTGAATTAAAACTTAACTAGGACCTATTTTTGACACGTGTATGCGTGTATGGATTTTGGGTGTTACAATAATATATTAGAAGATGACACATGGCACCACCAAATTAATTCCAGATTTTAAATATGGTGCAAATGGCTAAAATATTCTTCTTTATTTAAATAAGAAAGATGACACATGTCACAATCCTATACACCCAACTTTTTGATTAGCCATTGGATTTGAGTTAATGGGTTATTGCTCTATCAATGGGTTATCATTTGAACATTTCCATATATATATATATGGGAAAAGTGTGTGAAACCCATCAAAACGGCGTAGTTTTGATTAAATCTCATTAATTATGGTAATTTTTTTGTTCCTATTTTCACTCCATAAATTTTGCACATACCATAATTAATGATATTTAATCAAAACTACGTCGTTTTGATGGGTTTCACACCTAAGTTAGGTGCTTAACAACCTCATATTCACTTTCCTCTATATATATATGTGTGTGTGTGTGTGTGTGTGTTATCGTTGGATGTTCGAACTAGATTGAGAGTTTACGGGTTCTTGACGATTATTAATGCTTCGCCAATAGCTTTCTACAGTGGCTTGTTCTTGCGTGCTAAGAAACAACGGTGGTGTTCGACGAATTCGATCAACAAAAGATTTATAAACTGTGAATCAAGAAGACTATTATCGACTTACGCAGCATAAAAGGAGAGTATCGAACATAAACAACCGAGTTTAACATTATCTTTAGTCAAAGAAAAACAGTAGATCGGTAGTGTCACCGGAGTTGTTTCATGACAGCGCGTCAGAGGCTAGTTATATCTTGAGCAAGATCAGTGGATGTGAACAATAACCCGTGGTCAACACTGAAGCCTCTGCTGTGGTTTTCAGAATTCAAACGAGATGAATTAACAAAAGAAAAACACAATTTTATTGATTGAAATTTTTGGTACAAGAAAAACCAACATATCTAACCCTGTTTATAATAAAACAAAACCCAAAAAGTCAAAGTTTATCCCTACAAAACCTGCTGAAAAAAACAAAACTAATCCAAAACCTAATTTAAACTTTAAACCCTATTAGATAAATCCAAAACAACTAAAAACTAAACTTTCTAGCTTTAACCCTTAAACTAATTAATATTACAAGATTAGTCCAACAATCACCCCCTAATCTTGTAATCCCATTCTTCTTTCAAAGCAAAGGTATTGAATCCTCGTCCACCTGTTTCAAATTAACCCTTTCTTTCTTTTCATCCCAACTAGGACATTCAGCCACATAATGTCCAAGTTCATTGCACTTGAAACACCTTATACGACTCTTGTCTCTCTCTCTTTGACCTCTGTTTTGTTGAAATTGTCCAGCCCTTTCTTGACCAGCCATGCAACCTTCACCCCGGTCACTTCCTTGATCATTGTGGCTTGAACTTCCTAGAGCACCCCGTCCACAGTGTTCACAAAACAAGTGTTTTCCTTTCACCTTCGAGAGTAGCATCTTACCATGTGATTCTCCTCCTTGATCTAAGTCTTTTATGCACTCCTCATATGCCTTTAACCTTCCAACAGCTTCATCAAACTTCATGCTATCCAATTCGAAATATTGTTCAATTGATGCTACGATTTGAATGAATGATCTAGGCATCGAGTCCAATAGCTTCCTCACCATTTGTCCTTCTTCAAAAGTAGTTCCAAGACCCTTTGCCTTAGATACCAGCCCACTCATCTTTCCTGTGAAATCATCAATTGATTCATCCTCCTTCATCTTAAGATTTTCGAATTCCCTTCTCAAAGTTTGAAGTCTTGTTGTTCTTACTCGATCCACCCCCAAAAATCTTGTTTTCAAAGCATCCCAAACTTGCTTAGCTTCACTATAACCTGCCAGCTGTAAGACCAAATCTTCGGGTATTGCTTGAAAGAGGAATGCAAGTGCCATCTTCGCCTTTCTTTGATCCATAGCAGCCCCAATTGTAGGTTCCACCGATTCCCACAACCCGGTTGCATTCATGAACTTTCTCACCCTTATTGACCATACTTGATAATTGGTGTTTCTCAAAGCTGGGCACTGGTAGCTCATAGAACCTGTCTCTCGTGCTGGAACAATTACCGCATCCTCTTTTCCAGCCATTCTTCCCCATGTGAATAAGCAAACAAGTATCTACCTTGATCGGATTTATTGTGAACACCTCCCTGATCAATCTGCCCCTACTATTGATCACCAACACGACAAGCCACTGCTTTTCTGTCTCCCTGGTTGCTAAACGACTACTTTAGCCCTTGTCGATCTCGTTTCACTGCACCCCAAGTTCGTTGGTCTTTTCCTGTCGCACAACAGCCCCCTGTTGTTCACGGCTGAGAGATAATTCACACAATCCGACTTTACTTCCTGCGCCTTGCTAAATCAAAACGATCAGCTGCTGATTACCGAATCAGGACCTGTTGCCTTCCGTGAACAGTCGATTTCCGATCGCGGGTATGAGCTTTCCAAGCTCTGATACCAATTGAAGCCTCTACTGTGATTTTCAGAATTCAAACGAGATGAATTAACAAAAGAAAAACACATAACTTTATTGATTGAAATTTTTGGTACAAGAAAGACCAACCTATCTAACCCTATTTATAATAAAACAAAACCCAAAAAGTTAAAGTTTATCCCTACAAAACCTGCTGAAAAAACAAAACTAATCCAAAACCTAATTTAAACTTTAAACTCTATTAGATAAATCCAAAACAACTAAAATCTAAACTTTCTAGCTTTAACTCTTAAACTAATTAATATTACAAGATTAGTCCAACAAACACCTGTCTCGTCCTAAAGAAACGTGGTAGTTAACGCAGCAGAGTCGCTCGATCAAAGCTTGTGTGGTGGTGATCTAGTGTGTGATGAAACTGAGATACGTAAGGCATAATCCGGTGAATGGCATCGTGAAAATATAGACCTATTCTTTGGTGATTTTGTTGCAGATGGGAGGTGGTGTCCGATCAAAAAGGAAAACGTGATTAGGTGGTCAACATTTCAATTTATTATTATTATTAATTTTGGGTTATTTCACACTATGTCAAGATCGTGAGCTACTTGTTGGAAAAAAAAAAGATCGTGAGCTACTTGTTGGAATTTTACCAACTTTGGACAGTTATAATTATATGTATTTGTTACGTATTTAATTATTAAAAATAAGGTTATGTTCTATAATGTGAGAGGTTCACAACGAACTAAACTGAGTCCAAAAGTAAGTTAAGATGAATGAGATATCGAAGCTTAAAAGTGTGCAGTTGAAAATATTAAAAATGTGAAATAAGTTTGTCCCACATTGATGAAAGGATAAACCTTGTGTGAGTTTATAAGTGGGAGCTTATTAGCATAAGCATTATCAAATGCAAAGAGTTGAGCTTGAAGGGTGCCAAAGCATGTGGCCGTGCCTAGGCCTGGCATTCGGCAATTTCGGCTCCGGGCTAGGCGGACACTTTTTGCTCCGTTTCAGAATTCATCAATGATTGCTAACTACTGAAAGGAATCAATTGTTGTTCCGTGGTTATAGATTAGTTGTTATGGATCCTTGGTTGCTGCAACTGATGGATCGTCAATGGTTGTTTATTAGCTGTTAAAGAAACAACAGTTTCAACTGACTAATTCAATTTTCTGACTGTTAGACAAAACTAATTAGCTGTTTCAATTGCAGACATTAATTCTTGTCTGTTTCAGGTACTGATCTATCAATATAAATACAAGGTTGTGTACCTTGGTTGATACACATTGAACACACTGAAAAATTCTGAAACTCACTGCAATACACACTTTCTTCTACAATTTATTTTGTTATCCATACTCTTGTTTCAGTTATCATTTCAGGTGCTAGGTTAACTCCGACAGTACATACTGTTCCGGCTGTTGTACCCTGAAGACATAAGAGATTCACCTTGGTGGATCGAAATATGTTTTAAGGGACCTCTGAACAATAATCTTCAGCCAACACATGTTTTTTCTTGTTATTGTTTTAATCCCATGTTTTCATTGTAATTCTATTTTTATTGTAAATGTTTGAGTATTCAGTTTTATTTGAAATTGTATTGTAATCTGAAATATTAAAATATTAAAATATTTATATTATTCTGTGAACGATGCTTATACACCAATATCATCAACAAATGATGATCAAACTCACAAACTAATCAGTAGTGCAAATCCTAGTAACATCCCTCAATACAATACAAAAGAATAATGTAAAAAGATGAAAAGAAAATGATAAACAAGACATCCTATTTATAGCCTAGTTCAGAAAACCAAGAAGTTTGCTATGCTAGCTTGACTATCACATATTCACACCAAGTGATCCCACCTTGGTTTTGCAATTTGAAGCTTGTATGAAGTTTTATCCGCTTTTGTACTTTACTCTATAGTGATTTTTAGTTAATTATTTTTTTTATAAAAACATCACATTTAGCAAGAATTTAACTAAAAATAGTTAAGTTTTCTTTTGATTTTCGAAGGCAAATATATATTTTTTTTCTTTGGAATTGTCTTAAACCAAGATAAGTTATGTCTTATACGAAAGGTATAATACTAGACTTGTTTATCATAAATTATTCTTACAAGAGATTTGAAGATTAAAAGCCAGTTTATAAAACCATTTTAATTAACTTGCAAATAAAAACTTTGAAAGATATTTTAAGTTTTATAGAATTTTACTATGCAAGAGGTATATAATTTTTTTTAACTTGTTATCTTAATTTATTAGGTTATTAATCTCTCTTGATCCAACATTTTTTTTGATTTATTTGTTGAATATCTTGAAGTTAATTTAAATCACTCAAAAATGATTAATATAAAATGCTTAAAACATGTATGTGATATCTACTCATCTTTGATGAAATAATACTATTTCAAGTTATAATTAGCTAGTTATTATCAAAACTAAAAAAATAATTAAACTATAAACACTATTATGCTAACAATCACCTCCCTTTTTAATAATGGCAAAATTTTCAAAATTAGAAACTACTAAAGATTTTAACTTTGAAGTATTAAAACTATTTATGACTAGAACTATTAAAAGTTCATAATCAAATATAAATAAGTTAACATGTCATACATCTTGATATGACTTTCTTATTTAATTCAATTCCTTATTCATCTTGAAAACTTGATCATGCATATCTTGAAATTTCCTTTAAAGGTTGGAGGTTACCATTTTTCTCTCCTTTTTGTCATTAACAAAAAGTTTTGAGATGAGAACACTCTCTCTACAAGAAAGCTCTCCCTCAACATATACTTTTATATAATTCCAAAGGTGAACCTCTATTCAGGTCAAGTGTTTCCTATAAACTTTTTTAATGTTATATATGCGATTTGATCTTGATAAATCTCTAAGAAATTTTGTCATCGGTTCTCATGAAACTTTAATGATCATGATGAAACTCGATTTAAAGCATTTTAAAACAAAAAACTAATAAAACTAATGCCACCATAACTTAATATGCATTACGTGTAATGTAACTCAATTGCCTTCTAAAGTCTTTCCCTAAATATTAATTTCTACCAATTGTGCTTATTTATTTATTGAACAACACTATGTTACTCTTACTCCTAAACTACTATCAAATACTCTTCTCTTGCCTGAATTTGAACCTAAGATCTCTTAAACTACTTTGTCAATTGTGATTACTTATTTATTAGTTCTTTTTTCTTTCTTAATAATAATTTTCTATTTAACCCGTCTTTGATATACTTGAATATTTGAACTAAAGTGCAGCATCACTTTAACTCCAATGGTTGTACCATTTTGACCCAGCCTTTCACATACCATTTATTTGTTAAACAATTAGATTTTTTCATATGATTTAGTCATCTTGATATAATTTAAAAATTAAAATTGTTGGAGTGATAAGAAACCTGGTTGATTTGGGTATAATTTGTGAATTTAAGTAATATGGAACAGTTTTATAAAAGAAAATTTGGACCTTATCTTCTTTAAATCTCGAAATTATTAATTTGAATAGTATTCTTTTGAATTATATCAAAAGAAAATTAATTTATCATGTAAGCCTTAGCAATAAGATAACAAATTAACAATTTAGCATACTTGTATTATTCATTTGTGATTTAATTTAGTTTTATTAATTTTTGAGTTAAGTGCTTATTTCATCCCTGTGGTTTGTTTATTATTGCCATTTTAGTCCAAAACCCTTTTTTATTGCCTATGATACATTGTGGTTTTTACATTTTTGCCATTTTAGTCCATCCACTAACTCCATCTAATTTATCTAGTTAACTCTAGGGTTATTTTTGTCTTTCTCTTAAAATATGTTGTAAATAAATAAACTTGCTCAATATTACCCACACCCTAATTCCCAAATTACGGCATCAGCAAGGATCAAAAAGAACGTCTTCAAAAATACGCCGAGAAGCAAACGAACCACGGCAATCACGCAATCCCCATCGTTTTTTTTCAATCTGTTCATCGATGAATCCCAATCGTTTTCTTCAATCGTGATCTTGATTAAGGTAATATATCACTTTCTTTTAAGGTTTAGGGTTTACGAATTTTACAAAATAAACAGTTTCATGTTGATTGGTTCATATAGATCGATTGTTCATCATCCTTATCACACAATGGACGTCACTTTATGGTTTATTCGTAACATTCATGAGGAGTTTGATTCAATGGGTGTTTATGGTTCGTTCTTTTTTCATAAAAAAACAAAGTCTTCAACTTCTTCTTGGTTGTCTTTTTGACTGGTAATTTAATCTCACGTTCTTCTGCTTTCTTACAGGTCAAAACTCTAATTTATTCTCATTGAAGGTGTACCATGGAGGTCGATTTAGTAAGTTACCAGGAAGACAATATGTTGGTGGTAAGATCAGTTTTGTTGACATGATTGATTTTGATGAATTTTCATTGCATGAGGTAAATTCTATGATACAAGAAATTGGTTATCCAAAAGATGAAGAGTTTTGCTACTATTTTAGGGATTCAAATCGTGACCTTGATTTTGGGTTAAAAGCTTTAAGGAATGACATGGAAGTTATAGAGTTACTGAAATATGTTCCGAATAACAAGATCATTGAATTGTTCACCTCAACATCATCTCAAAATGATGTTTTTGGTGATAGCATAAGACATCTTACCCTTGAAAGGAATCAAAATGTTGGTGATCAAGGTATTGACTGCACTGTTGCTAATAACACCAATGTAGAAGAAGATGACATGGTTGATGATGCTTATGATGTTAAAACTGATTTTGAGGCAACTAACTTTGAGAATATAGATTTGATAGTTGATAAAGAAAATGACATTGTGGATGTTCAAGTTGATATGACTCATTTTAGATCAGCAGTTAACTCAAACTTGGAGTTAAGTGATGAAGAAGTTAATGATCTTGAATATGACGAGGTTGACCATGATGACTTTGATAGCTTAAGTGATGAAGATAATGATCCCCTTCTAAAAAGAAATATAAAAAAGCTTAGGAAAATGAATAACAAGAAAATGAAGGACATTGGTCACAACAAAAGGACATGCAATGGTCAACGACAAAATGGTTAAGTTTTTTTAATGGTTAGTTTTTTAATATGCTTTGTAATTGTGACTTTGGTGGCTATCGTTTTACTAGCATTATGGCCAATTTTTGTTGCGCTGAACTAGGTTTGGTGGTCTATCATTTTGGCCAATTTTTGTTGCATTGACTGGCATTATGAATTTTTTGGCAATGCCTAGTGACTCTTTTTGACAATGCCTTGTTAACTTTTGTATTTTAATCTATCTAGTGAAATTACTTACAATGTTACATATTATAATTGCAGTAAAAACTTATATGTTGAAGATTTCATAATTTTTTGAATGAATTCATTTTCTTTTAAGCCAAGGGGACCCATTTTGTTAAGTTTGGCTCAAAATTGACCAGAACTAATAATTATTTTTTTTTGTCATTTTTATTAAGTGATGACCACAAATGAATTAATCACTTATTAAGTATTTTAGGAAAAAGACTAAAATAACCTTAGAGTTAATGGATAAATGGGATGGAGTTAGTGATGTGGACTAAAATGGCAAAAATGTGAGAACCACAATGTATCATAGGCAATAAAAAAGGGTTTTGGACTAAAATGGCAATATTAAACAAACCACAGGGATGAAATAAGCACTTAACTCTTAATTTTTTGAATGACCCGATTTGAGATAATAAATTCAAAAAATGAAATACTTTAACGGCGGACAATAGTCCACAAAAAATTTCCAACTATCCACATGAGAAAATTTGGTGACTTTGTCATTTTTGCTAAACCACATATCGATGACAACACATATATAGAGATATGTAGTCAAAATCTTGATGAATTTAATGTTCATAAACATGAAATATGATTCTAATGGAATCCGGATGGCATCATGTCATGGTCTAAAGATAGATCATGACCGACCCACTGATGGTTCAGAGAATTGAAAGAAAGATGAACGAGAGAATGATTTACTGTATTATTCTCATTAACAAACTTCTCAAAGAGAATGCATTATATAGCATTCATACAACATACTCAACAAACTAACAACTTGACTAACTACCCATAACAAACAAGTTTGAAGTAATTTCATCACCCTCCCTTACTTCAAACTCATGCATCCCCACTTGAATTCTAAAATAGACAAACTTTTCTTTAGTCACAGCTTTGGTCAGCAAGTCAGCTAGCTGTTCATTAGTTCCACAGAACTTCAATTGGATCAACCCCTGTTTAACAAGATCACGAATAAAGTGATGTTTCAACTCAATATGTTTAGACCTACTATGCATAATAGGATTTTTGGAAAGGTTAATAGCTGACATATTATCACACAGCAAAATTGTAGGCTTGTCTTGAACTATACCCAGATCATTAAGCACTCTTCTTAACCAGATTCCTTGACAAGCAGCGGAAGTTGCAGCTATGTACTCTGCTTCAGAACTAGAGAGGGCAACAGAAGATTGTTTCTTAGAACTCCATGACACAGCCCCATTACCAAGCATAAAAACATTGGCTGATTCTATCATCACCACATCCAGCCCAATCACTATCAGTGTACCCCACCAACTCAAGCTTTCCCACTTGATCATACCAAAGCCCAAATCCATAAGTTCCAGCAATATACCTCATAATCCTTTTCACAGCTCCTAAATGTATCTTTGAAGGCTTCTGCATGAATCTGGAAACCAGGCTAACTGAGTAAGCCAGATCTGGCCTGGTATGAGTGAGATATATTAAACCCCCTACTGCGCTTCTGTAGTTTATCTCATCAACCTTGTCAGCACCATCATTACTCAATAATTTCTCACTAGTGTTCATGGGGGTACTATCTGGGCGCATATTGACCATCTTGAACTTTAACAAAAGATTTCTTGCATACTGACTTTGAGAGATGAACACACCTGTATTGGTTTGAGTTACCTCTAATCCAAGAAAGTATCTGAGTAGCCCCATGTCAGACATTTCAAATTCAGACTCCATACTAGTCTTAAATTCGTGAATCAGTTCCTTACTAGAACTTGTGCATACTATGTCATCAACATACAAACACACATACATGATTCCTTGATTTGAAACTTTCTTGACATATAGAGTGGGCTCACTATGACTTCTTGTAAACCCATGCCTCTCAAAATAGTCATCTATCTTTGAATACCAAGCACGAGGTGCTTGCTTCAGACCATACAGTGCCTTCCTGAGTCTGTACACCAGATCCTTGCTTCCTTTTTCAGTGAATCCCTCAGGTTGTTGCACATAGATCTCTTCATTGAGTTCACCATTTAGAAAAGCTGTCTTGACATCTAGCTGATGCAGTTCCCAGCCTCGATGAGCAGCTATGGATATCACCACTCTGATGGTTTCAAACCTGGCCACGGGTGCAAAGGTCTCAGTGTAGTCTACCCCCTCTATTTGTGAGTAGCCCTTGGCTACCAACCGAGCCTTGTGCCTGGTGATTTCACCATTGGGACCAACCTTTGTTTTGTAAGTCCACTTCACACCTACAGCAATCTTTCCTTGTGGAAGAGAAGTGAGTTCCCAAGTGTTGTTCTTTTTGAGTGCAGCCATCTCCTCTTTCATGGCCTGCTGCCACTCTGGGTATGGAGCTGCTTCTGAATAAGTGGTTGGATCACAGATATTTAGGGCAAATAGTTGTGTTTCCTCCGCCGGTGTGTCATTTTCGGTATGGTAGTCTCTCAGCCATCCCGGTGGCCTGCTGGTTCTTTTTGACCTGCCTGGGGTTGTCTCCGGAGGCAGTTGGTGGCTGGTTGAGGGATTTTGATGGCTGGTTGAGGAGTTAGGCTGGTTAGAATTTGATTGGTGGTTAGGTAGGGTGGAAGGGTGGTTTAGGTTTGCTGTGTGAGAGGTGAGTTGTGTGGTGGATGCTGATGGGTCTTCATTGGTAGGGTCGTGTGACAGGTCATTATCATCATCTGAGAGGGTGGCAGGAAAAGGATCTGAAAAGTAGGTGGGCCCAAGCATGGGCTCTTTTGTACCGTTATTGTTCCAAGGCCATGCACTGTCCTCGTTGAATATGACATGCTTTTGCACTGTGAACTTCTTGGATATTGGATTATACAGCCTGTATCCATGACTTGGTTGTGAATAGCCTACAAAAAGACACTTCTCCGACCTGTGGTCAAGTTTCTGTCTGTTTTGTGGGGGTATGAGGCTGTAGGCAACGCACCCGAAGACTCTAAGGTGGTGCACAGTGGGTTTGATGCCTCCCCACTCCTCTATGGGAGTTTTGTTAGGCCTGGCCTTGGTGGGGAATCGGTTGAGGAGGTATACGGCTGTGGCAACACCCTCTGCCCAGAAGTGGTTGGGCATTTCTTTGTGTTTCAGCATGCTCCGGGTGAGTCCCATGATGGTGCGGTTTTTCCTTTCCACTACCCTGTTGTGTTCAGGGGTGTGTGGAATGGTTAGTTCTCTCCTAATTCCACATTTGGTGCAGAATTGGTTGAATTCTGATGAGCAGAACTCACCCCCTCTGTCGGTTCTTAGGACCTTGATGAAGTTTTCGCTTTCTTTTTCAACCAGAGTTTTGAAGAGTTTGAACTGTTCAAAGGCCTCTGACTTGTGTTTGAGGAAGTAAACCCAATTCATGCGAGAGTAGTCATCTATCAGAAGTAGGTAGTATAGACTACCTCCTAGGCTGGGGACCTGCATGGGGCCGCACAGGTCGGCGTGGACTAGTCCTAGCCTCTTGGTTGCTTTCCAGGACTCAGAATTGAAGGGAAGCTTGTGTTGCTTCCCCATGATGCAGCCTTCGCATGGGTCTTGTAGGTTAATAGGGGGTAGTCCGCGCACCATCTCCCTGTCTGATAGTTGCTTTAATCCAGAGAAATTGAGATGGCCATACCTTAAGTGCCACAGTGTGGACTCGTCCTTGATTGTCTTTGCCTGACTGAGCTCCTCCCCCTCGGTATCTTGTGAGGCGTCAAGTAGGAACATGTTGTTTTTTGAAACATTTATGGACATGAGGTCACCTCCTGTCAATTTGTTTTTGATGGTGCATCTTCCTTCTTCGAATATCAGCGAGTAGCCCTTCTTCATCAGCTGGCCAACGCTCAATAGATTGTATTCGAGCCTGGGTGCGTAGTAGACATCATCAAGCAGTTTGTACCTGTCATTTCTTGTGGGTATCCTCACCGTGCCCCTTCCTTCTACTTCTAGTTTCTTTTTATCTCCCAGATTCACCTCGAGCTTGAATGTTTCATCCAAAGCTGTAAAGCTTTCTTTGGAGCCGGTCATATGGTTAGAGCAGCCTGAGTCTAGGAACCACAGGTGCGAGTTGTGCTTGACATTCCCTGTACTGGCTACGAGTGCGAAGTCATCGCCATCTTGTACTGGAGCCATGGGAGAAATAGCAAAGAATAGGTGCGGTTCTTCATGCATGGTGGGCGTTTGCGGGTTTTCTTCGGTGACTACTTGGGCCTGATTCTCTTCATTGAACCAGCAATCTTTTTTCACATGGCCGTGCCTGTTGCATAGATGGCACTGAGGACCACGGTTTAGGGCGCGTCCTCTTCCTCTCCCCCGGTTTGGGCCTCGAGACCTTCCTCTCCCTTGGCCTCCAGGGTATCCTCTTGAGGATTCTTGAAAGACTTGTAGGGCCTGCTCCTCAGTCTTTTCAGGCTGATTGCAAGCTCGGCTATTTATCCGAGCTTCGTGTGATTGTAGTGATCCCATCAGTTTCACCGGGGCTAGCTTGGATAGGTCATTCGATACTTCAATTGAGGGAACTATGTAGTCGTACTTGGGGGTGAGGCTTCTGAGAATTTTCTCGACCACCGTTTGATCAGTGACTAGCTCTCCGTAGGAGCGCCTCTGGCTTACAATCGTCATCACTCTGGAAAAGTAGTCACCTATGGCCTCGTCTTCCTTCATGAACAGGTTTTCGAATTCCCGCCTGAGTCCCTGTAGTTTGATGGCCTTTATCTGTTCATCGCCCTGGTATTCCATCCTTAGTATCTCCCATGTTTCCTTGGCTGATTCAGCGGCGGCGATTCGTGAGAACAGTTGGTCATGAACTGCTTGCTGGATTATGGCCATGGCGTGGGCATCTTTCTTCTGAGCGCTCTTCAGCCGTGCCTGGTCCGCGTCGGTCATGTTGATTCCGGTCTCTACTAGATCCCATAGATCTCGTGAGCGAAGGATCGTCTTCATCCTTATGGACCAGAAGTCGTATCCATCTCCCTTGAAGATCGGAATGGGGGTTTGCTGGGTTGATAGAGTGCCGGAGGGTTCTGCCATTGTAGTGGTTGAGTTCGGGCGAGCTAGGTGGTGGTGGTGGTGGCTCTGATACCACTGATGGTTCAGAGAATTGAAAGAAAGATGAACGAGAGAATGATTTACTGTATTATTCTCATTAACAAACTTCTCAAAGAGAATGCATTATATAGCATTCATACAACATACTCAACAAACAAAACAGTTACAAACAAACTAACAACTTGACTAACTACCCATAACAAACAAGTTTGAAGTAATTTCATCACCCACACCTATTCTAATTATTTGTTTCATTAACTTGAGAAAACATCAGTTTCACACCTACTAAATGTCCGCAAGATTTGGTGTAGTGGTAAGAGACTTACACTTTCTATTGAAGGTTGTGGGTTCAATTCTCATTGTTGCCATAATTTGTGAGACATGACAATGACGCGCAACCGGGTCATCACCTGGTTTTGTGTCCGAGGCAAAAAGGTTTTGCGCGGCAAGGTTAAAGCTTCCTGCTCGGTTTTTCCTTGGAACGGTTGTTTGACGAGTCTTCGACTCCAACCAACTTGGCCCGTCAGGAGGGTTGGGAGGACCCTCCGCTGCAATCGCATCATGGGGGAGCCTTTCTAATGCCACTGAAAAATGCACCACTGCAATTGTAGCATGAGTGTAAGGCTGAGGTTTTGATACTCAGTCACTGCACTCTAAGGCAACGGTCTTGCCGTTGCATCAACCGCTGTTTTTAAAAAAAGCTACTAAATTCGATTAAATTTGATTTATTCTAGATTTATCCTTTGTTTATTATTTAGAAATAAAAGAAACAAAAATCATTAATTTCTCTTTTCACATATTTTCAAAATCTGATTTTTAAAGTGGTAGTATTTGTCACAAAATAGCAAAATCGATTTTAATTTTTAGTCCCAGAAAACTGATTAATCAAAAATAAAGAGGTTTTTTATGATTTAATTGATATAATGAACATGACTCTAATACTACATGTTAATTATTTCAACATCTTGAATAACATGTTAATGATAATTTCAATCAAATAAAATAAATAAACATCTATCAATTGAAGGAATCGACTCTGGATGAACAAGATGATGCCGTTTTATCTTGTAATGATGCCTTGAATTGTTGGAGATTTGATAAAGAATTTACATGGTATAATATTAAGAAATAATATAAATTGATAACTAAAAGAACCACAAGTCTTAATGTCATAACTATATAGATAATTTAGTTGATAACTAAAATAACCATGTCTGTGATTCATATTGTTGTAAGACTTGTTATTGATCGTGAGATTTTTATTTTATATTTTGTTTCTTGATAAAAAGTTTTTTATTAAATCATGACGAGTCTATAAGTGCTTTATAAGTTTTGACATGAAATGTTTCTATAAAGTTTAAACAAATCAAATTAGTTCATATTTTCTTTACAAGTTTTCACATTGTTCAATTCTTTCGGGCGTGGTTATGAAGTTTTAAAAAGTTATATACATTTTTTGAATATGTTTTTCAATGTTGCTTAAACCTATAATTATGTTTAGATGGTACAGAAGACGGTTTTATTTTTGGCCTGGAATGCAATTATTATTCCACTTGCATTCTCATCATCTTAAATTATGTCGGGCAAAATAGGCGGGCTATGTAACATGTCAGAACAAACGCAGGTTAGGATGGGTGTAGGTCAAAAGGGTTTAAAGCAAAATTAGTTTGGATCTAAATGAGTTGCATTTAAGAAACATCAATTTAGTTCGAGTTAAAATGAGTTTTAACGAAACAAATAGTTTATTTGAATATATTATTAATGATTTTCTCATCAAATATTTTATAGATCATACGTTTGAATCCGTTATAATCACGTAGTTTTTAAGTGACCATCTTGACCCGTATCGTGTTAAGGTGATACCAATCTCAACTCATTATATGTAATAATTTTACCCATTTCAATCAAAAACGCAAAATTTCTTTACCAAAATCTACTTATTTATCTTGTTATAGTTCAAGATTGCAATATCTATCTTAAACATTTCATTCTTTGTAAGACATGTTTTTGGAAATTTGTCTTTAACTTTTTTTTTTGAACGACAAGTTGGATCACTGACAGGTTATAGACCCACCAGATCATATCCAAACCCGATAGGAGGTAACCCACCATAAGTGAGAGAAAACCTCATCATCCAACATGAAACCCCTATATATTTTGTTCATGTCAGGACTCAAACCTTTGAGCTTCACAATATTGAAGCCAAAGGATACCTCCCCGACCACTTGAGTCTGTAATTAGTTCATATGTTCATGAGCTCGGATATATTAGAATTCGTGATTCTTTCATCTTTGATAGGCGGCCAAAAGGGATCACATGCATTATAATGTAACATCCTACCTCTCACGACATCAATATTAGGGTTAAATGAGATCAAATATTACAAATGGTATCAAAGCAAAACACAAAATCGTGAGCTTTTAGTGGGTAAAACGGATAGTATTTTTAGTAAATGACGCCATATGTTGTATATATAGAAATTACACCACATAAGGTTTAGTGTTATGTTCTATATATGCTCATATATACTATTTGGTACATAACGTACCAACTTGACCCATTTTTAAGTGACAAATGATCAACTAAAAACAAAGAATGATGCAACGGTTGCAACCTATGACTAAAAACCAATGCTATCAATATTCCCCAATAAGAAGTGACTTTAAAATGGCTTCTTTGTTACCACCATAACTTGGCAGCAAGTGACCAACATCAGGTAGCTCATGGTAGTGAATCCATGGTAGCTTTTTTGCTATGTATCTCTGCAAACTCACAGGTACGAGCCCGTCTTCATCACCGTGCCATAGATGAACACTACCCTCATTGTTTGGGAAAGGGTTCTCTATCTCCATTGGATCAAATTCCCATTTACCAAACCCAACCCTCATGTCCCTAAAAATCGACTCCATTGGTCCTTGTTGCGTTGCGTAATCCTGTTCACAATAGTTATCATAATTTAATCAGTGTTGTACAAGGCGCTAGACGCTAGTCAGGCGGTGAGGTACCGCCTAGGGATTAATCGGTGATAGATGGATTGGAACTTTTATATGTAATTTTACAAATGTATATTAATATCAATAATTCAATATAATACTTTAAATAATTTAAAAAATATATCAAAAACATACTAAGTCAAATACTTCAAAGTTCAAACTTAAACACCGGAACAACAAAAGAAAATCTAAGACTCGAACAACAAAGAAGATTGAATTTGAGTTCAAAGTTTAGACATATATTTCGATATTTCATGGTTGGATTCGATGTTTCAGAGACATTAAGGATTTAGGGGTTAAGAAATGTATCGAAAAATAATGGATATGGTCCCTTTTTACCCGAAAAAAGTCACAAAAAAAAATGCCTAGGCCGCGAAGGCACTGACTAGTTCGACTACCGATTTTCCAGCCGACTAGAGCGCCTAGGCGGCCGTCTAGGCTAATTTTTACAACATTGCCTTTAATAGCCAGTTGACAACCTTCTATAAAAGTATTAATAACCATTTTAATTGTTTTAAATGGTTACATGAAATTTTAATCCAATGAAAAGAAGTCGTAAGTGGTGTCACTTAAGCCTTAAAAATTGAAAGCAACCAATATAATTAGGTCATGACACATCAAACTAAACTATATATGATTCAATTTTTTTTGCGGATGTGACAATTTGACCCTTCATCAACCACACATTTTTACAAATTCGGTTAAAACGGTTATTAGTTTTACCTTTGGCACGTGTCGTGGTGTTGGTGAGCCTCGGTCGTTACGTTTGGCCAGAAGCTTCCAATCAGAAGCTGAGAAATTAGGCTTTCCTGCTATAACACTAGAGCCGGGAAACCATTTCTGAGTGTTCCACCAGTAGACGAGCCATGGCACGTAATGTGACACACCAACCGCCCATTGATCTTGAAGAGGTTGTAACTTATAGGCTGCCATTGTTAGGTTCTTTGGAAAACTAGGCCACCAATAGTTCACAACCGGAGCAATTAGTGTCACTCCTGCTAACCTATATATATATTTGAAACATTTTTTATTATTTTTAACTTCTAGTTTGTAAATAAATAATTATTAATAAAATACAATCACCAAAAAGTTTGGTAATAAAATAATAACTTAACTTTTTGAATAAAAAGATAAAAAAGAAAAAAGAATGCTTTGATACAAATATACAATGCAATGATGCATTTTTAATAACGTTTACTTAAATGACATATTGACATCATTAATAATTATTTTAATATAATAATTAAAGTATGATACGACTCATCAATACATTTTTGACATATAAAATGCTGGAAATCTTCAACATGATCTTTGCCATCCACGTGAAGGAATAATCAATAATGTGGGCCACTACAAACCAAACTCATGTATATTATATTTATATATATATATATATATATATATATATATATACTAGGTTAAACCCCGTGTGTTACACGGGTTAAATAAATAAATTTTAAAATTTTTTATTTAAAATAGCATATAACATATTTCTAAATGATGTTTTATGAAAAATTAAAAATACGAATTATGATGTAATCATATTATTTAACAAATTAAATAAAATTAGTATTATTTAGTAGAAAAAAACAATACAAATCAAAATCTAATAAAAAGATGTTTATAAGTAATTAATAAGAGAGAGAGGCGGGAAAACCAAATTTTAGATAGCCTAAAAAACTGACATGTGACATATAAAACCTTTATTTATTATATAGTATAGATATAGGTAGTTCATATACAAATAGCAAATTTTGTAAAAATGGTAGGAACCATTGATGTGTTGACATGTGGCATTATTAGTATTTAATAGAAAAGGGTAATATATGTTTTTTGCATTTTAAATGTTCTGTAAATCTTGCAATAAAATAGGAAATTTGTTAATCAGTATTCTCTTTGAAAATATTCCATAATTAAATTAGTTAACGCATAATATCAAATTCAATTTAGTAATCTGTAAAAATACTGAAAAATAAAAAATTTGCAGGTCTTGAGTTTACGTTTGTGTTTTTCAAAATTAGATGGATGATTACGTACAAATGGATGAACCGATTGAAGATACTCAGCATACTGGTAGTGTTCGTGATTTTTTTTGCATGCAATAGTTTTTTAATTTCGATTAATGTAACAAACATTGGATGTTTGATTGTATTTTTGGATTGAATTTCGATCATTTTTGATCGAATTTTTGGATTGAATTTCGATTAGATTTGATGATGGATTTGAGAAAGTATTTGTGGTGCTAATATGTGTTGTTATACAAAAATGTTAATAAATTGATAAAATTAATATTTTAATATGTTTTTTTAATAATAAATTTTAAGAATTAATTATTTTTAATTGTGCTAAGATGTGCTGTTATTTTTAACAAGATTAAGAATTGACATTTTGTTATGTGTTATTATATGTTGTTAAACAGTTGTTGCTATGAACTGATAAATGTAGTGTGCTAGGATGTGTTGTTATTTCAAAATGTTGATAACTGAATCCCGTTATTTTTGGTGAAGCGTGATATCAGCAAATCCAAAAAAGAACAAAATCCCTATTTTGCCCTTTTGATAACTGTCTAACCCTTTTAATCCATTAAATATAGCAACTTTGAATCCAAACCCTTGATCTTAGCACATCTATGGCCAAGATTGTTTCTCACACTTTTTACAAAAATAAGGTTTTGTACAATAACCTCACTCTCTCTCTCTCTCTCTATATATATATATATATATATATATATATATATAAGGGAAGGATCAAATAATAACCCTCCCTTATTGCGAGAACCCGTGTTAACCCGGCATTTTTTGCCCGAATCTTTGTTTTTTTCTTCATGGTTTTTGTTATACATAAATAGGGGGGTTTTTGTAAGTAGTTACACTTGTAAATAATTTCTAAACGGTGATGAATTAGCAAAAACAAAAAAAAAAAAGAAACCCCCTATTTATGTATAACAAAAACCATGAAGAAAAAAACAAAGATTCGGGCAAAAAATGCCGGGTTAACACGGGTTCTCGCAATAAGTTAGGGTTATTATTTGATCCTTCCCCTATATATATATATATATATATATATATATATATATATATATATATATATAGGGGAAGGATCAAATGTTAACCCTTCCTTATTGCGATAACCGTATAACCCTAACACTTTTTTGCGTTTTTTGCCCGAATCTTTTTCTTTTATCATGGTCTATATTATACATAAATAGGGGGGTTTCTTTTTTGTGTTTTTGCTAATTCATCACCGTTTAGAAATTATTTACAACCGTAAGTAAGTGTAACGACTTACACTTACTTACATCACATATCTGATGCAAGCATGATGTAAATAACTGTAAGTCGTTACACTTACTTACGGTTGTAAATAATTTCTAAACGGTGATGAATTAACAAAAACACAAAAAAGAAATCCCTCTATTTATATATAATAAAGACCATGCAAAAAAAAAACAAAGATTCGGGCAAAAAACGCAAAAAAGTGCTAGGGTTAATACGGTTATCGCAATAAGGAAGGGTTAACAAAGGAACCATCCCCTATATATATATAATACATAATTTGAAAACCACTTCTTAGTGTGAAAACCGTGAAAACAATGCAAAAATAATGTAAAAAACGTTTTTTTTTGTAATTTTTTTTACATGTTTGTAACACTATTGGCCACATTTTTATAAAAAAAATCAAAAAAACGCCGACCAAATATTTTTTTTGAAAAGCAATGTATTAATTAACTACTATAAATTGTTCATTATTAAAAAGTTAAAAAAATTAAAAATTAAAATAAAATTTTAAATAGTTGTACCCTACATTCAAAATTTGATAAGTTTGTTTTGAAGAATATACCGATGGGGGATGTATTTGAGACTGCCCCAAGCTCCTTGTTGACCCATGGAGTATCCAATCACATAAAACTTGTAACCAAGTTCCAGTTCATCAGCAAGTTCTTCCATATCTCGAGCTAAACTTTGAATCGTTCGTTTCGGATCCGGGTCACTCTCGCCATAACCCGGCCGGTCAAATGTCACCATGTATATCTTAAGTTCCTCAAACAATTCCTATAACATGATTACAAATTCACAATAATTGTTTTGACCGGCACCAGATCTATAATCAAAATGAAATTTTTATACGGTATTTTATATATAAAATTATTTTTAAATAAAATATAATTTTGTTACGTAAAAACATGATTCACTACAATAATTTTATTTTATTATATATGTTAGTTTATTTTTTATATTAACTATTATTGATGTATGAATTTTTTTATATGTATGCTGCTCAAAATCTCGGATATAGATCATTTGACCACTTTTTTTGCTATTTTTAAGAAGAGTAAATTAGTGTTTTAACTCTGAAGATTCAGAATCTTCTATCAATGAACCACACGTGATTTAAACAACTAACGTTTTTTATCCCAAGCTTAACTATTCTAACAGTTGGCCCCAAAACTTAACTATGAATGAGAGCTAAAACCATTAATTATTTAAACTTTAAACCACATGAGTTGAACTGATAGTTGTTTAATGCACATGAGTTGCATTGACATAATATTTTATTTTAAATTGAAATAGTTGAAACAGTTAAACCAAGCAAAAACCATAATTTACTCTTTTAAAAATTTAAAAAAAAATATTTTATTTTAAATTGAAATAGTTAAAACAGTAATTTACTCTTTTAAAAATTAAAAAAAAAAAATATTGGTTCGGGTTGATTAATTACCGGGTGGTAAACCGATTCATCGTAGCGGCAAGAACCGAATCCATGAACAAAAATGATCTTATACTTGGCAATGTGTTTTGAGACACCATATTCATTATAGGCTAGATGTCTACCGTCGCTTAGGGTGACACGATCTCCGGTGACCGGCGGACCACCGGCGGAACCGCAGAGTTTAGGTGGTGGTGGACAGGTGTTCCGGTAAGCCCATGCTAAGAATCCGATGAACAACACCACCGCAGTTGTCTTGAACCTTTGATCCTCCGACTGGTGAGCCTTCATTTGATGATGCAAACTGTCGACGGAGATACCAAGGTAACCAGTTGAGCAGATTACTTGTTCTTTTTGATGTGTTTTGTAATCATAGCGGGAGAGAACCTTATATAGGGAACAAAATAATGAAGTGAAAAGAATGACGGAGCTTGAAAAAAATTTCGGATAGAGCGGAATGATTTTTAGATAGAAAATCAAGGAGGTCAAAGGAGTTTTACAAAGAAAACGAAGGAGACCGAAATATTTTCCGAAAAAATGCTACTCAATCGACAATTCTAACCAAAGCAAGAGGGGGCGGGTCCCTTTCAGGCCCTTCTTAAGTTTTGTCCTTGAATTTAAATGGATTTTAGGAAAGAAATAAATTAATAATTATTAAATCTACCTATTCTAATAAAGGCGTATTTTTTAGAAGACATGTGTCGCTTTCTAGTGAAATCTGAAAGAAAAAAAAATTCATGTCTCGCTGTTCTAAAATATATTTATAACTTTTTAATAATTAAATTATATAATTAAATATGAAAAAATAAAACTTCTTATTCTAATATGTTACTAATTTAATAAATTTATAAGAATATTTCAATTATACCAAATATTAGAATATAATTTTATAATTATTAAAAAATTATTATTATTTTATTTAAATAATTATATTTTTCTAAAATTATTCAACTCGTTTAATATACAAGGTTCTAGGCTAGTTAGTTTATATATTTGTTTTAAGTTATAATAACGATTCTTAAAATAAAGAGTTAGTTTTTAAAACGCTAGTTTTAGGAGCGAGTGATGTATGGGTAATTTGTAACGTCAGTATTTACCGTGTAAAATACACTAATTGTTATGTGTGATGTGTAATACCACTAATTTTAGATCTCGTGTAATTAAATATGTTTGACACATATCCGCATTGAATAAAACTAGTGCCTTTTCTCAAGTGTTGCGGTGGATTGGTGGAATTCCGTTATGATTTCGAATACCAGAACAAAGACACAATATATATCAAAATACATAAATTAAAACAAGTCATAACGGTTGGCATTCTGTCATAATATCATAAAGTAAATGTCGTAAGCAAGTCTATCACACAAAATACAGAGTTGTTCTTAATTGTAAAATATAGCATCAAGAAACACAAACGTAAGATCAACAAATAAAACAGGAAAAAAGTATTAATTATTAGTTGTTTAAATATTATTATCTATTTGTTAGCATTTAATAAGACTGAAAAATTAAGAACGACCAAAAACTTGTCTTACATAATGTCACCCAATTAAAAAAGGTTTAAGCCATACCGCAAGGTCAATATGAATATTCAGTAACAACAATGGTAACAATATCACGGATATCAAAACACATACCTCAAAAAAAACTATCGCAAAAGCATGTAATATTTACAAGAAATATAAATACAAAAATAAGCACATGATGCTAAAAATCATAGAACGAAAAACTAAAAAACATGCCTTTGGGTTCCCAAAATAGAGCGTAAAGAAATATGGTCATATATATAGGTGTCAAATAAAACAAAAAAAAACATTATTTAATTTATTATTATTTAATTATTATTATAATTAATTTAAAATAGTGAAGGAAAATAAGCCCAAAAAAAAATAAAAACATGCTATTGTTGAGATTCAAACAATCAACCTTTCCATTGAAAAGCTTAAGTTCTAACCACCTTGTTGAAAATAATACATGTTTATGTACTGATTATTTTTATTTATTTAATATAATAATGCATATTTATATAATTATTATTTTTATTTAATTAATTTTACTATTACAAAGCAATCATTATTTGTATATATAATAATGATATATAAGCACATATTCACACCAGGTAAATATTATAAAATGACTTTGTAAAAAGGTTAATGGCACTTTTTATAACTTGCATTAAGCCTTTAAAACTTTTATTCATAAAAAATAATAGTATAATACTTGTTTTATATTAAATATAATTTCTTATTTTATGATATTTCTAGAAAAGCTAATAAAGATAACTAGGGAAATTAATAAAATATATAAAAGTTATCAATAATATTAAAAAGTTAATTGCACAAGCTTTTTTTTTTGAACGGCGAAGGTCTCAATCGTGTGAACCCACTGTTTCCAGGCCATGTCACCAAGGTCTAGTTACCTGGACCTCCCATGAGCCACCACAACCACCCCAGGAGGAAACCCCACTGGGAAAACCCCCTGACCCCTTTCAGACCCCTTTTTTGCTGCGAAAGGAATTTGAACCCATGACCTCCCATTTGAAAAAATCATAGGGTACTATTGAGGCAATGCTTATTGCACAAGCTTTTAATTAAAAGAGAAAAGGCTCAACAAAAGAACAGCTAACAACAAAAAGGCACCCATCACACTTCTTATCGAAGCAACATGTGATTATTATTATTATTATTATGATTACTATTAATATAACTAGTCTATTATCCGTGTGAACACACGGATTAAATATAAAATATTAAAAAATTAATGGTAAAATTTTAGAAATAATAAATGACGATATTTTTTATATAAAATGATTGAATTATGTATTAATAATTACTTTAGATAATAAAACAATAATCAAAATTTTTAATTTATATGTTGTAATTAAGATTTGTTAAAATAGTTCCTTATAAATACTAAGAGTGCAAATAATGAAAAACATTTTAAAATAAAAATATTAAGGTCCAACACGCTTCCATACATTTCTTCCTTTTTGACCAAAATATCACCGGGTTATGCTAAGAGTCTTTTTAATGTGTTGTTTCAAACCAAACCTGGATAAGCAGGTAACTCATAAAATTCAAGGTGAATATTATAATGGAAAATACCAATAGTAATATCTTTAACATTCTTAATTTGTAATAATTGAGATATTTTAGCTAATAAAAGTTAAAAATCTAATTAGTTAGTTTTCTATCAAAAACTAACTATTTTTAAGTAAGATAAGAAGGCAATATTTTTGTAATTATTAAAGTTAAAGAACCTAATTTGAAATTACCGTTAAACATATAAGACAAAAAAAATGTAACTTTTATCATCATTTACGTATTTTTCTGCTTATATTTATTTTTTGAAATAAATTGTTTTTAAAAAAAGTTGTAAAACTATTATTTTCTAAAAATAACAAATTGAAATATTTCTTATTTTTTAAAAAATAATATTTATGAAAAAATATATTTTATAAACTTTTTAAAATATATTTTATAATAAAATGATTCGATTTAAATATATAAAAACTATTTTTAAATTTGCAAAATAAAAATAATATTATTAGTTATTATTATTATAATTATTTAATAAGATAGATAATATAATTGATTTAATAGGAGAGATAATATAATATATTTAATAAGAGATAATTAAATAAATGCATAAAAAATTGACAAGTGGCATTATAGTTTTAGAATGTGACAAGTGGCAAATTAAGATTTTTGTTTATTAGAATATATAGATTATTAGTATTGTGGTTGATATTGTTACTATTAACTGCATTACATATATACATATATATATATATATATATATGGGGTAAGGTTTCTCTAAAAAGTCTATTTTGTCTAAGAAGGCTAAGAAAGATTTTAAAAACTTAAAAAACGACTCAAATAAACCCCGATTGAACTCATTTTTGCGTCATTGGAACAGACTTGTCGAACCCTAAAAACCAAACCTTAAATCATAAACAATAAACCCTAATACGAAGAGTAAAAATCAATATGAATTTGACATGTGGCATGCTAATAATATATAAACAAAAATATAGTAGGAAAGACAAACTCCAGTACAAAAACATTAAAATTCAGTACAAAAAATCAAAAATTTAGTATAAAAAATAAAAAACCAGTATAAAAAATAAAAATCCAGCACAAAAAAAATATAAATAAAATACAAAAAACTCCAGTACAAAAATCCAGTACAAAAAAATCTAGTATAAAAAAATACAGAACAAAAACGAATCCAGTACAAAAATCCCTTTTTAGACATTGTCACATGTTAAACTTATATTGGTTTTTATTCTTCTTATGCAATAATCTCTTCTTGGTTGATCTTTCCCCTATATATAATCATTTCATTAGTATTATTATTTTAATATCATTTATTGTCACTATTTTTATTATAAATTTGTATACATATACATATACATATATCTATATCTATACTATATAATAAAAGAATAACAATATGACACATGTCATTTTTCTACACTATACACATCATATTTGACACATGGCATCCTTTTAGGCTATACACATGAATACACATGGCATACTTGACTAATTTATAAATTAATTTAATTTAATGCAATCAAGTCATTCCTCCAAATTCAAAATGAAAATTAATACTCTTTAAATGTAATGAACATTTAATCATTTCAAAGTTTCTATTTCCAATTAATAATTTTGAAAATTCATAATTTTTAAATCTCATTTGTATTGTCTAAAAAAATATTTACAGATTTATGAAATGTACTTTAATTTGCTTAATTTTTAAATATTATAAATTTTACGTTATTTGTATATCTATTTTTTATCGGTAATTGTTTTGTAATCCTCATTTTTTATACAATTCTGTGTAATACACAGGTCAACAACCTAGTACATATATATAAGGACGAAGAAGGTAGCTACAATTAGGGTTGTTAAAAAGTCCGTAAGCTTCTTAAAAGAATTTAGAGTTCGATATTTTTATAGCTTCATTTACAAAGCTTGAGTTTAACTTGTAAGAATAATTTCAAGCTTTACCTCAACTTATTTATTATTATTTGATTAATTTATTTCTTTTTGTTATTAACTAGGTTAAAAACTTGTGTATTTATACAAGTTAAAGAAATGAATTAAAAATTATTTATTTTAAATGGCATATCACATATTTCTCGTATACTTTTTATAAAAATTAAATAATTTTATTTATGGTGTAATCATATTATTTACTAAATTGAATAAAATCTATTATTATTTAATAAAAAAAGAAGGAAATCAAAATCTAATGAAAATCACTTACAAACAATTAGCAAAAGAAAAAAATTAATTAATTAATTATCCTTCAATTTTTAACTAAATTATTTCATATTACACAATACTATATATAGAAATAAATTAATATTTAATTATCCTTCAATTTTCGTAGGCGACTCCAGATGTCATATAGTCGACTGTTTGGACTTTCTAAGTTGGCTAACAATCTCAACTCTTGGTGGCCATCAATCTTCACCAACCACGGTTTATATCCCTTTGAATCTTTGAGACCACATAAAATTATAAAATAATAATAATAAAAAAAACGCACGCTGAGAACATAATAAACAAATAAATATTCATTTAGCAAAAATACAAAAGGGATGAGCTGCTCCATATTGAATTATTTTTCCCATTTAATTGTCGCATTTTGTTCTCTTGTACGGTACTCATCGTTTATGCTGAAACAAAACATTTCGTTCGTTTAGTTAAATGAATGAACATGAACAGAGGTCGTATTCGTTCATTTGTGTTCGTGAACGTTCGGTTACATGTTCGTTTATATGGTTAAGTTCATTTATTATATTTATTCATTAAATGTGTTGTATATTTTTAATTTTTTATTTTTAGTTTAATACCATAATATTTAAGTTATTTTTAGTTTAATCCTATAATATTTTAATTTATATATTTAAAATGATTATCTTCTATGCTTGATATTATGAATGCTGATTTTTATTGTTTAAATAATATGTGTTCGTTAACATTCGTGAACCGTTCGTGAACAAGCTAATTTCCTTAATAAACGAACACGAACAAGAATTTTCGTTTGGTTAGCGTTCGTGAACCGTTCATGAACAAGTTGAAAGTTAAACGAACGAACCCGAACAAGGGCTAGTTCGGTTCGTTTACAGCCTATATGTTATCATTTATTTATAGCAAGTCTTAAACCATCAAAAAGCTAAGATTTTTTTTAAAAAAAAAAAAACTTGATACCACTTAGTTGTACTCATTGTTATATCTTATCATTTATTTATAGCAAGTCTTAAACCATCAAAAAACTAGGAACTTTTTTCAAAAAAAACTTTATACCACTTAGCTGCACTCATTGTTATATCTTATCATTTATTTATAGCAAGTCTTAAATCATCAAAAAACTAAGATTTTTTTTTTTAAAAAAAAAACTTGATACCACTTAGTTGCATACTCTTCATTACTATTTACCAATGTTTTTAAAACCCGATCAGCGGTTGGACCAGATTTAAGAACTATATGATGTCATATGATATAATATATATATATATATATATATATATATAATAAAAAAAGCTAAATACTATATGGCTAAAAGACCAGTTGAACAGAGATAGTTTTCCACTCGAACCACCAGCTGCCGGTTGAACTGAACAGTTCACCTAAAAACGGATATGAGCATATAAGCGAACCGCCTGAGTGGCCGAAACCCGGCCTGGCCGGCCGATCTGGTTTTAAAAACACTCCTTATTACATAATAACTCTTCAAAAGATTATTGATGTCATGGATGACAACCACCAATAATGTTGATTTTAACAAAAATCAGACAACAAAGAAAAAGAATGAAGACAACTTATGTCCTTGACACCTATAAAGAACAACAATGTTGGTTTGTTGTTACAATCAGTAGTGGTTGAGTGAAAGAAAAATACCAAATAAGTTAAGTGAGACTACAATGAAGTGGTTGTAGCAACCAACTCTTGAACTACTACAACCTCATTTTATGGATATCTGGCTAGAATAATAAGGGATCTTGAATACATACACACAAATTTTGTAACATCCTAGCTTTTTGAAGTATTTTATAAGATCTAGTTAATTTATATTTAAAGCTATTTATTTGTGATTGAGGTCTAATATGTGTAATATATAGTTAAAGTGACAAGAATTATGTCTTTAAGATTTGACTAAAGAACATTGACTGACTTACAAAAACTGTTATTAGGAAGTTATTTCGGGTGGGATGCTAATCAAAATAGGTGTCAAAAAGGGTTCTATTAACCGTAAGAATTCCATGTTAATGTTGAAAATTTTCCAAGATCCAATGAATTTTCAATAAAGGATTTTTTGACCATCATTTGACTCTGCTCCTTGAATCTTGCAACGGCTAGGCCCCTGGGACCTTGCTCATATAGCGCTAATTTCACGCCATTTCTGAGGAGGAGTTGCCCCCTTGGAACCCATATGGCTTAGTGGCTTCGCCCCTAAGAACCGATAAGTTTGTGAATATCTAAAATCATAAGGAACTCAAACAAAGTGTGACCTCCATACCTCAAAATTTATTTAAAGTTCAGTATGATTACTTCGGTTAATAAGTCAATCTAATTATATTAACAAAAAAAAAACAAAACATATTTGTTTCCTATTTTTTGAGTCTCAACTCTCAAGATACAAGAGGGGTGTTTGTGTGTTAAGAGAAGAAATAAGAACTGGAAGGAGAATCAAAGAGGGGAAAGAAGATTTTAACAAATTTTGGAGTTAAAATCAAGCGTTAAGCCTTCATGCAATCAACTCTAAGTAATTTTTATGGATAAGTTCATCCATGGTTTAACTTTCAATTTAAGAGATTTTGTTAACCTCTAATTGTTTGAATCTAGCAATTGAGTAAAATGCCATTTTAGTCCCTGTGGTTTGGCAACTTTTGCCATTTTAGTCCAATAGTTTGAATTTTGCCATTTTGGTCACTATGGTTTCATTTTATTGTCATTTTGGTCATTATTGTTTCCATTTTATTGCCATTTTAGTCCAATTAAATTTTAAATTTTAGACTAAAATGACAAAGTTTACCAAACCATAGGGATGAAAATGGCAATAAAATGAAACCATAGTGACCAAAATTGCAAAATTTAAACTATTGGACTAAAATGGCAAAAATTGGCAAACCACAAGGACTAAAATGACATTTTACTCCTAGCAATTTGTAAGATGTAATGTAGATTATCTTCATTTCACTAGGTTAGTATTGTCTTGTGTGGGTTGAATAAGAAATATAATAAATAGTCACCAATGAAAATTAAACAATATAATATGTTTTTATATAAATTATGATTAAAAATTCGTATAGTTTAATGCATTAAGTAATAAAATAATATTATTATTTCTTTAAACACTATTTTTTTAAAATTTTGCTTATTTGAAAATTTCGTTTTAAAAAAAAACTGTTTTTGAAATATTTTATAATAATTTGATTTTTAAAAAAATATTTTTTAATATTAATATATATATTTTTGAACGGCTGAGATAACTCTCCTCCTAAACTACATCAAATTAATTACACCATTGCATAATATTTAACCCATGACCTCCATTCGAAGAGACATAACCTCTATCAAGTGGATTAGTCCCACATTAGTATTAATATACTTTTGATGTGTAAAAAGTTGTTTTAAAAATGCGTAAAAGTACATAATTAATATAAGATATATTTATTATAAAAGAAACAAGAAATTAAAGTAAGATATTCTAGGAAAATATCATGTATCCATAGAAAACTCCATTTACTATAAATCTCAAACAGTGAATTTTTTTTTTTTCTTGTTTCTTTTTTTTTTTTGTCGAGTATTTATGGCTTCATTAAACCACGGTCATCATGTTAAGTGTCTCTAACATGTTTAATTTGGTTTGTAACGAACGATTATGGATGTATGATTGGGTTTTTTTTTAAATTGTAACAAGAAACAATGTCGAATTCGTAATAAATCTTACAGTCATGTTATGAAAAAAATCATACAAAATCAATCATGAGTCCGATGAGGTGTTATTATTATTATTATTATTATTTTTGTTTTTTAGAACTCTAGTTAATTATGCTTTTTACTGATTTTGAACATGAGAAACAAAGAAGGGCAATAAAGAAGTAGAAATTATAGGTGTGACACTGGTTGTATTTTCGATTGAAGGACAACCCGACACGGACCTGAAAATTTAACAATAACCCAAACATAATCCGAATATGACATTCATGTCATGCATATGAACCCTAACATTACCCATTTGACACAAAATTATATATTTTTGCTATTTTTATGATATTAATATATACTTTAAGAAATACAATTTTATAACAAAAAATATATGACATTTAATTATGAAATCTTATGTTATTTTTTATCATAAAAATTAAGGATTAAATACAAACTAAATTAACATAAAATACAATTATAAATAATTAAATAAATTGGTTAAATTAGTCAATCCACGAATCGGCCTGAGCTTACATATACCTGACATGTTTAGCTAAATAGGTTTGCAGTTCAACCCAAAATTGACCCAAACTTATTCATACTAAACTAAAACCTGTTAATTTTATATTATGTTAGTGTAGTGTCAAAACGCTCATCGGTTATAAATGGGTGTATCTTATCGAACGAAATCCAGACTTCCTCTTCATAGCTCACTCCAACAAAAAGACTCTACATCAACTTGACATCAATCATGTCTTATTACATGACACATTAGAGGTTCACATGGTACAACCATCTGATTTTGTTAACCCCCATTATCCAAACCACATTTGTCGACTCCGAAAGTCTTTTTATTGGCTTAAGCAAGCTCCACGTGAATGGTGTATTGAGCTTACCAACTTTCCGCTTCATTTCAGATTTAAGAAATCCATGGCTAATGCATAACTTTTTGTTTGCAACTTTGAGCAATCACTTGTCACTCTATTGTTGATGTCGATGATATAGTGCTTACAGAGAACAATTGATGTGTATTTTATGAGTTGAAAGAAGTCTTGAAGATAATCAAGATAAAGTAAATATGGAAGTTTGTCTTCAAACGAATTAATGGGTCGAGGACTGGGATAAAGGACTCATATCAATCATATGTTATAATTTATAAGGAGTTAATGCGGCATCACCCAATTTTCCCTGGGTCACGCGATTTAATTACCTCCCTCATGTTCACCGTGAGACCGGTCGATGAGGGGTGTCTAATGACGGCGTTCACCATTTTTTTTTTAAAGAGTTAATGAATGAGTCTCGGCGTTCACCATTTTTTTTGTAAAGAGTTAATGAATGAGTCTCAAGTCTCAACAATATACATGTGTGCTAGTGGTTATGCACTTATGCTTATAATCATTGACATTGCCATGCTTATCTATAACTATCTATATCTATACACTATAATAAAAGAGTAAATTTTTATCACATGTTACCTTCTCACACCACTATATATCACATGTCACATTCTCACACACTATTGGCATTTGTCAATTCTTTATTATTTAACTTAATTATCTCTCTTATTAAATAACTATATATTCTCTCTCTTATTAAATAATTCTTTCTTTTATTAAATAATTATAATACTAATAACTAATATATTATTTATCTTTTTATAATAAAACACACTTAAATTTTTTTATAAATACCTCAAAATTTTATAAAATCAAAATTTTTTATAGAAAGAAAATTTTATTTTCAAATAAACAAAATTTATGTAGAAAACAAGTTATCTTATTAAATGATTTTTAAAAAATATACGGTAAAATAAGTTTTTAAACAATGAAATTTTTATAAAAAATGACATGTTTTAATTTATTTAAAAACTGAAGTAATAAAAATGATATAGGAAGTTACACTTTTGTTCTGTTATGTTTAACACTATTTTTAAATTGGGTTGTTTTATATTAATAATTACAAAAATATATATATATATTTTATATTATTGTTTTATAAAAGTTAGTTTTTAATATAATATAAACTGAAGTTTTAAACATTAATTATTTCAAAAATATCAATTGGTATACATCATAAAGTCATATATCATTTGTATAGTGATTAAAATTTTTAATTATTTATTTATTACTTAAAATATTTATTAGTATGTCAAATATCGTTTTATAATCGCTAAATTTTCATTACTAATTATTTAATACTTTATATTAAACCCGTGTAACACACGGGTTAATAACCTAGTAAGGACTAATAAAGGATTATATTTAGAAGACACGTGTCACACTCTGGTGAAATTTGGAATGTGTTTTCCCGCTACTTTCTCCTAATAAATTCTAACAACTTTTAATAATTAATATTGAATACATATAATTTACTAATTAACTAAAACTTGATAAACTTTTATAAGATTTAAATTATATATTGTTTTATATCATAATTCTTTAATAATTGAATATTATTATTATTATTATTATTATTATTATTATTATTTGTTTTATAATATTTAGATATTCATATTTCTTATTTTACCAATAGCTAATAAATCTAACATATAAATTTTTATAAAATTATTGTTCATAACATGTTATATTAATTCAACCAATGTAATGCATGGGTTTGTAATGCTAACATCATAATATATAACAAGTTGAGATGAAAAACACCTTAATACAAGATGAATTAAGACGAGCAACCTAAAACTACGTGAATAAATAATCAATTAACATATTTAGTGAGAAAATCACTAAAGATTATATAAATGAGCTATTTTTTTATTTACAACTCATTTTTACTTTACCTAACTTAATGCATTTAACAAACGTATTTAAACCCAAACTAATTTTATTTAAAATTCATCCTGACCTAAACATATCATGATCCAAACTCATTCTAATATGTTACCCTACGCACGTATTTTGTCAAACATAACCAGACCAGGGATTTAATCCACCGAAAATTCTTCCTCAAATTTCGTAGCTTGACTCGTCATATTGTTCAGCAGCTTTGACGTGCACCTTAGATAGTTGAAATGGCTGCCGTTCAAAAAAAAAAAAGATAGTTGAAATGGCTCGACCATGGTATCAACCTTAAAAGTTTCGGTCCAATTGTTTTGATTCTTTATCAACTTACTTTAATTAATTGATCTTTTATAAATTGGATGTGGCTCAATGGTAGAGCACTCACTTTACTAGTGAGAGGTAGGGGTTCAAATCTCACTACTACCAATTTATATGGGAGATATGAGGGATGACCCTGGCTTGCCAGGGTTCGAGTCCTGATCTCACCCGGTTTTACCGGCTCCTCGCTGTAGTGCCGTTTGGCGGGCGTGGGGGTCGGGTTTTATCCGGGGAATCCCTCAATTGGTGGATCGCTAGGAGCTCCGTCCGTCCGGACTAGTGGCCGGCTCGGGCTACCTTTAGCCAATGGGGGCCGCGTACGGAGTACCCGGCGTTTACTTAGTTGGTCGTTCCAAAAAAAAATTAATTGATCTTTTGATATCCCTAAAAGCATAATGTCATCTTATCTTACTATGTTAATAAAAGAAAATAAATTTTGCTACTTGTCATAATATTAAAACACTAATGTCAAATGTCAATTTCCTATTAAATTCATTTAATTCTCTCATATTAAATAACTAGGTTAAATCCCGTGTATTACACGGGTTTAATATACAAGATGTTATATACTTTTTAATTAAAATTAAAGTTATGTCTAAAAAAAATAATAATTACACTTGATTTTTTTTTATAATTATACATATTGTATTTTAACATTCAAATCATCCTATCAAGCTAAATATTTAAAAATAATTCATGGAAAAAAATTACTATTATTATTATTATTATTATTATTATTGAATATTTTAATAAACACAATTGAAGTTAATGATAGTAAGAGATCTAAATAAAAGTTTAGATAAGAAAAGAAATTTAACTAAAAACCTTATAACTAATTGCAGATTAAATTTATTTGCTTAATAAGATATTAATTATTTTTCATATCTATAATTCAAATGCATGGTTAAATAGAGGATATCAATAATTAAATAATAGGTACAAATTGAAACACAAAACTAAATGACTACAAAGATAATAAATGTTATCAATTATATATTTTTTTTAAATTAAGAGTTATAAACAGATAATAACAATTTAAAATAATTTATCATCAAAAAAATATATGAATATTAAAGTTATTTTCATATTTTATTATACAATTACCTGAATAAGTAAAAATATTTATATATTAACATTTAATAATATTACAATACATAAAAAAAATTAACTTTTATACATTATAATTATACCATAATTTGTAAAATATATAAATAAGTCCTTAGCTTTTGTAACCTACCTAAAAAATGAAAAGATTTAAAAGTTTTATATTATTTAATGAAAATAGAAAGTTAAAATACAATAATATATGAATATACATGAAATAATTTAGGTTTTTAATATTCTCATTTATAATAAAATCATTATTTGTATATTTTACAATTTGTTTTATAATGTATCTATTTTATTTTATTTTGTTTACTTATTTGCTTTTTTCAATATGCTCTAAAAATATTATTAAATTTCTACATCGAAAGTGTATGATATTCATGACTTAATTATTTATTTGTATACATAATTTATTAAATATAAGAAAATAAGTTAAAGTAATAATCTGTCAAATTTATTAATTATCACTATTAATTAAGGAGTATTAATAAATGATTTAATGCTCCAAGTTTTAGGAGGGAAACAAAAATTAAACATGCTCCATTGCATGACATGTAGCAAACAAAAACCTTATTATATAAGATTGATTGAAAAGCGAAATATAAATAAAATTAATGTATATAATTTAAATAATCATGTAACAAATAAATGTAAATCTAATAATTGCAAGACAATAGGAGTTTTTATAAACAAAAAACCTTTGTAATTTTTGAATTAGAATACAAAACGTAAAACATTTATGTTTATTAACAAATTTTGTTTTATATTCTAAATAACTAGGTTAAAACCCATGTATTATATGGGTTTAACATATATAATTTGTTAAAATTGTTAATTTTTCTCTCCTATTATATGGGTTGAATAAATATAATATTTGAAGTTTGTATTTATATATTTTATTATTAGTTCACCTTCCTTTTATTTTTTTAATTTTGATTATTTTTTATTTTAACTGCAGTTTTTATTTATTTAAGTAGACAATTTTATCATTTTAAACATAATTATACATTATTTAATAAGATGATAACATTGATTGAAGAGAGAGGCGGAAAATACATGTTGACTTCACCAAAGGATGACATGTGGCTAAAGAAAACCTTTATTTATTATAAAACATAGATTATATCCTCTTTCTAATTAAATAATTATAATAGTACTAATCAATAATATTATTTATCTTTTAATGTCAAAAACATTTAAAAAAATGTTATAAGATATGAAATTTTTAATATTACTTTTTTTTTGAAATAATAAAAAATTTATTTTCAGAATATCAAAGTTATATAAGAAACAATTTTTCTATAAAAATGATTTTTATTGTATAAAAAATAAAATAAACTATAACCCAGAGTTTTAAACAATAAGATATTTATAATCAAATGTCATTTTTTAATTTATTAAAAAAAACAAAGTAAAAAAAGTGAAAGACAAAGTTATGTTTTCTGTCCTTATGTTTAACGTTATTTTTTAATTCAGTCGTTTAAATTTTAATAATTGCATAAATTATATTATACCTTATTTATTTATAAAAGTTAGCCTTTGATATAACACATGATGAAGTTTATTATCAGTTAGTTTAAATATATAACGATTAAAAACTAAAAGATTACATATCGTTTATATAGTTATTAAAGTTTTTAATTATTGTTTTATTAGTTAAAGTATTCATTAATATGTAAATTAATCATTTTATCTTAAAATATCCTTTTACAATTTTTAAATTTTACTACTAATTATTTAATATTTTATATCAAATCCGTATAATACACGGGGTAATAATATAGTATTGTCATATATTAACAAACTAGCCTAGAATCACATGTATTACATGAATTGAATAATAAAAAATTAATTCGTTAATATTAAATAATAAATATTTAATATTTATAAAATGGTATTTAAGATAAGATATAATTGAATTGTTCTTATTATTTATTAAATTTCAATAAATTAGTACATTATTGGAATTAAAAAAAATTATATTTATTAATATTTAATCATAAAATTTAATTACTAAATATTAATTGTATTTATTAGGAGACAGGCAGGAAAAACATTTTCAGATTTAACAAGAACGCGACACAAGTCTTCTAAAAATACTCCTTTATTAAAGTAGAAATATTATAGGTTTTGAAATTTGTATCGGCTTGAATATTGATGATGTAGGATATGGCTAAAGAAGTTTGTCTTAACAATCTTAACAAGACATGTCTTGGCTTGTCTTGCCAACCGGAGCCCGATAGACCTTGTCAATCTTAGTAAGGTCTAGATTACTTAGCTAAGCTCAGGAATTTGCTTAAGCCCAGGTGGAGTAAATTTCAAGTGAAAACCTCCACTTAACATCTTATTTCCATCACGATAACCTTGTTCTTTATTATTTGCTCATCCTCGCTTGTCCTTGGCAACACTTTGAGATCAATACCTACTATAGGACTTGTTTTCCTTATCTGACTTCTACTTTACTCCTTACCTACTTCCTTCATCTCTTTGATGGCATCCAATATCTTCACAAGCATCATATGTATGACATATTTTCTCATGAGACGCTTCTTATTGCTTATCGTTACATACTTATTTATATGGTTAAATGTTATACTTTATTATATGATGTAGATTACTGACTTGAACGTTAGAATGTCATCGAGGATAATTTCCTTGTACCCTCTAACATAGATATTCTATGTTGTTTATAGCTCAAATCTATGCTCAGGATAGCTAGCCTCGATTCAACTCGACAAGTTTGATCCGGATTTTGATGCATTAGAAATATCATTTTGAATAGTTGAGATCGCTTTCAAAAACAAAAATTACATTGGCATGTTAAATCTCTGAAAGACGCACACGGACACACACATACACTAAACAAATTCAAAATGATCACATTACATCAAGAATCTACTCTGCTACATGAATTAAATTATTTTATTTTTATAAAATTTGAGAATGTTAGGACATTGAGTGTAAATCAAGAAAAAAAATATACCCCATTGATATGTTCACGCTTGTTGCAGTCACCCAAATTGTCACCGTTGCAATCACGACAACTAACAGAAATAGCGACTGTCATTCAGGCCATCTTGGCATTACTCACTGATTGTTCCTTCTTGTTCCAAAAACTTACAAAGAAAGAGTCCATGATAATCTACAACAAACAAAAAAGTTAGCCATGATGTTCGAGTTGTGTTAGCCTAAACGTTAACTGTAAACTGTAAAGAGAGAGTCCAAGACGTTCGTGTTGTGTATAGCCATGATAATCTACAAAGAAAAAGTCCATGCAATCTAGGCCATCAACTTTACAACCCAAGAAGTGGAAGAATACGTGTTGTGTTAGTCGAAACGTTCATTTCGAGGAAGGCCATGGAACTGGTTGACAATTCATGGTCATGGCATATCACAAGGAAACAGAAGTTCCCTTAGTCCTGAACCAGTTGATACTTGATACATCACCCAATTAAAGCAAGGAGCCAAGTACCAATCTGATCAGTCATGTCTGGCACAAACTGGACCAGGTCTAGTTTTTCCTGCTGACTGCTCAGGCAGCCCAGTTGGAGCCCAAACCAGTTCAACAATTGGACCTAGCAGTCCATTGTTTAATATTCCAACGAACTTGAACAATAAGAGGTCAAATTTTGCTGAAGATTCAAGCAGTCCCTCAAATTTTCTAGCTCACACTCCTCTATATGGTGTTCAATCCTTGAATAGTATTTATTCACAAACACTCATGACACAAAAAGTTGAATTTGAGCGTGTTATTCTTGCATGATGAAGAACCAGACACTTTTTATGATGCAAAAGGAAGAAAGGATTGACAAATAGCTATGCAATAGGAATGGAAATCAATAGAGCAAAACTATACTTGAGCTTTAGTAGAGCCTCCCAAAAGAGTCAAATCGATTGGTTTGAAGTGGGTCAACAAATCAAGAAAGATGATAAAGTTATGTCACTTGCTATAAGTGAAACTAGTAGCCAAAGGTAAGTTCATAACATTGTATCGACTACAATGATGCATTTGCTCCGATCACAAGAATGGAAACCGTACGTTTGATCCTTGATTGTAGGAGTGTATGTAGACGACCTTATAATAGTAGGTTCAAGAGTTGAAGAAATAACCAGTTTTAAAGGACAAATAAAGGGGGCAATTCAACACAAGTGGTCTTGTTTTGTTGAACTACTATTTAGAAGTGAAGTAACACAAGCCAATAAGGGAATTTAATTGAAGCAAACAAGCTATGCAATCAAGAATCTGAAGGAAGCCAACATGTGGAAAGCCAATTCAACTAAGTTTCTCATGGACCCAGGTTAACTTCTTACAAAAGTTGAAACAGAACCTGTTGTACCAACTGAATACAGGACTCATTAGATGCTAGAGATATATTACCCACACTAGACCAGACACAATCTATGCCAATAGATGTAGCAAATAAATTCATGGAGGTACCCAAAGCATCCCATTTGCAGGATGTTAAACAGATAATTAGGTACCTAAGGAGCAGTAACAAGTTATGGCATACAATATACAAAAGATGAAGCAAAGTCGGTCAGCTACAGTGATAGCTCCCATTCGACTAAATGGGTAGATGGCAAGAGCATAACAGAAATGGTATTTTATTCTAGCAGTGGTCAGATAACCTGGTGCAGTCAAAAGCAAAATACTGTTGCTTTTTCATTATGTAAGATTGAATTTATGGCTATTGGCTGCAAATCTTCTCAAGCAGTTTTGTTAAAGGGGGGTTGCCTGAAGAAATAGCTGAAGAAAGTGTTGAGGCCATCAAGCTATGTGTGAATAACTGATCTGCAATCTTATTAATCAAAAATCTTGTTTCTCTTCATTGTTCTTGTGCCAATTGTTTCTAACACGTAGTAAACACATTAATTCGTGACAACACTTTATTGGTGAATGTGTTGAAAACGACTTGAGTTGGTAATGTGCAAAAAGCTTATATTCTGACGAAGGCTCTGCCTAGAGTCAATTCATTGAATGAGAGGAATTTTAGAAGTTTGCAAACCTGTCAGAAGTGAAAACTGGAATTAAGGGGGTAAATGTTGGTTAATTTAGGGTATGTTTTTGTTTGGTATTGAACAGCAAGCTACAGCTGTCTTGACAGCCAACTGCAACTGCTGATTTAATTGATTGAGTTATAATTATTTTCCACATGTATCCGTAGTATATTTGGTCAGTTTGATTTCCCAGTGATGCTTTGATTATAAATAGTGATAGATTTGTCTGAATAATGTGCTAAATCCTCTTAATTAATACAATCTGTGCTGTTTTTTTTCTTCATTGTTTCTTGTGCCAATTGTTTCTAACATTGCCAATACCCTGCTAACCAATGACATTAGGTTTTTGTTGGGTTGGTGGCATTCAAGGGAGTTTAGGCAAAAAGATTCAAATTTGAGGCTTTTGTGAGAGGGGCTCAAGCATTTACCACCATGCCAACCCCTATAAGGTTTACTTAGTTGAGACCTGTGATGGGTTGTAAAACACATCCAATTTTTAAGTGATTTTTAGTCAATTTTAAGTTGTAAATAAGTTGTTTATGTTTATTTTTAGATTCTTTTTACATTTCGTGGCTTTTACAGGTTTGTCGAATGAAATGAGCGGAAATCGAGTTCGAAACCCGAAAGAATCGAGCCCCGGTTGAAATCCAGGGAAAAAGACAAATTTTAATCATTTTGCTGTTGTCGCAATACGCGAAGAGGAAGAATAAAGCCTTCGCGATACGCGAAGGATTTCGGGACTTGCCCGCTTGTTTTGTCCATCGCGATACGCGATCGTGTTTTGAATTGTTATTCGCGGTACGCGACGGTGTTTCAATTTTAAAAAAAGTCAAGTTGAATGCGAGAATAAAGAGGAGACGCTCCCCAGCCGTTTCAATCATCATTCTCGACCATTTTTGAAGCAAGAGAGCATTCCAGGAGCTTTGGGAAGCATTGGAGGGCTGGAGGGCTAGAGGGCTTGGTTTACATGTGAATTCATCTTGGTCACTCTTTGTTCTCATTTGTTCTTAATTTTCAGTAGTTTATTTCATTTCATCTTGTTGTTTCTGAGTATTCTTGACTGATGATGATGTATATTGGCTAGTAGTTTGATTCTACTTAGGTTAGAATGAATGTTTGATGGATTATTGATGACTATTGACTATGGTTTTGATTTATGATGGAAAACACTTTTGTAACAGATCTTAGTATGTCATTTTGATGAGTTTTGCATATTTAACCTTGATTATATCAATTCATATCATGTTCCATACGTGTTTATTGAATGTCTTTCAGTGTTAGACACGTATTAGGTCATCGACTTGGTGGTATGACTAGTTTGTGGCTTGTTTGATATCACTAGCAATAGGAAAAGATGTGATTGATGTTCTTAGGGTTCTATAAGTATCTAAGTTTAGAAATCCGGAAGGTGATAGACTTGTCGGGTGATCTTTAGCATTAGAGTTTTCATAGTAATTACCCGGGAGGGATGGTTATTTGAAAAACTTAGTGTTATTGTCATTTCGTGTCAAATTAGACATTTTAAGATTACTCCTTGCATCTTTGGTGTATTGGAATGAGAAAATCAGGAACGTGACTTGTTCATTTGAGTATATAAGTGTTGTTGGAAAAATCCGTGAGGTGATTCAACTAACTAGTGTGTTTAGTGCAAGATTAGGTTTTCTTAGTTGGTTACATCTGGTAATTGATCCAAAATCCATTTGGTTACCCATATTTTGCTGTTTAAGATCCTAGTTCCATCTTGTCAAACAAAGTCAATAGTGTCAATAATCACAAACAGGAATTCTACCTAAGTAGAGTTTTTCCCATTTGTTTAAGTTTTTCTAAAATTGTAAATCATTTCTTTTAATTAAATTTGTTAATCTGATTTTAGGGTTTAATATTAGTTGAATTTGATTTTTCTAATTTAATTAGGATAATTAGTTTAATTAATTTGGTAATTGTCATTTTTATCCACAAAACCCCCCATCTTTATTTTAAATCATTTTCTAATCTTGTTTCGTTAAGTCAGTGTCTCGTGGGTTCGATATCCGGACTTTCATTAGCTATTCTACAATTGGATAGGTACACTTGCCTGTCATAGTGGTTTAGTTTAGGATTTCTGGTTTTAACTCGTTGTGATTAAGTTAAGTCTAGGTTAGTATTTGTAGTTGTTTTCTTAGACCACTTTTAGGAACATCACCTGTGTGGTTACTATTTAGTGACATTCATCCTAAAAGACATTATACATTAAAAATATGTAAAATGGGTGCTAAACCTGGTTTAAATGTGCAGCAACACATGGAAGGACAAGCAAACCGGATTCACCAAATATACCACCAAGTTGCTCCACAACTGCAATCAGTACCGGCAAGGTTTTCTACAAATCATTACCAACAGATTAAATCTCAATTGAGCGCTTGATATTTTCACTTTGTTTTACTTTTTAAATAGTCTTAAGAATTTCAATAACAATTTACAAGTAAACGACACCTGACTTGCAACCAGTAGGAGGGCACAGGCATTTTCCTTCTTTGCAAAAACTGATTTGCTCCCACCAGATACAGAACATAGGATTTGTATTGAGAGAGCATTGAAAGTCAACAGTATGAGGTGAAGAAGTCTGCAGTTCATAACATGCTCACATGAATTAATAAAAGTACACAACTACACAAGATCAGTTCTTAAAGTTAAAATTCGAAAGAAACATACGCTCCCATTACAACAGCTACAAGAAAAACTGCAGGCTCAACTGCTAGAAGCAGTGGTCTTGATCTACTCACTTGTATCCAAGGGACCTGAATAAGATTAATTATTAAACAAAGAAAAGTTGGATTTAATTTGATGCAACACGTTGCAGTGATCTGATAGGAAGAAGAAAGAATGAATAAATTTGATACTCGCGTTCATCCTCCTCAAAACATGGTATATTATTATATTTACCCAACAAAAACTATAACATCAATAAACATATTTACAAATTTACAACATTTTTGCAAGCCTTTAGGAGTCTATATGCAATTTATTCTTACCAAACTTAATAGAAGTGCATTCAAATTTGATAACAGCTTACGATTACTATCAGCGAAATCCGCAACACCTGCTATGTGAATGAAAGTGGACAATTAAGATAAGTGGACAAATGCATTTCAATATCTTTTAGTTAAGTTGAGAAAAGCGATGAGTGATGACGTATGCAATAAAATTTCAAACCTAGAGCGCATTGTTCATTTCCAATTCTACGCCGAAGGATGATGGTTTTCATATGAGATTTGAGACTCCAATTATTAAGAATTAGTAAATTAATACCCTCAGGCCTCCTCGAAAGAAATTCCGATAGTTATCTTTTTGCAAGCAATAGCTTTAAGTTTTCATTCATACTAGGCCTACTCATTTGCTTTTTTAGATCAAACAGCCCATTAAACTTTAAAATTAGCTAAGCATGAATAATCACCTTTAAAAGATTCTCGCAAAACCTGTCAAATGAAGAAAAAAGAAAAACTTTTAAGGGTTCTAAAAGATTAGTTAAACAATAAGCAGTCCACATAACCATTAAAAGTTTTTGTGTTACCTTCCCAAAAATCAGAGGTATCAAAAGTGTGACAACGAGGCTTTTAAATAATTGATCAGCAGGAACTGATGCACCCACACCACCAGCTATTAGTTTTGATATAGAGAAAGGAACCTAGAAGATATTAGATGCACAAGAAACTATGATAATAATGCTACCATAGCATATAATAGCTGATATCAAATTTTCCGGAAGAAAAAATTAAAAAATATAAAACATAAATCCATGTAAAAAGGGATTTATTATAGTATATCAAATGTTCTAGGAAAGAAAAAGTTGTTGTATCTGAACTTACAATAAGAATTCCCAACAGACTAGATATTACAGTCATTGCAAGAGCCAAGGCTGAATTTCCTCCAGCTAGCTGGATTTATAAAAAAAAATCATACTGTAGTAGCAATCAAATTTTCTACAATCTTATCAAGGAAAGTATGAGAATGACTAAAGGAATGTAAACATAAGTCAACTAACCCGGGTTAGAGCAACCCCACTTGATAATGTCGTAGGCATACAGCAAAACAGAGCAAGTCCTGTAAGAAATATACAAATTGATAATATGATAAGGGAAGAAGCTACAAGAAAGGATAAAATATGGAAATATACAAGAAGAAAGCTAGTGTTTCTGCCTATAAGATTTGAAATCTCAGTTGTATATTCAACGGAAATTAGATCACCTGCCTGTTATATACAAAATAAAGACTGGCATCCCAAAACTACTTTGTTGCTTATATAATAATATAGATTATACTTGTATCCAAGTGATAGAGATCTTATCCTATATTGTTAATTAATAGTATTTTGTAATTGTAGGAGGGTGGTAAGTGTAGTTTCTAACTCTATAAATAAGGTCATTCGTATTGTGAGAGGCAGGGAATATTATTGTTAGAGGTTTAGACTCATTGCATGGCATTGAGGAGGCATAGCCCTGGGACCACTAGTTGGTTATTTACCTATTGTAGATCCTTGTGATCATCTCCTTCGTATTCAATCTAATTTTGCATTCTGAATTCATCAATTCGTATTTCTATTTGAGTGTGTGATTTGAATCCTTATCATTGGTCCGACCTGCCTCCACCTGCCGTTCTACACATCCGTTTCCGTCAATTTCATCCTTGCGGGATCTACTCGCTGGTTTCACCTCAAATTCCTTGTTGATTGCAAGTGTTTCGGGTTGATTTTATTGGATTTGCTCCAATTCGTCGCCGAATTCAGGTTCCGCTAATGCCAATTGCATCTTCGTGTTTTTAATTTGATTCAATTCATCTCTTCCAGATTACGCTCATCGTCTGCCGATTTTCAATTCCATTTTAATTCCGATTTCTGGTTTCCAATTTCCGATTCCATTATGGTGAATCAAACCTCTCGTTTGGATACTCACGAACAGCAAATCCTGCAACTCCAAACTGATGTTGCAGAAATCAAGGCGTCGTTATTGGCGTTGAATGATGAACGTGCGGAATCCGCCGAATTCCGTAAGGTGGTTCTGAATTGGATGAAATCGCAAGAGAAGCGACCCGTGGATGATTCATCGGGTGCCTCAGGTCTGGTGTTTTCAACTTCCGGCGCCAATTCCAGTTCATCTAATCCTTCTTCTGGATTACCGTGGGCTGTGAAGAAGGTCAAATTGCCTGAGTTCTCTGGTTTTGATCCGCAAGGTTGGATTCAAAAGGCTAATTTGTTTTTTGACATAAATATTGTTGCTGATGACATTCGCTTGCATCTAATTCAATTGAGCATGATTGGTGTTGCTCACCACTGGTATAAGGTCCTCACTCAGGTTCGTCCTTCCTTGACTTGGCTGGAATTTCAATCAGAATTGTTACACCGTTTTAGTGGTCTGGAAATTCAGAATCCTTATGAACAATTAGCTACTATTCGGCAATCGCATTCCATCTTTGATTATATAGATGATTTTGAGTATGTGTTGTCATTGGTTCCTCCTTTACCAGAGTCCCAAACTCTCGGTTATTTTATCGTTGGGTTGAAGGATGATGTCAAACAGCAAGTTCGTTTACATCGACCAACTTCTTGTATGAATGCGATGTATTTGGCTAAGGATGTCGAGTTGATGCTTCGACCATCGGATTCAAATTCGTTGTTGTCTCGTTTTAGATAGTCTCCACAGGTGGGGCTGCCGATGTTGGATTCTGGAATCGGACATCGTTCATTGGGTACTAGGATGTCCACACATAGTGTGAATGGCAGACCTGCCAGTGGGCAAGCAAGTTATCATGATCGCGGTGTTCGTTCCTTATCTCGAACTGAATGGGAGGAACGCAGAAAGAAAGGATTATGCTACAAGTGTGGACAACCTTTTAGTCCAACACATAAGTGTCCGGAGGGTAAACTCCGGGTGTTGTTGCTTGGGGATGATGAACCTGACGGACTTGAGGAGCTACATTTTCAGATGGAGCATATGGACACTTTTCAATCGGATGGGGTTATCGAGAGGGCTGTGGGATCTTCTCTCAAGCCTTGAGGACAAGTCTTGGGTTTTGGGGGGAGTATTGATAGAGATCTTATCCTATATTGTTAATTAATAGTATTTTGTAATTGTAGGAGGGTGGTAAGTGTAGTTTCTAATTCTATAAATAAGGTCATTCGTATTGTGAGAGGCAGGGAATATTATTGTTAGAGGTTTAGACTCATTGCATGGCATTGAGGAGGCATAGCCCTGGGACCACTAGTTGGTTATTTACCTATTGTAGATCCTTGTGATCATCTCCTTCGTATTCAATCTAATTTTGCATTCTGAATTCATCAATTCGTATTTCTATTTGAGTGTGTGATTTGAATCCTTATCACCAAGTTCCTTCCTCCACACACTAATAATCAGTGTTGTAAAAATCGGCCTAGGTGCCCTCCAACCTTGTCAATTTGGCCCTAGGTGGCCTTTTTTTTGTTTTTTGACTTTTCTCGGGTAAAAAGGAACCATATTCATGATTATTCGAGACATTTCTCAACCCAAAATCCTTAATATGTCTCTAAAACATCGAATCAAACATCTGAAACATCGAATCCAGCCACTAAATATCGAAGTCCATCTCTAAACTTTGAACTCAGTGTTTATGTTTAAATTTTGAAGTACTTGGCTTGGTATATTTAAATTTATTTTTTAAATTATTTGAAGTATTATATCGAATTATGGATATTGATGTGTGTATAATATATATTTGTAAAATTACATGTAAAAGCTCCAATCCGCCTAGCGCCAATTAATCTCGATTAATCCCTATGCGGTACCTCACCCCCCGACTAGCGCGTAGCGACTTTTACAACCATGCTAATAATACAAAATGGTTTGAGCTTTTTGAATTGTATGGCTGTATGCTCATAAAATGGTACCAGAATAAGATTAAACTGTATGTGATAACTCGGAGAGTATTTCATAAAAAGGTAACGATGGTTGGTCTGACATCTGTTATGAGTAACGAGGTTTTTTACTTACAAAAAGGCTCAAACTTTTAAAAAAATTGATATGGAGTAATCCAACATTCCAACCTGGTTGCCGGATCAAAATGATTTCCGGGGAAGGGGGGTAATTTTGGCTAAGCTGGGTTTTTCTCATGTGGCATCTACAAACCGGTTAACTTAGAAGATTACCCAAAATGAACATTTTTTGAAATCCAGCTTTTGTGACTGAAAAGGAAGTTAATTATGCAAATACCAAGTAGACTGATGTTTGTTACCTTAATATCCAATTAATCATCAAATTAATGTTAGTAACACATTGCACAGCCATGTTCTAAAGTCAGACCTGTGACAAATTCTTGAGGTTGAAGGTGAAGTAGCAGAATAATTCTGGAAAAGAAAGGAGTGAACAACAAAATAGAAGCCTGCACTGACCATTATGAGAGGTGAATCAGAACTTTATCATTTTGATGACAAAATGCTTATGCAACCATGTATGATGTCAATAATAGAGTAAAGATGCTACACACGCATTCTGAGATTATATTTGATTTCGTTTATACTCCAGCATACCAACCAAAAATCTGAGGAACTGACAGTATTATTTCTGTTGAAGTGAAATTGAAACTACAAAATCATTACAGCAATTATAAATATCTAAGTTCATACTAGCCCATAGAGTCCAACTGGCCATGCTTCAGCAGCTGCACCTATTTCTTCACTACGCAGTGTTAGGCCTGTTTTTGGATAACAAGAAGGATAAGCTTATTGAAAATAAATATCTTTTCATATTGGTGGATAACTAAAAGTTTGACTTTCTTTTGAATAAGTAAACCATAAATATTTTTAAGATTGAACTCTCTAACCATATTATTTTTTACCTGAAATGAAAAATATCCCAAAGGCGCTAAATTTTGATACATGATATCTATGAGCAAAACAACCAAGACTAGGATTTGCAAGACCCAATGCTACTCCTCCAATAAGAGCTGCACTAAATTAATTACAAAACCAAGTATCAGTAAGTAATGCAGGCTATATAAATACAGTTGCAGGGTCACTGAGAATCAGATTCATCACCAATATGAGAATGGCAAAGTGGTAAACAGGTAATCATGCAAACAGGTTTTGTCAGCCAGGTTGGTCTTAAATGGTTGCAAATATAATGATGCTATTGACTTCCAATAACCCAATAGGTTTGCCACTTTATAAATTTACTAGGTTTGCTAGTGCATTGGATAAAAAAATTTGTGATACCAGCAATCAACACAATACTACATTTTTTAAACCATTTTTTCTTTTGTGCTATAGAGCTCACTCAAAGAAACCTGAATTAACAACCTTGAAAATACACAATTGGTACCATACTACCATTGAGCCAAAAGAAACTTGACATGCACGCTAGTTAACTGTCATAAGCCTCTGCTGTATGAAAAAATCCTTAACTTCTCTACTTACTACTTAGAAAAAACCTTAATGGGGAGAAACTATCGTATGTAAGCGCTTGAGTTCCTCTAGCAGAGATCTCAGTTCAAATCCAACTTTTATTTATTTATTTTTTGCCTATAAACCCTTAAAGAACACCTGCCCGGCTGCCCACACAAGTATGTTTTAACATATCCCCATTTGGTTTAGCAAGGTCTTGATATGTCCCGTGAGTTTTCTGACAATTTTTCCCATTCATGTAATATTCCATATTAACATCATTAAAACAAAGACAATCCGATTACACACAAGCACACGAACATTACCTAATGGAAGAAAATTGCTGGCAACAAAATTCAACAAAGGCTCAGCAGAAACCGAAAACTTCGGCAGTCTCAGCTGTTCACCAGGTTGATTCAGACCACCATCTCCCTGAAACTCCAACCACACTACAATTCCTTAATCAACACATCTATACCTACCAGTTATAATTCAAACAGCAGGCAAATTTTCTAAACAAATACTTAAAACGAATCATACATCATGAAAAAACCAAACAACCTGTTCGGAACTCGTGCTGTTTCTGATTGCGATTGTACCGATAACTGAACGGAATTCTCGAGGAAGCAATGACTTGCTGATATTAGCACCAAAAGAGCGATTGCCGGAAAAGATAAGTTGTGAAGGATTAAATTTACGGGTCCTCGATCGAGACGGGGAGATTCCGGTCACCGGAGATGTGAGGTTCAGTATGGTTTGAAGGGTTCCCTCCATCTGCCCCAGGGGTAAAACGGAGCGAGGCCTCACAAAACACACAACTACTGTGTGTTTTTTGAATTTTTGTGACTGGTGGTTATCCAAAATATTAAATATGCAATAAGTTTCCTCCAATATGAGACCTTGAAAAACAGTCTTTTATAAATTATAACCTGACATTAACGCCATAAATAAATCGAACATGAACAGTTTGTGAATTGTTTGGCGTGAAGTTCGTTTAAGAAAGAAACGAAAACGAACAAGAAATTCCGTTCGTTTAGATAAAGGAACGAACATGAACAGAGGTTGTGTTTGTTCATTTACGTTCATGAACGTTCGACAACATGTTCGTTTATTTTTTATTATGTTCATTTATTATATTTATTTATTAAAAATTAAACAAACAAACACCAACGAGGCCTCCTATCGTTCACAGCCCTACTCGAGACAAAGTTTGATGTGATCCTTTAATTTTTAATTTTTTTAACATGTTAGCAATAATAATAATAATTGAGGGTGTATATTTTTTAATTCACCTAAACTCAAATTATCATTTCATGATATTAAAATTTTCGCAAACCCTTTTGAATCCTAAAAATTTCTAGATTATTTAATAATCAAATTAAAAAAATATTAAAACGTAATTTCATTCATTTAAAAAATATAAACATAACAACTTAAATATAAAAATAGAAATAAACCCAACAAAAGAAAACGAAAACGAAAAAAATAAAGTTTTAAGACCAACCCTCCCTTTTACGAGTTCTTGTTTGGTGTTTACGTTATACTAAATGTTAGAGTAAATTACTGATTTTGTCCTTTAAAAATGCAGCAACTTCCTGGTTTTGTCTTTTAAATTCAAAAATTACTAGGGATACCCATATTTTGAAATTTTTGCACTGATTTTGTCCTTTGTCACTAACCCATTAAATTATTCCGTTAAAATTCCCACCTTCATTCACATGAGGGGTAAAATCGTCAAACCAGTCCATACCAAAGAACAATTATACAGCTCTTCACCGCCTCTCAATGACGTCAAGTCCTCCGCTCCACTGGAGGAAAAAGTCGAAGATGAAGAAGAGAAAAGCGAGGACAGGCCACCGACGATTGTTTTGTGTGAAGAGGAGGGCGTGGCCGTTGGAGATGAGGAACGACTGTTCACATCAAAGTCATAGAATCCATGGCATGAATACGGGGACAAACACATGTTACTTAGAGTCTTAGACTGAATGCAATGCACATTTAAGCGCTCTTGCACGTCCTACGTGGACATATTTTTATCTGGTGGATGCATTGGAGCACCACGCATGTTCTCCTCTTTGCACTTCCGGAAGTGCAATCAAGTGCAGAGAGAGGGTGACCCACATCTTTAAAACTCATTTTTTTAGAAAAAAAAAATAGAAGAGAGAGAATGCATGTAGGAAGGATGTGTTGGAGTTAAAAAGAGAAGAGATAGTGCATATGATAAGAATTAGAAAAAAAGTTGATGTGTCAGTGATGACCAGAACGCATGTAGTTAAATGCAGTGTTAGCATTGCGGGTAGTCTTAGGGGATTTGCGTACAGTGCTATCGTCGGAACCACCATGATTAACAAAACAGACCAATTTCGTAAAATCTAAAGCCTAGGTTTAGATCAGACACACACAAATACGGTGAATTGATTGAACAAAACAAATCAAGAGAAAACAAATGAATGTCGAGGTATTTACATTTTGAACGATATGTTGATGTGAAGAAGGTCAAATGAATCAAGAAAGGGGGGATGTTCTTTCCTGATTTCAATTCCAATTCCATCCACATCATCTGCGAAAAAAATGGGGGAGCCATACTCATCACCATATTTCAGAATCTTCTTCTTAATCCGTCCTCTCTGATCTCCTTCTCAATTCCAATTCCATCCATATCTTCTCCGTCGCTGTCGTCGAATGTTCCGGCTGCCAGAACCTCAAAATCATCCTCCATTTTATCTGATAACATAACTATATACAAGTATGTTCAGGTTTAGATAAAATGACAAAAGGGATTGGTGATTGAAACGATAGTGGTTTCTTTGTGAATTTTAGGGTTTCTTTGGGAAATTGGGGAAGACAGAGTGGTATGGAATGGTTTGACGATTTTACCCCTCATGTGAATGGGGTGGGAATTTTAACGAAATAATTTAACTGGGTTAGTAGCAAATGACAAAATCAATGCAAAAATTTTAAAATAATGACACCCCTACTAATTTTTGAATTAAGGACAAAAACAGCAAATTGCTACTTTACTCTAAATGTTATTTTATTGATAAAAGAATAGAAGATAGAGATAAATTTATAAAAATAAAAAATAGGTTAGAGAAGTGAGATTATTTGGTTGAGTATTAAAATAAACGTGAACCTAATACTATTTCTAACTTAGTTTGTATAGATAGATAATGTGTTAATTAATTTATAGGGTGGGTAAGAAAATTTTAAAAAAATATTTTTTTTTAATTTTAAATAAATATATTGACTATTCAATGATTGTAATACATGGATTTTAATATGGGACATGTTAGGGAGATGTCAGATTGGTTCAAGATATACCATCTATACGACTCGTATTGACCTATACGGGTCGTATTAATATTTTATTTCTGACAAAAACTGACCCACGTCAAATCACAGTACTGACACCCCCATACGGCCCGTATTGGCCCATACGGCCCGTATTAAAACTTGAAATTGTTTTAGTTTTTTCTTTGTCTGCAATTTGATTGGGACCTGTTACGTGTGTTGACAATGAAAAAAGGCTGCAAGCCTGCAACTTGCAGACACAAAAGGACAAGAACACACTATAGCAATTTAAAATAAACACCATTCAAGACTGCAACCTGCAACTTGCAACTTGCAGACGTCCCACCTTTTTTCTTCTTTTTATTTCTTAAAATAAACATTTTATTTTTCATAAGAAAAAAATTTATAACTATACGGGTCGTATAGGGTCATACGGCCCCGTATGTGTCACACCCCCAAATTCTCACTCGTGGTGTCAGTCCACGTGGGTGTGACGTGGTCAGGATCACAGCTCATGGTCATATAGAACGACTCTATATGAGTTACACAATCACACAGATTTGTAAAATAATACATGTTTCAATAATACGCAACGGAAAATGTTTAATGTTAAAAGCAGCGGAAATAAAGAGTAACACAGCGGAAAGTAAATTGTTTATGACACTACATAGTTTGAAATGTTTCAAAATAAATCAATGCATACAAAGCCTAGGACAAGGGTCTAATGCATGCGACTCTTCTTGAATTCCTCCTGTGTGCCCTAACGTGTGATCCATTAGTTACCTGAGAATACATGCGAAAAGTGTCAACTAAAAGGTTGGGGAGTTCACAGGTTTAGACAGACTGAAAAGTAAACAGATATATTGGGCATGTTAAGTTTAGTTGTGGATCTACGATTCGTGGAGTGTGTCAGTTCATCTTACCGAAACTCGACTGTTCCCGTTTGCCTCCACTGGTCATCGTTGAACACGACATCAACATCGAAATTACACTCGTTATGACCTCCAGTCAACATTGGTGCCGAGTGGGGTTAGTCAAACCCAGTAGTACTACGTAATTACGACTCGTTTGTATACAACTAACGGTAAGGATAAGTGAGGACTTTAAGCGATAATAGTTACACTCGAAAATGGTTTTTTACAACATATCAGTCATATATCTAAAACAGTTGCATAGAATTCTCACCCCAAAGTTAAGTAAAAACAGTTAAAGGTAAAAGTGGGGCTGTAAACTCAACTGAGTTCGAGTGATGTGCGTTTGTACAAGAACGGAGTAGCTCGCCGGCTAGTGGTTACCTATATCACATAGGTGTCATAAGTTCGTGTTCACATTCATGTGGGCCTCACAGGACCGTATTCGTGTTTAACAACTCTAAGTTGTCGTGTGGGTCGTGTTGACCGTGTTGACCGTGTTTGACCTAACGACCCGTTGGTGACGGTTTTGGATCAAGTTCTCGTGTAACATGTGTTTTAGTGTCGTGTGGTGTGTGCGGATACCAAAGTCACTTTCGTGAGGAAACTTACTATTTATAGTAAGTTACTATTTTAGGAAAGTTTCCACATTTGGCAAGTTATGCAGTAAATCATAATCCGATTATTCTAACATGCATATTTATCCTAAGTGAGCATGTTATCACAAAGCATATAGTTACACATAGTCGGTTTAGCATGTTTTGCACGTAAAAGTTTCTATAATTAGAAAGTTACAAGAATAAGCATATGTTACAAAGTCTAGATACAATCTCATCATAATATCATCATTTTAGTCTTAGATAGCCATTAAATCATACTCGTTACCACTAACATGTTATCATCCATAGACTTTACAAAAATAAAGTTACTATTTATAGTAATATTCATAAAAATCATTCTTTTGACAATTTCAACAACCCAGATATTCCAAGAATCATCATATTAGCATCAAAGAACACATTAGGCACACAACATCATCAAACTCATCATTCTAGAGCAACATTGTAGCAAAAAGTTTCTATTTTTAGAAATGTCATGAAAATCATAACTTTTAGAAATTCTAACAAACCAAATGCATCAAAAATCATCACAATAGTCTTCTAAGCATCATTTTAAGCATAAATTATGGATCTAAACACATACATTAAACCATTTCATCAAGAATCACAACTTTATAATGTTAAAGTTTCCATTATTAGCAATATTGCTAAAAATCATATTCTTGGCCTCAACAATCATGCTAGATCTTGCAAATCATAACAAATATTATTTATAACAACATATTAGTATCAATCATCATGTACAACTTCATAGATCGTTCATGCATGTGGCTAAAAGTACCTATTTCATGACTAAATCAACAAATAACCATCATTTTCAATAAAAATCACCATGGATCATCATTGAATCACCAAATCAGTAGTATCATCATCAAATAACAGATCTAGAACCACAAAATTTCGTGATTAAGTGGGTGATGCATGTGGATATTCCCCCTTGCATGCGTGATTTTAAATGCTAGAAGCACAAAATGGGGCTAGAACTACCTCAAGAGTCTTCTTGGGGTTTGAATATCAATGGAACAGAGGTGAATGGCTTCAAGAACTTCTGGGATTGCTTCCACAGCAGTTCTAAATCGTTCAAGATGATAGATAATGCTCCTAGTTTGCCTCAAGCCTTCAAGAGCTTCAATGGTCCTTCTCAAATGGCGACAATGGCTTCTAAAGAGGCTATGGTGGTGTAGCAGAGTGCAAATGGTCGAGAAGAAAGGTTTTAGTCGAGAGGATTGGGTGTAAAATATTTCAGAATGATTAACTTTGTGTTTATAAAGATTTTTGCGTATTGGGTGTCGTTGCGTACCGCGACGTCTGTCAAAAAGCATCGTCGCGTAGCGCGACGATTAAAATAATCATTCGGTTCCCGAAACACGCCGCGTATCGCGATGGTGGAAGATGATCGGCCGTCGCGTATCGCGATGGATTTCGGAGAATTCAAATTCTCCCGCCTAGGCTTCGCGTACCGCGAAGGCCCAATTGGGTGCCCATCGCGGTACGCGATGGGTCTAGGTTGAGTCCAATAAGCCCAATTTCATATTTTTGAACCGATTTTCGCGTTTCTGTAGATTACGATCATCGTTTCTCAACTCGTAAGCATTATTCTACCTATTCTAGGTTCCTTAGAACCTAAGTGAAGTGAAAGTGTGCTGTGGTTTGATCCGTTCACCAACGTGCGTTATTCAAGACACGTGCGAGTGCTGTGCGATAATTCCTCGAATTATCGGTATGTCTGGTCTATCGTGCCACGTGTCACACTAAAAACTAATTATTCTAGTGCCACGTATGAAATAATAATATACATTATTATTGAAATAAAATAAATGCTTACCTGGAAATTGCGAGGTGTTACATCATCCCCCAGTTAATAGGAATTTCGTCCCGAAATTCAGTTCGTGTTGCCGGTGTTAGTCTGGTCGGAGAATAAATGAGGGTATTTCTTTTTCATCTGGTCTTCTCGTTCCCAGGTGTATTCCAGTCCACGTCGTGAGTTCCATCGCACCTTAACTATCGGTATGCGACTAAGTTTCAACTTCTTGATTTCCCGGTCCATAATTTCCACCGGTTCCTCAACGAAGTGAAGTTGTTCATCAATCTGAATTTCCTCTAAGGCAATTGCGAGCGTTTCATCTGATAAGCACTTCTTGAGGTTTGATACGTGGAATACGTTATGTACGCTGCTTAGTTCCTGCGGTAGCTGTAGTTCGTAGGCCACAGGGCCTATCCGTTTAGTGATTTCGAATGGTCCGATGTAACGAGGGTTTAACTTTCCCCGCTTCCCAAATCAGATCACTCCCTTCCAAGGTGAGACTTTAAGAAGTACTCGGTCTCCCACTTGGAATTCCAAAGGTTTGCGCCTTTTATCGGCATAGCTCTATACGACCCGTATGGAGCTAGGTGGTGTTAACTGATCCATAGGGGGTGTCCAAATAACGTTTTATCTATTCTAATAAATAAAGGTTTCTAGGGACATATGGCATGTTTCTAGAGCACCTTAACTATATTTTGTCATATCTCTCCTATTAAATACGTCATATATTAAATATATCTTTTATACATTTTTAAATTAAAAAAATATTTTAATACAACAAAAATATATTAATGTTAAAATTAAACACTTTCTAAAAAATTATTTATAAATTTTAAAAAATGAAATGTTTGAAGAAAATAAACTTTGAAAAAATCAGGGTCTTAAGAAATAATATAATTATTTTATTTATTAAAGTATTAAGTTATACTAAATTTAAATATATTATTAAAAATTATCTTATAATGTATAAATTTTCGTTAGTATTTATCATGGTTGTAAAAGTCGCTAGGCGCTAGTCGGGCGGCGAGGTACCGCCTAGGGATTAATCGGGATTAATCGGCGCTAGGCGGATTGGAATTTTTATATGTAATTTTACAAATATATATTATATACACACATCAATATCAATAATTTAATATAATACTTCAAATAATTTTAAAAAATATACTTAAATATACTAAAAAAAGTACTTTAAAGTGCAAACTTAAACACTGAGTTCAAAGTTTAGAGATAAATTTCGATGTTAACTGCTTGGATTCGATGTTTCAGAGACATATTAAAGATTTTTGATTGAGAAATGTCTAAATAATCATGAAATTGGTCCCCTTTACCATAAAAAAGTCAAAAAAAGCCAAAAAAAAGTCAAAAAAGTGAAAAAAAATAAAAAACTGATCGGGCCGCCTAGGCCGCCTAGGCCCCGCCTAGCCCGCCTAGACCCCGCCTAGGCCGCTTAGCACCGCCTAGCGCCTAGGCACCGCCTAGGCCAAAAATTACACAGTAAGTGGGCGCCTAGCGCCTAGGCGGCCGCCTAGGCCGATTTTTACAACACTGGTATTTATATATTATATCTTTTTATTTAACTCGTGTAATACACGGGATATTAACCTAATAATATAATAAACAAGTAAAGAGGTATGTGTTTAATATGTGGTACAATCACATTATATTTATTCGGCTCTCTACTGTTAAATGAGATAATATATTTCACTCTCTTGTGTTTTTTATAACTTTTTTTCCTCATTTTTATTCAATTAAATAATTATATGAAATAATAAATGATATTGAAAAAATATATTTTAGACATTCAATATGAAATCTAAATATTTAATAGAAATTTATCATTAAAAGATTATATTTCAAAATGTTGTTTATTATTTAATTAAATTCTTTAAACAAACTATAATTTCTGAATTATTATTATTAATTACCATTTAATTTTAACACGTGTATTGCTATAGTATTGATAGGTAATGTAATAGTATAGATTTATGGTTAATCATCTCAACCATCCATTAAAGAGGATCATCGCCAATATGAGTTGAAATTAAGGGCTTTTTTATTTTTTAAAGTGAAAAGGACTTGTCTTTATGTCTCTTTAATTGTAGTCAATTTAGAATGGCAAAAAAACCCAAGCATGAGTTTATCCAAAACCCGCTAATACGATTAATACATGAGCTCTTGCCACTTAATCCGTCTTGCACAATCAAATTAATAATGTGGGCCATGCAACGGACATGCAAATATTTCCCTGCTGACAACTGATTTTTCAATCTAGTTTGAAGAAATGACATGGCTGTATCATTAGACGAAGCGTTGTCTGTTGTAATAGTTAGCACACTATCAATATCCCATTCTTTTAGACACTGAAGCAAAACCTTACCAATATCTTCTCCCTTGTGGCTATAGATTGGTTTAAAATTAATCACTCTTTTATGTAAAACCCAGTCGTCATCAATAAAATGTGTTGTGACACACATGTAGTTTGTTCGCTGAATGGAGGTCCAAGTATCTGTAGTTAAACAAACTCTAGCTTTGTTATTTGCAAAAAAAGACTTCAACTTGCCCTTCTCTTCTAGAAAGATTTCACCAACATCCCTGGAAATTGTGAACCTACTAGGTACCTTAAAATTAGGACATATTGTTTCTATAAGCTTTTTAAAACCCTCGTGTTCTACAGTTGTGAACGGAAGCTCATCCAATATAATCATCTCTGCAATAGCTTTTCTACTTGATTTCGCGCAGAATTTCCATGTTTTGACTTCACCACTTGTCCCTCCCATGTCATCATTCTTCTTTATAAAAATATTGGTTTGATCTTTTAATTTCTCGGGGTGCTTTTCACATGAAATTATGTGGCGTTTTAAGGCAGAAGTACCGTTTCTACTCGGATCGGCAGCCAAAACTTTGGAGCAGTGTTTGCATCTTGCTTTGATTTCACCTTCATCATCAGTAAACTTGTCAAAATCATCCCACATAGTAGACCGTCCCTTTTTCTTTAAATATGATGTTTTAGCCTTCTTTTTTTGTGTTTCTTTTTTAACAGCTTCTGATTTCCTTTTCTGGTTGTTGATTGTCGTCGCTTGACAAATCATGAATGGTAGTTGAATCCATCTACAACAAATAAAAGTGATATATTAGCATCTAGTCACCTAATATAAAAAAAAACATTAGATAGTGTTGTTAATTTTGATATCATAAATGATTAAATTAAAAATTAAGAACTACCACTGTTGTCTGTTGTAAATTTGGTTGTTATACTAGTTTGATGATGTTTTGCTTTAGTGGATTGGCTTCTTGATGTTTTGATCATTAGTTTATATATTTGCAGGAGTATCCTTGATTCATTAGTTTATATATTTGCATGATTGCATCTGTCTATTCTATATTGATCATATACTAAGTGATATATTGATGTGATTTACTAATATTAAATTTCAACATATCAAGGTATCATGTTTTATATTTTTTTTTTGCATTCTTTTGTCTGGATTCTTCAAACTATTTAGCAACTCAAAAAGTAATGCAAGTTTACCTTGTGTGCACTGTGCAGGTCCTGCAGGATTCGTAACTTGTGCTCCAGGAAATCAAGAAAAGATCGCAACCATTCTATTACGTACAAAGTTTTTTTAAGGTTTTTTTTTTGTGTTTAATTTTAGGTTTTTGGCCTATTACGTACAAAGGCTTTTTTTTTTAATATTTCATGGGCCCCATAATCTGTCCAAGCCGACAGCAAGCCTTATTAGACTATTAGGTATGCCAAGTGATCCACTCACTCCACCTATGCGCCACGTAGGCGCCACATAAGCACTCACCACAACCACTCACCCCACCATTTTTGTGGAAATGCCCCATTACCCACTCGCTCCACGTCATCATTCCTTTATATATATATACATGTGTGTGTGTTTGTGAGAGAGAGAGAGAGAGAGAGGAAGAGACATGTGTGTGTGTCTCTGTGTGAGAGAGAGAGAGAGAGAGAGAGAGAGAGAGAGAGAGAGAGGAAGACTCTATCACGCTGTGGTTCCATTCACGCCTCCCCTCCCCCGTCCACTCACGCCCCAAGGGGGGCGGTGTGCCACGCCCACTCAAGGGGCATACCCACTAGTCTTATTGTTGTTTATAAATAATCGGTCCTAACAAATTTCGGGTTTTTTAAGTTTAATACCCGATACCCGACCCGAAACCGATTTGTGTAAAATTCCAGGACCGAAACCCTAACTAAAAATGTCAAACGGTCTCGGTTACCGGTTTTTACCGGTCCGGTTAACGGGTATTTTTCGGTTACCGGTTATTTTGCTCACTCCTACATATGTGACGGGTTTTTTCAAACCTGATGGGTATTGGGCTGGGTATGAGATTAATTTTTAAAATTTCGCGGGTACTGGACGGGATTGGGATTTGTTCATATACCCGTTTACCTGACCCAATTGCCCGATTGTATATACCCGTGTACACCCGTTCCGTGTACCCGATTATAAATACCCATTTATATACATTTGAGTTAATAGAATTTGTTTCTTTTTTATTTCTTTTGAACTTTAAAAATTATTCATATAATTTGTTTATTTTTTTGTCTTTGTTTTTTTTTTTGTGGTAAGTACAGGATTTTTTTTTAACCATTTTGTTAATAATTGCTATTTTTAGGTTTATCTTGAAGGATAGGTAAGCAACTTATGAAATTTTGAAATATAATGTTATTTTAATATATTAATAGTTTGTTCTTCGCATATTTAACATATAGTTTTTGTTATAAAAAAATAAATTTATTATTAGTTACCTGAAACTTGACGTTTTTTAAGTCATTTACTCTCAACGAGTATATTTAGCTAACTAACAGGCATTCCCAAAACCCGTCGGGTTACCCGATGGGTTTTGGGACGGGTATGAGACATACTTTTATAAAGCTGGTATGTGACTGGGATTACTCAAACCCGACCCAAACCCGGTCCATTGCCATCCGTTACTAGTTAGTAGGTATTGAATTTATTAGTTTATAAAAAAAGTAAAAAATAAAAATAAACCAAACTTGAATCGAAACAACCAATAAAACCAAACTAAACTAGTAACACATGTCACACCCCCAAATTTCAACTAACAGAATCTTACCGTTTAGGGCGTGACAAACCAGGATCTCAGTCATTAGACACAGCGAAAGACCTCTATATGCTTCTAAACATAATTCAGTCTTAATTTGTAAAATCAAAGTTTAACATTTGCGGAAGCGTTTGAAAACCAATAACAAAATGTAACAGTTGTAAAACCGTAAATACAATGTTCAATGTTTTAAATTAACAATCAAAATAAACTGTATGCATGAGACTCAACGTCCTAGTCCATGCTTGTCCTTGCATGTGCCTTAGTATCCTGAGAAAACATGTAAATCAAGTCAACACAAAGGTTGGTGCATACATAGGTTTGTATATGTAAACACAATGTTTGAACAACAGTTTGAAATGTAATGTTTGCAGATAACATCATCACACATTGCATAGTCATGATAGCTAGTTATTGTACTATTTACATAAGTGGTTGACACCGAAGCTGACTGTTGCATGTTTTGCCTTTCCACTATTGTCTAACACAAACAATAGTAATGTTGAATTGGCTAGTTAAACATTTGCGTAGATCCCATCTACCAAGTGAGGTTTGTCAAACCCAATAGATCTATCTTCAACTACCACGCTTTGCACTACGGCAAACTAAACGGTTCGAAATGTAAAAAGCAGTAAAAGTAAAAGGGGGCCGTGTACGCACCTTAGATAGCAAACATAATGGTTAAGTACTTGTGAATTTGCGTAGACAACCTTCTACGAAACAATCTGTTATTTACGATAACGTATCGTTATTTGAAATGTCAAATCGGGTTTGTGATTGCATACGTGTCAACACACGTATTTAGAATGTTTAAAACATATATACAAAGGTATGCACGCTTTCGCATTCATTTGTTTAAATCGTATTGACGTATATGATCTCATTTTTATGCCCGTAGTTACACCCGATTAGAATTTTGAGTTAAAATATAAATTTTATCATTTCATTACGCTTGGAATTAAATTTTGGTTCCAACGCAACTGAAACGGGTTAAAACGGATTTAAAACGAATGTTTTATGACAAATAATACCAAAAATAGTTTTAAAACCCAAAAACCAATGTCCCTCGGATTCGAACCCGCGACCTCACCTTCACAACCCACACACCTTACCGTCTCCACTTTGTCAATTTTTGTTAACAGATTTATTTGTAAATGGTTTTAAGCAATCAAGTAGTTGGTTTCCCCTTTGTTAACCTCTAGCCGAAACAATGGGCTCCAAATCGAACCCGAATTCGAATTCAATCGAACCTTAACCCGTAAGGGTTTTGTTCTAGATGTTCAAACACACATAGGGGTGATTTTAATTCCCCAAATGACTCTTTTTAATGCCCTTAATCAGTTCCAACGCTTTCGAGTTCGAACGGCCCACTCTCAATCCAAATTGAGTCGAATTCGAATCTGTTAGTCCTTGAAATCATATGTTTTTTCATCCCTAGATCAAACCGAAACTATCTGTATGGTTTAATTTCATTTTGAAAGTCGTTTATTCAGAAAACCCCAATTCGTTTTTAGTTAGGAACCCTAGAATTAGAAATCTTAAAATTTGTTGTTGTTTGATGAAACTAGTAGAGGGTTTTCATCAAAGAGATGATTCATAAAAGCTCTGTGTAGTTTGATTTGATTATCGAATCCGTTGGAACCGAAACCCCCAAATCTTTTTAGCCAAGAACCCTAGAACTTAACCTTATACAATTCGTTGTTATTGAACGCAATTGTCATTGGGTTATCATTTAACAGGATATTCCGAAGCTCCCTGTATGATTTAATTTGATTTGTAAATTCGTTTGAATAAAAATCCCCAAAACGTATTCTAGGATGAACCCTAGAATTAGAACTTTATCAATTCGAGGTTGTTGGATGAAATTATGTTAAGGGTATGCTTAGTTGGCCCTTTTAGCATGTTTGGGTGTAGTTTGTTACCTGTTTTGATGTCGAATTAAAGTAGTTAGACTTGGAGGTGGAGTTCGGCCGACCCTTGATCGAATTCTTCAATCCCAACGTTCTTGGTTGCAATTGTTGTATGAAAAAGGCTCTAAAGGGGCCGATTATAGTGTATAGATGGTCAATTAGGTGAATCTTGATCGAATTGTGTGAATTTTGTAGGTACAAGTGACGGTTTCATCTTTAAAGGTTGTTAAATGGGTTTAATTCGATCATTATGGGTTATTAACTGATGATAACCGTTTATCATCATTACTATGATTTTATGAATGATTAATTCCATCCATTATGGTGGATTAATGGTAATTTCGAATTTCTCATGATTTTATCACTTGAATTTTGACTTTAAAAGTCAAATTCAAACATTTTATGTAATTTAATCATTTATTTTTATAATTTATATATTTGTAAACTTGTTTTGTTCCATTCCAACTATCCTAGTTTGATAGTATTTGATTTCGTATAATTTATGTTAACTTTTTGATTAACGGAGTTAATCCGGAATGCCGGATTGTCACAACACACTCTCTTGTTTTTTAAACCAAATATTATGATTTGATTTCGGGTTTAAGCGAGCAAAAAACTGGGGGAAAAAACCTGAAAAGAACAAAACCATATAAAGTTGGTAAAAGTTCTTAATATATTAAACTAGGTTAGTATCCCGTGTACTACACGGGTTGAATAAAATTAATAAGTATTTAATAATATAAATTTAAATATAGTAAAGGATTTTTTGATTTAAAATATGATCAATATTACATATAAAATAAAATAATAATATTGTATTTTAAAAATTCCTTTTTCAAAGTTAGGTTTTTAAACATTTTATTTAAAAAAAATTAGAAAATATCATTTTTTTACAAAATAATAGGATGTTATCTATTATTACACAAGTTAATAAATAAAAAAATAGTGAATAATAATGAATTATAAATTATAAAAATATATTATGAGCTATAAATTATTGAAAATTTTTCATATTTTATAATAATTTGATATTTTAAAAGTGTGCTTTTTTATTATATTAAGAAATCTTTTTTAATTATAAAAGATATATAAAATATAATTAGTATTTAATACCGTTATGTAATATATTTTTTTAATATTAAGAAATTTTTTTAATTGAAAAAGGTAAAAAATATAATTATATAACTAATATTTAATAAATGTTTTGTATTTGTTTTGAGAGAGAAGCGGGAAAAGTTGTGTGGAGATGCTCTAAATTTGTGACAAGTGTCCATAATTATTTTTATTTATTAAGTATAATAGATAATAGATTGGCATGCCTGATTATATTTGTAGGACTTAGAGCTTGACATTACTTTAGAAATATATAAATAAATTATATATGGTACTCATAATTATTGAATTAGATAAATCAATTACTTAAATACCCTTAACAGATAGATTATTATTTGATAGACATAATTATCCTTTATCCTAACTAAGATTTTCCCTTGGACGTATATATAAATAAGAGATGAAAGGCCCATTATTAGGTTAATGAACATCATAATCATGAATTCTTTACCCTCAAGAATTCGTGAACCTCCCTACGAGCTCTCCTAATTCATCCTAAGCGTACACCCTAAACAGGAACGATCAGAATAGTTTCGTCTCAAGAAGCATGTCTGGAATTAACAATGCGTTTACTGGATTCACATGTTTCATCTAATCTATATCATTGTTACTGATTTCGTTTACATTGATGTTCATAATCAAAGGAATCGAATCAACACATTCATCATAGATAACGTCACTCCTTTTGGCCTTTGCTCCGTTAATACTTACTATCATTATTATTATTTTAAGTTTACCTTCTTTCATAGGTTTACTCCATGATGTGTCTAATAATCAGTGTCGTAAAAATCGGCCTAGGCGGCCTTCTATTGTGTTGATTTTGGCCTAGGCGGCTTAGTCGGGTCCTAGGCGGCTTAGGCGCCTTAATCAGATTTTTTATTTTATTTTTTTTATTTTTTTGAATTTTTTGACTTTTTTTGACTTTTTCTGGTAAAAAAGGAACAATTTCTTGATTATTTAGACATTTGCTCAACCCAAAATCCTTAATATGTCTCTAAAACATCGAATCCAACCACTTAACATCGAAAGTCATATATAAACTTTGAAGTACTTGACTTAATATGTTTAAGTTTATTTTTTAAATTATTTGAAAGTATTATATTAAATTATTGATATTAATATGTGTATATAATATATATTTGTAAAATTACATATAAAAATTCCAATCCGCCTAGCGCCAATTAATCCCTAGGCGGTACCTCGCCGCCCGACTAGCGCCTAGCGACTTTTACAACCATGCTAATAATAGATTCAAATGGTAATTTTTGCTATCTTGTATATGGTCCATTATTTTCCGACGTTTTAATTAAGTAGAACCGGACTTAAAAATTTTCGGGTTGGATTGACGATTTGGGACTTGTAATGTTCTTCACATAATAACAGTGACATATATTAAGTCACTGATTAAAATTAAAAAACGTCGTCATTAAAGAGTTCGAAGGTACAGAGTGCACTTTCGTTTAAGATTTTTGAGCTTCAGACCAAGCGGGAGACAAGAGGGTCACGCACTCTTGCGGGGTCCAAGGTGGAAGTCCTGCTGGCCATTCAGTAGACATGAGTCAAGGTGGGCAGCACCCATTGTAGGGTTCGGGGTAACGCTCCGAAACCTAAACAAAATATGCTAAGTTTGTATGACCAAAATTAACTTGATCTGAGGGTTTAACCACTAATAATTACCATTTTGTTTGCTAAGTTTATATGACCGGAAATTGAATTTAACACGATCATATATAAATATAATCATTGATTATCGAGATTTCTCTAACAAAGATCACTTGATTAAATCAAGTTAAGAAATAGCTGTGAAATTTACATTAAGAATTCACTTTTAAAAATCTTCATAGATTTATCTCAGGATTCACCCCTAAAATATTAATGGGTTCATCATATTGTTTAACTCTTTCAAAAAAAATCCCTACTAACGAGTCGAAGCGCGGTGGGTATTCGTAAACCCACTGCGCTCTATCTACATTCGCTCATGTGGTCCATTTGCTCCCGTCAAATAGATGCATGTTCTCTTTTTGCATGAGATGATCATGGCTTAGTGGGACACTTAAGAGACTTGGGACGAGATTAAAGAACATTAAAATAAAAAAAAGGAAAAAGAAAAATAAAGAGGGAGGGAGGGAGGGGATCATATTTGTGCAAGATGTGCTATTTTGTTATCCTTGTTAGAGTGAATTCCAAAAAAATATATATAAAATTAATAGTTTTTGTTAATGGGTTAACATTATATGGACTGGATTAAAAGGATCAGTCATTCGAAAATTAGGAGTCATTTCTTGTGTTTTGCTCCTATATCTTTCAAAAGGAAAAACGGTCTATAGTTATCTTATTTTGGTAAGTCAATTCCCTATTTGTCCACTTTGACCCAAAAAATGACCAAAATGTTCAAATAGTCATCACCGTTGTGGGCGCCGGCGCCTACAATTACATGGGCGCCACCCATGATTTACGCCAATAGAAACCTCCCACGTGGCCATGGTGGGATCAGATTACGGGCGGAGCGCCCATGGTTGGATTAGATTACGGGTGAGACACCCATGTTGAAATTTTTTATTCTCGCTATTTTTATGGTTGTGGACGGGACGCCCATGGTTGGATCCGATTACGGGCGGGGCGCCCATGTTGAAATATATTATTACGAGCGGGACGCCCATGGTTGGATCCGATTACGGGCGGGGAGCCCATGTTGAAATATATTATTACGGGCGGGACGCCCATGGTTGGATCCGATTACAGGCGGGGCGCCCATGCTTGGATCTGATTACGGGCGGGCGCCCATGTTGAAATATATTATTACGGGCGGGACGCCCATGGTTGGATCCGATTACAGGCGGGGCGCCCATGGTTTACGTTAGGGATGGCAATGGGCCGGGTTTGGGACGGGTTTGAGTAATCCCAGTCCCATACCCGTTTATAAAAGTATGTCCCATACCCGTCCCAAATCCCATCGGGTATTTACTCGTCGGGTATTGGGTATCCCAGCGTGTTTCTGGTATCTCGGCGGGTTTAGCTAAATATATTCGTTGGGAATAATTGGCTTAAAACACGTCTGATATCGGGTAACTAATAATAAATTTATTTTTTTTATAACAAAAAACTATATGTTAAATATGCCAAGAACAAGCTATTAATATATCAAATAACATGAAATTTCAAAATGTTATAATTTGATTATCATTGTTCAAGATAAACCAAACAAATAGCAATAATTAACAAAATGGTTCAAAATTTTTTTTGTGGTTGCCACAAAAAAAAACAAAGATAAAAAAAGAAACAAATTATATGAACAATTTCTAAAGTTCAAAAGGATTAAAAAAGAAACAAATTATATCAATTCAAATGTATATAAATGATATTTATAACCGGGTACACAGGACGGGTAAACGGGTATACACAATCGGGTAATCGGGCCGGGTAAACGGGTATATGAACAAATCCCAAGCCCGTCCCATACCCGCGAAAATTTTTAAAATTAATCCCATACCCGGCCCAATACCCATCGGGTTTGGGAATACCCGTCTCATATGTAGCAGGTTTCGGGTAAACCCGTCGGGCTTGTGTTTTTTTGCCATCCCTAGACTTTACGTCAATAGAAACCATTTGGACATTTTTGTTCTTTTTTGGGTCAAATGGACAAACATGGAATTTACTCTTTATTTAGTTGTTTGTCATAGTTTGAACAGGTTGCATGTTCTTCAAGATACGTTGCTTACAAATAACGGGTTATATAAAGAAAGTGTCTAGCAAGATTTGACTACATAATTTGTGGTCTATACCAATTAATTCCAACAGTTGTATTTGTGTTATGGTTTTAAAAGTCATAATTAGTTATGACAGTTAGTATTAGAGCTATGGTTTTAACTTTTAAAAGTCAATGATTTATAGTTGTGACTACATAATACCATGACTTGCACACGCTCTTACGACTAATCAGATCATTCACATCTAATCGTACTAATCTAATCGTATCAATACGTGCTCGACAACATCGTAATGAACAACCTCTGCCTTTACAATTTAAAACCCTAATTAACAAGTGTTACAAATACTCACGATACCATTAAGAAGAAGACGATCAAACCAGACTTGTAAGAGTGTTACAAGTGTTCGTCAATCCGAATGGCATTACCATGAATTTGTAATGACCATATCGGGTACGAAAGGCCGTCTTTGGTATGTCTTCTTCTTGAATCCGGAGCTGATGATAACCTGATCTCAGGTCTATCTTTGAAAAGTACTGTGCTCCCTGTAACTGATCAAACAGATCATCAATCCTCGGTAACGGGTACCGATTCTTGATGGTGAGTTTGTTGAGTTCTCGATAATCAATGCACATCCTGAAAGTTCCATCCTTCTTTTTGACAAAAAGAACCGGAGCTCCCCACGGGGAAAAGCTCGGTCGGATGAATCCTTTATCGAGAAGTTCTTGCAATTGGTTGGACAACTCTTGCATCTCCGATGGTGCGAGTCTGTAGGGAGACTTGGCTACAGGAGTTGCTCCCGGAATCAAATCGATTCGAAACTGCACCGATCGCTCAGGTGTCAGTCCCGGTAAATCATCCGGAAACACATCTGCAAAGTCTCTCACAACTGGTACATCTTGAATCTTGATCGCCTTTTTGTCTTTTTGAATCACGTGAGCTAGAAATGCAACGCATTGTTTTCGTAAGTACTTGCGAGCCTTCATGCACGATATCATCTTGACACTGCGTTTCGCTTGGTCTCCACGAATCTCCAAGACCTCGTTGTTCTCCACAGGAATGCGTAATAGTTTATCGGAACAGATGAACTCGACTCTGTTAAGAGATAGCCAATCCATTCCAATAGTGATGTCGAAACTGCCCAGCTCCATCGGTATCAAGTCGATGGGAAATGTGTGATCGCCAAGTGTTAGTGGGCAATTCCTAAATATTGTGTCTACTGTAATCTGTTTGCCATTTGCTATCTCAATAGTATAAGGGGAGTATAACGGTTCCTTAGCATAATTAAGATGGCATGCAAAGTCGGATGAGATAAAACTCTGATCCGCACTAGTATCAAACAGTATGGATGCATATGAGTCAAATAAGAGAAATGTACCCGTGACCACATTCGGATCTTGACGAGCAGCAGCAGCTCCTATCTGAAAGGCTCTTCCTCTTGGTGCTTGAGCCCCTTGTTGGTTTCTCCTGGGACAATCCCGAGAGAAATGTCCTGGTTCGCCACAGTTGTAGCAAGACCTAGGATCTGCAGCAGCAGCAGTAGTAGCTGCGTTGTTGTTTCTGTTTTGAGTCTTCGGACTCTTGCAGTGAGTCACCAAGTGACCAAACCTCCCACAGTTAGTACAGTGTCTGCACGGGACGTTCGGTGGGTGGTGGTACTGGCAAGTGTTGCACAAAGGTGCAGTGCCAGTGTAGGGCCTCTTGATCTGCAGTGGTGGTGGCTGATTGAGCATTGGGGCTTGTGTGGTAGCAGCAAAGTTTCTAGCCACCTTTTGTTTCTTAGCCGGACGTTTATCCGGCTTCTTGGAAATTCCAGCCTTGGCTGAATCAATTTCCTTCTTGAATACCCTGGAGGCAACCATCATGTCTGTCAAAGTTGCTGACAGACTAACAGTCATCTCCATGGTAGTAGGATGAGCAGATATCACATGCCCTTGGATACAGGACGGCAGTCCACCAACATACCGCTTGATCCTTTTCTCCAGTGTTGACACCACGTCCGGTGTCAAGGTAGCTAACTCATGAAATCTTGTGATGGTGATGGCAGTAAAGCTGGCGGTGGTCTTCTTGGCGGCATTCTGATCATAAACGAAAGAAAATCGGCTAGTGCAGTGATCAGAGGCAGAAGACATATGCAAATAGAATCCTATGTCACCTGATCTCTATATGAGGTCCCTAGGTTATAGTCTAGGCGAAACCGTTTATGTAATATGACCTATATTTCTCTATAACCATGGCTCTGATACCAATCTGTCACACCCCAGGCCGGCGGGAACGGATCGTGTTTTCCCGTCGGGCGGAAGGTTCCCGGGGCGCGATATCTTTGAGTGATAATCAAATGATCAGATTGTTTACGTAGCACATGAGATATAAATGAGAAATGCTAACATGACATGAAATAGAATTACAAAGTTAAATTACATTGTACATCATAATTTAACTAAGTAAATCTAATCAAAAGGAATCAATGTAACTATATCTTGTATATGTACAAGATATACAAAAGATGATTCAATGTTTAGGCACCAAAAGCATGCAACACAAAAATGAGCTAGGTCTTCTAAAAGTCCTCTAGCTTAAATCTTGCATGTATGTCTCTACACCTGTTCGTCACCTGAGAAAACATGTATTTAAACAAAGTCAACACTAGGTTGGTGAGTTCATAAGTAAGTTAATTGAAAACCTTGAATCATTCACATGCACAATCACAATGAATATTATGTTACTTGTAATACTTGTTTCGTCTGTTCCACCCAATGGCCTCTCTTTAGTTATATGTACAAGTAGTGCATCACCTGATCAAGTATGCTTATATATAGGGAATCACGCAAGGGTCAAGCCCAAACGCTATCCCACCACATACTCAGTCAAGTTCTACCCCACTTGCGATACAACTAAAGATATCCATTACCTGTTTGTTCATCGTATTTGATATGTATTCAATTATTGTATTGATGATAGAATAATATATTGTACGGGGTTTAATTATCAAACCGAAGTGTTGATAACCCTCGATGTATTAAGGAATTTTAGATTAATATAATCTTGTCCTTGTATTATTCTATACTTGAGGTGGGTTAACTGATGATACTCTATTAAATATTAAGAGTGTGAGTTAACCCCTTGCAACTTGTCCTTGAACCATAGTGCATAGAGCCTAAAAGGAATCCATTGGAATCCTCACGTAATCAGATTTCAATGCATCCGATTTACCTCTACCACTTTGTATGTCTATTGTCCTCAACGAAATCTATTACTAGTAGTGTAACATGAGAGCAGATCACCTTCTCAACCTACTAGTCAATAGGGTTTTCGCTGGATTAATTACTTATCACTGTAGATTAATATCACCATGTGTCGCTTACCAGAACCTAACTTGAGGTCGCCCTGTCACCGGTCATACGTTACCGGCCTATGAATCAATACGATCAACATACTAGCCCTACAAGCTAGAGGTTTGTCAAACCTATGGTACCACTATGCTATCGTCGGTTTAGTCACGTCAAACTAACTGGTCAGCGAATTAAAGGGGCTTACATGATCAACTTGAACAATTTGGCACATGATTGAAGTGATATAATGCAAACAGGTCAAATGTAACTAATTGTAATTGTATTCACTTGTACTCTTGTTCCCATTGTCATATGTTCTCCGTGATATTAACAAAGTTAAATAAGAACTAGTCTTATTAGGTTATGTTAATTAATTGAGTGAATGATGTTGTTATCATGAAATTATGTTATCATGATTATCATTCCATGCTACTTGTTCTTCTTGTAATATGTGTTGAGTTATAAAGTTAAGTGTTATAAGAACTAGTCTTATTACACTCACTTAATTCTTGTATCGAATGATGTAATAAAGATATATTATCTTTATATCATTCTTAAGTTTTGTTCTTGTAATCATGTCATCATGTTTCCTTGTAATTGTTACCACGTCATTTCTTGTAAGAATAACTAGGTGTTGTAAGAGTTAACTTACTACTAAGTTATTCTATTGTATCGATGAGTTATGATATTAAAATATCATCATCATCTTATCTTTCCTGTATTCTTGAATTCAAACAAGCATGCATACAATGATTTATGATAATAAGGAATTTAATATCAAATAATCAAAGTATTAGCAATATGGAAGCAAAACTTTTAAATAAATAAAAGTAAAGCATGTTTCTCAGCCCCGAGAGTTTAAAATCAGTAAAGATTAGAGAAAAGGGGCATATGAACTCACCTTGTTGTTGTAGGGTTGACTTAGCTTAAAAAGAATAAAGACACGCGCTCTTGATTTCACTTGTGGTGTTTTCACGTTCCTGTATTGATTACATGTTGTATTTAACTTATAAGTATAAATTGTAATTTAGTTATGAACGTGTGAATGTGTTATCTGTAGAGTTGTTTAACACCCACGATTCTCGACTTTGGTCTCCATTCGGCCTTGTTTAGTTTTCAAAATTTGTTGAAATCATGTTCATATAAATTTCGAGTCATCAATCTTTGTTATTGATCTTGTGTTCACTTGAATTAGAATAATATTAAAGAGTTTAGTTATTAACTTAAGTGTGAGTTAAAGGTTATCAACCTTCAATTCCTTGCAACCTAAGTTAGTATCATAACCCTAGTATCATTATAGCCCAATTGAAATTACTTTGCAAAATTTCTTGTCACCTTTGTAATTATTCGCGACTATCCTGATTTATAATTCACTAATCAAAGTGGCCTTATGAAGTTTGTTTAATCATTTTTGATAACCAAGTGGCCGAATGGGTGTGTTAACCAACCCGAATACAATATGGACTTGAACTAGATTATTGGACCATGTAATGGTCGTGGGCTGTTGGGCCAATTCCTTTTGGGCCGATAAGGCCCTTGTTGGGCTGTGACAAGTAATTGAGCCCAAGAAATGGAGTTGGGCCGATTGTTGGGCCACATAGAGTGATTGATTTGTCTTGATCGCAATAGCATGTTGGGCCCCACTATTAGGCTGTTAGGTTTAAATAAATGAAGTTGGAACAAGTTGTTGGGCCTAATAGATGTTGTGGGCCGAATCAAGGGGATGGACCAATTAAGGGTGTTGGGCCTGAATTGTTTCATGGGCCACGATATGTTGTTGAATGGAAATTCAGTGTGGGCCAACGAAGCAGCATAGTTATGATGGTGCGGATCCAAGGAAATTCATGCATGATTTACATAACAACATTTTGATAAACAGTTGGGACCAGTTAAACGAAACTTTGGGCTGCATGTTTGGGCCTTGTGATGCGAAGTGGCCTCATAGGTGGGCTGAACAAATTAACTGCACGTGGCTTCATGTTGGGCCGTATGAAATACATGATGGGATATGAAGTTTGGGCCGTAATTAATTAAATGGCTGGACTCGTTCTGTTGTTATTGGCCCCCAGAATCTGTGTTGTCGTTCACGAAGCCAGGAAACCGCATGATTCCAGCGAACCCTAAGGTTCGTTGGGTGTGGGTTCGGCTTGGAGTCAAGGTTCGCCTAAGGTGAGTAGAGTTCGGCAATGATGTACGGCTCAGCTAGGGTTCGGCAGTAGAATGCTCAAGTAACTAGGTTCGTTCCCAGTCACTGGTTCTTCATGGGTTCGTGGCTCCTGGTGTACACAAGGTTTGGTCATGGTGGGGTTCGTCACCATGGTTCGTCAAGGATAACAGGGTTCGTTGGTGAAGGTGGGCTCGCCTAGGGTTCGTCACCTTGCACCCTGGTACACTGAGGTTAGTTCTTGAACAGGTGCAAGGTTCGGCTCCCGTACCCCGCATATCCCGAACCTGTTTCACTCCTAGCACCATCATACCCATCAGTTAGGTAGGTTAGACGGCTGATGATGTAATAGTGCCATGAATCATGTGGTTCTCGAAGGTGTAAGGGCTGTGGGTAGGCTATGGATCCGATCGAGTGGTTGGGTTAACAAAAGAAGTGAGAAAACCCTATTTTCTATGATTTTCTCGTGATCATACCTCGAATTCTAGTGAGTAACAGCTCCGATCTGTTGTACTTTCATGTAGAGCTCGTCGAGGGCTTCGCGTGGGCGCAAGAATCACCCAAATCGGTTAAGAAACGAGCTAGATATGGTGGATTGAAGGTGGCTTGGTGGTGGTTCTTGTCTTGGCCGGAAATTAAGCTAGAGAGAGAGTGATGAAGATGATAAATGAATAAAATGAGTTCATTTAGGGTTTTTATACCCCATGTGGTGTCCGGGTCCGTTTCGGTTGCTCGGTTCGCGTTTTCGTCGCGTAACCGGAAAATTACGCGTAATTAATAATAAATAACTAAAAATGTTCTTTTAATTAATTTGATGAGTTTCAAAATTGTAAAAATATTTATTATTTTATTTAATTAAAATTAAATTCGTTTCGCGTCGTATTTTGTTTTCGTTCCGTCGGATCGCGTCACCATCGCGCGTATTCGTTCGAATCGTCATTCGAACGAACACGACGATGGTTTTGCTTTCCGACTTTTGTTTTCTACTTTCCAGTCATCATTTCAGAACGTTAAACTTACAGATATGTTTGTGTGGATCGTCACCCACGCAAACACACTGTCAGTTCGTTATTCTGAAACAACACTGCAGTTTATGTTTAAATTGTATTTCCTCACTGTCGGACTCCACTAAACATCCTGTTTTCACCTTGATTTCACTTTGAATTGTCGGCCATCTAATTCCTGTCATCTATGGATATCAGATCGCAACCGACTTGTTATTGTTATTCGCTTGAACATCGTTGTTTCTCTTGATGTGTTGTGTTAACTGTAATTAAGTTTTCACTTAATAAACACAACTAATGTTTCAAATGTACGTTGTACTTAATGTATTTAAGTTTACACGAAAATACGTACAACGATTTCTTGTATTTAGACTTTTGATAATACAAACACTGTTTACACCCATGTACATACACATAGTTACTGTAGAAAGTACACGTACCGTACGGACTTGCCGGACGGTCAGGTACTAGTTGTCACACTAAAGGCTAATCACGCATCAGAACCTAAAAACCAATCATGAACCCTTTTTTTACACGCATCTTCACGACGACACGTGACCGCCTGTGCTTTCTTTCTTCACTTCAAGCCCCTCTTCAACAGATAACTTTGCATCTATAATATTTCAACAAAAAAAAACATATTTTCTACTACGGGTATTCAAAAAACCAAAAAAAACTAAAATTTAAAATAATCTTTAACCCAAAATAGCGGGTCAAATTGTAAATTATGTTTTTGGTTTGTTCTTCAGCCTATCCGAATTATGAAATCGGTTTTTGGCAATTTTATAGAACCAAACTGGACATTGAATTGATCGTCCTACTACTGGTTCACTGGTTTGTTGATGGAACTGGTTAGACCGGATTTTAAAACCGAATGATATGATAAATACAATAAAATTTATGTACGTGATTTAACATAAAAAATTTAAAATCTGCCGCAACTTGTGTGCTTGATCGGTGCATGAAAGTCATAAAATTATATTGCAAGTTTTAAAATAATATCACCAATGATCTTCCACTCAAGTGTTTGAGAGGAGGTACCATGTGGCTTCAATATTAGCAAGGTCACGGGTTCAAGTCCTGACATGAACAAAATAGGGATTTAATGCTAGGATATGGGTTTTCTCTCACCTATGGTGGGTTTCTTCCTATTGGGTGTGAATATGATCGGGTGGATATATGACCAGTCAGTGATCCAAATTGCTGATAAAAAAAATAAGATAGCTTCGTCAAACCCAAATTCATATCAGAAGCCAAAAAAGTAAAAACCAATTCATTTTGCGATTGCAGGTTTACTCACTGTCATATCAACTAGGGGTGTTCATTTTCGGTCCGAAAATTTCGGATAGTGATTTTCACTATCCGAATCCGAATCCGAAATTTCGGATTCGGATATCCGAAATCAGAAAAAAAATAAAAAAAAATAAAAATATATATTTCGGATATCCAAATATCCGAAAAATATCCGGATATCCGAAATATTCGAAAAATATTCGGATATCCGAAAAATTATCCGAAAAAAATATCCGAATATCCGAAAAAATATCCGAAATGAAAAACTATCTCGGATATCGGATATCCGAACTATCCGAAAATTTTCAAAAAAGGTATCTGAATCCGAAATTCCAGATATCCGAACTTCCAGATATCCGATTTTTTCGGATATTTTGGATTCAGATTTTCGGATATTTCGGATTCGGATTCGGATACGGTTTTTTTTGAACACCCCTAATGTCAACCATCAATGCAAATAGTTATTAACTCTAATTTAAAAGACATGTTGGTTCTTTTGTAGCACAACATGTTAATTGGGCAGGCTTAAATAACAATAAGACCGTTGGGTGTGCCTCTTGAGTGGGCGTGGCTCGGGTGTGATAGGGCGTGGCACACCGCCCCCTTGTGGGCATGAGTGGCCGTGATGGGGCAGGCGTGAGTGGGCAACGGGTGGGAAGGTGGGATGTTACCGTTTGAGTGCATAAAAAAAAATATTTTACCTATTTAACTCCACATTTCAAATTCATTCAACAAAAAAAAATTCACGCTCTTCCCATTTCAAACTTATTCAATTTCTTAACAAAAAAAATACTTTTCATGAATCCCAACCAAACACCAAACCAATACTACAACCCAAACACTCCACTTAACCGAAACCCGAATACACCACCTCCGAATTAAAACGGGAGCGTCAACGGTTGGTAGAGTTACAACTTCTATTAACCAACACCGAACACTTAACCGGGATCGACCGTGAAATTGCCGAGCGGGAGAAGGAAAAAATTCGTAATAAATATAGAGATAATTAGCTTTATGTAATTTTTTTATTAATTAGTAATTTTTTTTATTTGTAATTTTTTTATTAATTTGTAATTTTCATTTATAATTTTATGTAATTTTTTAATTTAACATTAATTATATCTACTTTTTAATTTAAAAAGGAATGATGACGTGAAGTGAGTGAACAAAGGGACATTTCCGTCAAAATGGTGGAGTGAGTGGTTGTGGTGAGTGCCTACGTGGCGTCTACGTGGCGCATAGATGGAGTGATTGAACCATGAGGCATACCACATGGTCTAAGTAACGAAATGCATGCAAAATTACGCTCAAATAATATTTAAAACAAAAAATATTTACAAACAGGTTTGAATTTTAGAAAAAAAATATATTTATCTATATTAATAAATAAAAATAATTGTAAACACTTGTCATAATTCTAAACATTCTACATTTTGCTTCATCACTTCTCTTCTATTTAATTATCTATATAGTATCTAGTTGAGGATAATGAATAATAATATGTATAATAATTAATATATTATTAATTAATTAAATTTAAAATGAAATTAAATAAGAAGTTTTTTAGTAAACTTACATAATTATTTGATGGATTTTTTTATTTCTTTAAATATAATCAAATTCAAATTATATTTCTTAAAATATTAACAAATAAAACAATATATACTAATTGTTTTTTTATAATTGTTTTTAAAAATTTTAAACATTTAATATGTTTGGGTGATTTGAATGATAAAAAATATTATATTGAAATAATAAAAAAGTAATAAATTTATAAAAATCCAATTATATGTATTGATATAAATTTTAGTTAAAGTTAATTTAAGTGTGTTGAAAGAAGAATAAACAAACTTTAATCAAATTATTTATGAACTACATTACATAAAAATATTAACACATAGTTGAAAAAAAATTATAATTAAAACAAAATTTATAATTATTACATCAAATATTTTAAACATATTTTGATGACTTTTTTATCAACAAATTATATTATATTTTATGTAAAACATGAGTTTAATTAAACATTGTAATATACATGTTTTTTAATTACATAACTTTTGTTACTATATATGTATACTACTACTAGGTTAAAACCCATGTATTACATAGGTTTAATATATATAATTTGTTAAAATTGTTAATTTTTTCTCTTTTATTATGTGGATTAAATTAATTAAAGTTTTTAAGTTTCTACTTATATATTTTGTTACTAGGTTAAAATCCTGTGTATTACACGGGTTGACTTAAAATTTTTATTAATACATATGACTAGGTCTTTTTAAAACAATTTACTTTTTATTATTTCAATATAGTGTATTTTTTTCATTTAAATCATCCAATCATATTAAATTTTTAAAAAATTTCAAATTCATAAAAAAAAACAAATAGTATAATTAATGTTTTATTTTTAGATATTTTAAGAAATATAATTTGAATTTATTTAAAAATTTAAATAGAAACTATTAAATAAAAATATAGGTTTATTTAAAAGCTTCATAATTGGATCCGATTAATACAATTCAATTCCCGCCCATAGTTGGATCTGATTACGGGCGGGACGTCCATGATTTAAGCCAATAGAAACTATTTGGATATTTTGATCCTTTTTTGGGTCAAAATGACAAATTGGGAATTTACTCTTAATATAATGTATGGTATGTATTTGTGCTCATGGTTCTCAATAGTTTATAGTTCTTATTTGAATGTGTATATGCTCACATGATTAATATATATATAGGCCTGTAAACGAACCGAACGAACACGAACACATGCATGTTCGTGTTCGTTCATTTAAACTTAACCGAACACGAACACGAACACCTTAACGAACACGAATTTTGTGTTCGTGTTCGTTTATTAAGAAAATGAATATGTTCGTGTTCATTTATGTTCGTTCATTAATAAATTAAACGAACTGTTCATGAACATAAACGAACACAAACGAACTAAAATAAACGAACAAACATAAATGTACATTTTTTTAACACCATTGAACAATCATAAACGAACATGAACACTATTGAACAAGCATAAACGAACACAATTGAACAAGTATAAAGGAGCACAAACGACAAGTCTCTTAAATGTAAATACATATCATTTGTAAATTAGTCAGTTAACCGGATAAAAACTAACATTACATAGTTAATGAACATAAACGAACATTAACGAACACAAATAAACGAACATAACCGAACTGTTCATGAATATAAATAAACGAACATAACCGAACTGTTCATGAACATAAATAAACGAACACAAGGTATGTTCATGTTCGTTCATTTAATTAAACGAACACAAATTTTGTGTTCGTGTTCGTTCATTTATTAAATAAACAAACATAAACGAACTCCTTACCGAACAGTTCACGAACAGTTCATGAACTGTTCGGTTCGTTTACAGGCATATATATATATATATATATATATATCACCACAATCTCATTTTTTATCATTGAAGATTTTCATATGGAGGATTAATGAACACGATAAATCAATACGAAAATGGTGATTCATCTCAACGATTTCATTGTCTCGCTTTCAGTGGCGGAGCTTGAGAGTTAGGGAAGAGGGCGAGAATTTATAAAACTTAGAATATATGTTACATATATGTACACATTTTACATGTACTTTAAAATTTGTCTTTATTTTCTTTCTTTTTGTCTGAAGTTGATTTGTGTATTTAACTAATAAAGTTGTATATTTGTAACTCAAAGATTATTTACATGTAACAACTAACAAGTGGTGACTGTGTATATGTAACCATATATCAAACATGTACATGTTTACGCATTTTTATTTCATTGAAGATTAAAAATATTGAAACTTTAATTGGTTCATGGCAATTTTAAAGTTGATTGAAAATTCACAGGGCTGTAAACGAACCGAACGTTCAGCGAACGTTCAGCGAACAAGAATTTTGTTTATGTTTATTCGTTTGATAAATAAACGAACACGAACAAGAAATTCCGTTCGTTTAGTTAAACGAACGAACATGAGCAGAGGTCGTGTTCGTTCATTTGTGTTCAATAAAAGTTCGGTAACATACTCGGTTAAGTTTATTTATTATACTTATTTATTAAATGTGTTATATATTTTTAATTTTTAATTTTTAGTTAAATAACTATAATATTTAAGTTATTTTTAGTTTAATACTATAATATTTTAATTTATATATTTATAAATGATTATCTCCAATACTTGAGATTAAAAATATTGTTTTTTATTGTTTAAATAATAATTTGTGTTCGTTAGTGTTCGTGAACAAGCTAAATTCCTTAATAAATGAACTCGAACAAGAATATCCGTTCAGTTAGCGTTTGTGAACTGTTCATAAACAAATTGAAAGTTAAACGAACGAACACGAATAATGGCTTGTTCGTGTTCATTCGGTTCGTTTACAACCCTCAAAATTCCGTTTGGTTGAAAAAATGTAGATTTTTAATATAGTGTTTTGAATGAAAAATTTCAAATTGTTTGAATCAATTCAAAATGAAAAATTAGATTTGTTGAATTTTTTTTACACAAATTAAAAGAGACGAGAGAAGAAAGAAAAGAGAGAGCAAAGTGATTTTACCAATTTTATTATATTTAAGATACAAAATTATTTTGATATATTCTAATAATTAAATACTTTTATTACCATATATTACTTAGACCAATGATTAAATGTAATCTCTTAATTATCAATCTATACGAAAACCATATAAAATAGCAAGGTGGGTAAAGTATGAGGTACAATATTTTCACTTTTTGCCAAATTTCTTTCTGGATATATGTTTGTTTGCTTGAAATAATAACAAAATGAACTTTCAACTTAAAGATTTCCCCTCGTTAGAAACGCAAGCTCGATCCTCATCTTGTGTCTTCTTTTCCCTTTGTTTTTTTCTTTCTCAGTTATTTTTGAATTTTTTCCCCTGACTTGTACCGTATGGCGTATAATTGTTTTCAATTTAAGGTTTTTTAAAAAACAGTTCGCCTCTAACACGAGTCATTGTTAAACGATCATACACCTACAACAACGTGCACCTTGTGTAATCTAGTTTTATACAAAAACATAAGCGCACGCACACTCACGTGTGTGGATGAGTGGGTATGTAAAAATTTTTTTGAACGGCGAAGGTCTCAATCGTGTGTTCCATTAGGGATGTCGTTCGGGTTGGTTCCTCGGGTCAGTTTATTTGGGTTTTTATAATATGAAAGTGGAACCGAGAACCGAACCATTTAACTTCGGTTTAATTGGTTCTCAGGTTTCGATTCTCGGGTTTAATCGGGATGGGTTAAACGGTTCTCGGGTAATACTTGAAAAACTAATATATTATTTTTCAAACAAATAAAATTAAAACATGTTTAACCAAAATATACATTTCCTTAAAAATTTCAAATGTTTAACCATAACATAACAAAAACGTGTTTAACCAAAACATACATTTCTTCAATAATGTCAAAACATATAAAGGATTTGAAAATCAAAAAATGTTATCAGCCCTTAGAATCCTAGTTTGGGTTATTCGGGTTTACCCGAACAAATCTCGTGGGTACCCAAGGACCGAACCATTCTAAGTTTTCAGGTTCGGGTAATAGGCTTTTTCGGGTTTGGGTAGGAGTTTTTCGGGTTGGTTTTTCGGGTTCGAGTAAAAAACACACCCTAGTTCCCATTGTTTCCAGGCCATGTCAACCATGTTTAATTACATGGACCTCCCATGAGCCACCACAACCACCTCAGGAGGAAATCCCACTGGAAAAACCCCCTGACCCCCCTCAGACCCTTTTTTGCTACGGGAAGGATTTGAACCCAAGATCTCTCATATGTAAGAATCCCAGAGTACCATTGAGGCATTACATGGTAGTGGGTATGTAAATTTAAAATGACAATATAATGGATAGGAAAGTAGGATAAATTCTTGTTACAAATAACTAATTTGAGGGAAAAAACATGTGCTTTGTAAATAGCTTTGAAAGAGAAGACACGAGATGTATTATTTAAAAAATTTCTTTTATAAGAGAATAGAGATTGGAATTATAATTATAGGTTTCTTAGAAAAAGAAAAAAAAAAACCACATCAACCCTAACAATGTATCATTAAAAAAACAATTTAACCAATTATCATACCAAACATATTACAACCTCAAAATCTAGAACAATAACATATCTAATATAAATCATAAATGAAAATAATAATGCACAAGTATCCCTCTATGGTGAGTTTTTGTCTTTATTTTCTCACATCTCAAGTATTAAATAATTATATTACAATATAATTTATCAATTCTCTTTTCCTATTAAATAACAATATTATTAAACTTGTATATTTAGAAATTACATAATAATTTATTATTTTATCAGTTAATAAAGAATTTATGAATATTTTAGTTATTATTTATACGAACTGCTTAATGTTTCATTGATCCAATTTCGCATCACATACGTGTTTCTAACCTATTTCGTTTAATATACAAGTCTAACTTTTTGTTCTTTAACCAATTAACAATGTGACCTACGAATGCAATGAACTATGTAGAATCATTAAGCCAATTTTTCAATGTGTACCTGTCCCCATGGAAAGATACTGAATAAATCAGCTTTACTCCCAAACAATAAAATATGCAACATGAGTCAGGAATGCATATTCATTATGCCCGGCAAAATGGGCGGGTTGGGTCGGGTTGGGTCAGGTTTTAATCAAAATCAGTTCGGGTCTAAATGGATCGTTCTTAAAAAAACATCAATTTAGTTTAACTTAAAGTAAGCAAATAGTCCATTTGGATAATTTTTAGTGATTTTCTCATCAAAAAAGTTTTATTAGTCATTCTTAAATGTTTGAATCATTGCATTTGCATGCTTTTTTGGTTACCCGTCTTGACCCGCATTGTGTTTAAGTGCTATCCATCTCAACCCATTCAATATTATGATGTTACTCATTTCAACCCATTATACTACAATTGTTTACCCAAACCAACCCATTTCCTTTCACATGGGTAAAAATTGTCACCTCTAAATTATTCATCCTTTTCAGGGGTTAGATTAGATGCAGGATAAAAGTTGGTTTCACAATGTGAAAGCAATTGCTATCTTTCATTTTTCTCTCAAGGATATAAGGTAATGTTTACTTACATCTCGCCCTTCCCAATTCACGCGTTGTGACAAAATTTGCAACTATATAAAGCAAAAACATTCAAGTGTTTTGTCATGTGCAAAGCAAATATGCACAGGGATGTGCCATGGAATGGAGGAGTATGTCATGGGCCAGATATTTAAGGTACAAGTCACTTATATGTGTTGACTGTCCGGGTTCCTTGTCACCTTGGAGGGCCTTATCAATTAAGGTGTAGCATTCTAGACACGAGGTGCTTAAGAAAACAAAGGTCTGAAATTAACAAGATTGATAGCATAAACATACCATTTTGGGGTTTTAGACATATTTTTGGCTTGTTAAGGGCTAGTTTAAGAAAGTGTTGACTGATTTCTGGTAATGTTTTTAAAGTTTCAAGCAAGTTTAGCTAAAATCTCAGTAGATTCTGACTAGAACCTTTGCTGAAACCCTGTCAAAACCTCGCCTGAGGGCCTGGAAGACCGCCAGATGCTTTCCTTGCACCTCGCCTCATTTGAGAGCCTAGGCTCCCGCTCAAAGAGCTTTTGACATATAAAACTAGAGAACCTCAAACATGGGTAAAATGAAGAACCAAATGTCAGCTCAGAACTACTGCCCTAAAAATTAGGTCAACATCAAGCCTAGCAGACCAAATAGGCCGGATTCTGATGAAAAATTCAAATATATAATTTCATTATACATATATTATTTTGAAAAATTGTATACACAAGTTTAAATCCAATTAATCCCATCTAATCCTATTAATACCTAGTCCTTGCCCCACTACTCAACTAACACTTAGCGATGTCTACAACACTGCTAGGAACAATTATCAAACAATTGTTTTGATTCATATTCAAGTCTATTTATGATTCATCATCTTTGAGTCTTTAAACAACATCAAACAAAAACAAGCAACATGATCAAGGCAATCTTTAAATTCAAACATTAAACCCTAAACTTAATATCAACTGGTTCACAAAATTTATCATCATCATGGCAGTAAAAGCAGTCTTTAATTTCAAAAACTAAAAGGCAAAAAATATATATAATATTAACCCCCAATGATACCTAGAGCATACCAGAATCTAACATATAAGCATTCAAATTCATATCAAAACACAACAAGCAATGAAAAGAGCATATAGATCAAGAAACATGCGTACGCAATAAGCCCGCGGTGTTCATCACCATACGACGCCAGTTCCACCAACAGCCTCGTGCAAACCCGAGTAGCCCATATCACAAAAGCCCCCATCATCACAAAGATCACCACCCCACCTTGAGGAACAAACAATGCTACCGCCGACAGTATCACAATCGGTAGCATACAGTAACCGATCAAACTCAAACACCGGTACAGATCAAGGTTCCCATTCCGGCCTGCTAACATATTAAAGACCACGTACAAAAACAGGGAAGCTACTGTCACCCACCCCAAAATAATCCCAAAATGCAACTTCCCGGCGAGCAATTGAAACAATCCAAATGCCATAAGAAACAAAAACGGACCCGATAGATCGGCATCATCGTGTAGATCTGGTTTAACTCTAAACGGATTCAAAATTGAAATAGTTTTGTTCCAGATTTGTTTAGTGTTTATACCTAATTCTTCAAGGAGCGGAGGTTCGTCGTCGAAGTTAACGCTGCCGGAGCCGATACCGCCGCCGATGGCGCCGAATTGAGGGGTGGAGAAGGAGGTGGATGCCGGAGATGAGCCGATGTCGAAGGACATGAACGGGATGCCAGGGTTTGAAGATCTCGGCGGTTGAAACGGCGCCGTGGGGAGGCGGCGTTGGGGACCGGTGTTAGGGTTTCCGCCGGACGGGAAGATCACCGGCGGGACATTGAAATCCTTAGACATCGTAGGTTCCGGTCTGATTACAGACTTGGCGAGGAGGAAATGACAGGGGATGTGTTTGATGCTATCGTGAAATAATGAAAAGAAAACAAAAGATATTAATTACAATATTACATCAAGGTGAAGCCTAAAAAGCTACACATTCTAAGAATTTTTGTTAGACTATTAGGTATGCCCCTTGAGTCCTTGACCCAATCATTCAACCTCTCAATTTATACGTCACGTAGGCGTCACATAAGCACTCACTACAACCACTCATTCCACCATTTTGGTGGAAATGTCCCATTACCCACTCACTTCACGTCATCATTCCTTTTTAAATTAAATTGAGATATAATTAATAAAAACAAATTAATAAAAAAAATTACAAACTAATAAAAAAAATTACAAACTAATAAAAAAAATTACAAATTAAAAAAAAATTAATAAAAAAAATTACTAATTAATAAAAACGATTTTTCCATAAATGTTCAATCAAATCGGCTTTGAGGTTCGTATGTGTATCCTCGTTGCGAAGCATTCGACGGTTTGCTTGTTTTTCTTCGTCGTTGATCTCCACGTGCTCCAACAAATTCGGATCGTCTTCTTCATAAAATTCACATATCGCTCGACCGTTATCTTCAATTATCAAGTTGTGTAGTATCACACATGCGTATAACGCGTTTCGGATCCGACTTGGCTTCCAAGCTCTAGCAGGGTGTTGAATCATGTGCCACTTATGTTTTAGAACGTCGAATGCTCGTTCAATATCCTTTCTTGCCCCCTCTTGACGATTTTGGAAATACAGACGTTTTTCATCTTCAATTTGTCGTGATGAAAGGATTTCACGAAAGTAGCACATTGTGGATAAATATCATCGACCAAATAATACCCGTATTTGTATGTTGTGTCGTTGCAAATAAACTGCTGACCGGGTGCCTTGCCTTCAATAATATCGTTGTAAATCGGTGACTGATCTAGAACATTTATATCATTGTTCGATCCTGATGCACCAAAGAAGGCATGCCATATCCAAAGATCTTGAGACGCAACAACTTCTAGCATAAAACTTGGTCTTGGATGGTCGCCTCGTTGGAATTGACCTCGCCATGCTGTTGGGCAATTGTCTCATTCCCAATGGGTGCAGTCGAGACTACCTAACATACCGGGGAAACCATGAACCTCTTCATGAAACGTATAAATTTGCTGGATGTCATGGGAATTTGGTTTCCTCAAGTATTTCTTCGCGTACAATCTAATTACGCATTTACAAAATTTATAAATGCATTCCCGCCCCATTCACTCAGACATCTGTAAATACTCATCAAACGAATCGCTGCTAGTGCCGTAGGCTAGTTACCGTATTGCAGAAGTACATTTCTGAAGACCGAAAAACCCGATCTTTCCTCTTCCGTCACACCGTTGTTGGAAAAAATCATAGTTTTGTTCCAAATCATTACGCACTCGTGAAAAAAGATTCCGACTCATACGAAACCGACGCCGAAATAAATGTTCGGGGTATTTCGGATTTTCTGAAAAATAATCTTCAACAAGACGTGCGTGAGCTCCAAGACGATCTTGATTAATTCGTGCTCTTCTAGTTAGAACAGGTCTTTCAACTTGTTGTCTGATTATGTCGAGAGTAAGTTGTGCGGCTTCGATTAAAAAATCTTCTCCTTCGCTAAAATCGTCATCTTCCCGTAGAAACTCCATTTTTATAAAAATACTGATTTTTTGTTTGATTCTTTTTTGTGATATGTGAATATTTTAGAGCGTGAGATGTGAATATTAGAGAGTGTGTGATGATTTTATATATAGGTTTTATTTAATTTTTTTTAATGGGTAACGGTCGAAAATAAATAAACCCACGCCCGTTGCTCGACTCACGCCCATGCTCCCACGCCCCTATCACGCCCCTAGGGGGCGGTGTGCCACGCTCTCCCACGCCCCTTTCACGCCCACTCATGGGGCATACCGAGTAGTCTTAGGAATAGTTGAATATTAAAAAAGTTAACCAAATTTCTTGAAAACTCTTATAAGAGTGGATTGCGGGGAGAGATCCACTGAACCGGGGCCGGCCGGGAATACCGGGCCCTCGGAAATGGCTTGGGGAAATTCGGGGAGTACTCACCGAATCAGGCCGAGAATGAGAGGGGAAAAAAAGAGCCGTTGTATTTGACCGCTGTGCATGCCAACCGTTGGTTTTCAAAAAATTAAAAAAAAATCCAATTTTATTCCTATTTAAACAACTTTAGACAACCAAAAATCTCACACTTTTCTCTCATTTTCTACATTCTATACACTAATATTATAAAATTTTCAAGTAAAATGGAAGGAGGTTCATCACGTGTTGGGTCGTCAAACAAAAAATTTAGAAAACCACGACCAAAAAATATACAAACGGCTCAAATGAACCCGTTTAACACACCCGGGTATCGTCCACAAATGCCATCTCCGAATCAACCAAACTTCTACTATGATCCAATGAACCCGGCTCAATATTTGCAATATTCACCGGGCACTCAACAAGTAAATCGGTGGGAGCAATCGTATCAACAAGATCAACAAAGTTATCAACAATTCGATCAACAAACTTTTCAACAACAATCTCCATTTCATGGTAATTTTTATACGTTTATTTTTATAGTTTTATTTTTATATTTTATTTTTATATGTTTACTTTTATATGTTTAAATTTAATGAATCTTTTTTATTTTATTATTATTATTATTATTATTATTATTCATTGTTAAAATAATTAATTAAAAATAAGATTTGAAAATGGGAAAAAGTAGGACGACACCGTGCAAAATGGGGAAAAGTTGGGAAAACTGATGTGGCAATGGGGAAAAGTGGGATGACTCCTAGTGCTCTTAGTCGTCTGGGCGGGTACACGTTCTATTATTCAGATGGAAGGATTATCTATATGTAAGGATGATCCTGACTGATCAGACGTTTACTGTTAGAAAAAAGATTATTAAAGCGGTAAAAAATTTAGTTTTTTTTATTTAAAAGTAAATGAAGGTTTTAACCCATGTGGTTTAAATATTTTAACTATTTCGGTTCAAAATAGAATATGCTATCAATTCAACCCATGTGGTTTAGATAGTTATCGGTTTTGGCCCCTCAAACTTAGCTATTATAACGATTTTGACCGAAAATATAACTATGGTTGGGAGCCAAAAACGTTAATTGTTTAAACTATAGAGGCTGAATCGATAGAAGATTATATTTTGAACCGAAATAGTTAAAATACTTAAATTACACAGACCACAACCGTAATTGACTCTTTATTTAATTTATTTTTTAGACAAGTCGAAAGACATCTTTTTCATCTTTCATAGACTAAAATCGTTAAAAGGAAACAATTTTGATTTAAAAAGAAAAGTGAAAGTTATTATCTTTTAACGACTTTGATAAAAAAAAAAAATTTGAAAGTTGTTCACCTTTTTGCAACTTAATTAAAAATACAATAACTAAAAAAAGCCCTAAAATTCTTTAAAATTATACTCCCTCCCTATTCTAACAAAAAAAATTAAACTCAATAATTAAATGAAACCAATCTAGCAAACAACCAATTCATACATCTTTACAAAATTCATATATGGTTTAGGGAATTGAAAACAAATAGTTACTTGTACAGATGAACTATTAGATTCTTTGAAACAATTATAACAAAGATCTAACAACTAAAACAAAATAAAACAATAATAAAAAAAAATGCAAACAAAATTCATTAACGTCAATTTAAGGAACATTGTATCTTCTTCATCATGCACAATTAAACATTAACCCTAAATAGTTAACGATCATATATCATTATTAAAGATGCAGAAGGAATTTCAGATAAAAAAAAGCCCAAAATGTCAAAGTAGTAGGCATATAAGCTTAAATTTAAATCAAATTTTGATTTCTTTTAAATAACTCATTACTTTGTACAAAAACGATAAATTTTGAAGACAATAAAGCAATGTCATATATGTGAAAAACCGTTCTAAATAGGTAAATCTAGCTTGAGAATCATGAAGTTCTTTTCCTTTGTAGGTTTCATTTTTATTATCGTTCTTTTTGGTGATTGCATTTGATCTAGCATCTTGCTATAAAGTTTATTGAAGAAAGTATTAAATTGCATCTTATTGTTAAAAAAATGCAATAAGACTCTAAATTAGTTTAATTGTCAATGTATTACATGTAATTATTTTTATTTATTCCATAAAAGTTTAATATTGATTACGATATCAAAATAACCAAACGCCAACCGGTCCAACCCTATTAGTTAAGTTTGGCATTTTTATGTGTTGAGTACTTGAGTCTTGTCAAACAACGATAGTAAACACACAACTTTAAATTAATTATCAAATGACCAAACATAACTTATTTCATAAGCAAGTGTTATATATCAAGGTTTCTTCTTGTTTTTTTTTTTTTTTGGTAAATATATTATATGCATATCTTATGCTTGTATAAGGCTTTGTGCAACTCCCCCTGCCCGCCCAGCGGGCTCTCACACTTCGGCGGGGTCTAGCAGGAACACCGCCCCCCATGGCCACGGGTCCCGCCCGGTTAGGCTCCACGGCCCCCGCGCCCCGTGCTATCCCCCTTCACCCCATTGGTCAATTCAAATTTCAAGTGGGCCCCTCAATTTCTTTGAATGACTACTTTTTAAAAAAAAAAAAAATTCAAACTTTATATAAACATCTCATTCCAACCATTTTACACACTCATTTTCATTCAAACTATCTCTATTTTTATACAATTTATTTTTTTATAAAAATGGCATCATCCTCTCCGGTGTTTTCATCATCCTCTTCATCTTCTGATAGCGAGGATACGAAGGTTTTTATCTCGTTGTTGGCGGCGATGGCTCAACAAAACGCGTCTTAGTTTCCTCGGCCTATCATTAGAAGACTTCAAATTAATCGAGACAGGGAAGCGGGGAATGATCTTTTGATGCGTCATTATTTTGGAAGCGAACCGTTGTATAATGAGAAGGCGTTCAAGAGGCGTTTCCGGATGCAACGACCTTTATTTGAACGTATCGTCAACGACCTAGAGGGTGCGGATACTTATTTTCAATTGAGATGGGATGCTCGAGGCAAGCGAGGATTTACACCTTTACAAAAGTGAACGTCGGCTATTCGACAATTGGCATACGGGGGTACGGCAGACATAATGGATGACTATTTACAGATGTCAGACAACAATTCCAGAGAATGCCTTTATAATTTCTGTAAGAATATCCGTCGACTCTATGGTCCTAAATATTAAACCAAATTATAATGATGTTATGAATTTGTATGAATAACATGAAAATTATCATGGGTTTCCTGGTATGCTTGGTAATATTGATTGTATGCACTGGAATTGGGAAAATTGTCTGGTTGCATGGAGAGGACAACTCATAAGAGGCAATCACGGATGCCCCTCAATTATTCTTGAAGCAGTTGCTTCACATGATTTATGGATTTGGCATGCCCGGTGCGAATAACGACCTAAAGTTCTAAACTCGTCACCGTTACTCAATGATATGGAAAACGGTGTGTTTCCACAATCATCGTTTTTTTGTAACGATAACCAGTACGCTCACGGTTACTATCTTGCTGACGGGATTTACCCAGAATGGCCGGTTTTTATGCAAACAATAACATATCCAACAACCTTTAAACGGAAAAGGTTTCAAGTAGCTCAAGAGGGTGCAAGGAAGGATGTCGAGCGGGCTTTTGGTGTTCTTAAAAAAAGATTTCAAATTATAAAAAATCCGGCTAGAGCATGGCATCCCAAAAAAATTAGATCAGTTATGTATGCATGTATCATAATACACAATATGATACTTGAATGTGAGGGCAAGTCGATTAGCCCGTTTGTACCGGATGAAGACGAAACCACCATCTCCTTTTGACATTGATGACCCGCGAAGAGATAACCAAATTTTGGCGTTGCGAAAAAAAAGCATTCACGAGTCGTTAAAAGCCGATTTGGTCGAACATATTGAAAGGGTTCGCACCGATATTGTTGTTCGTAGCATCTAAGGCGATTAGTATGTTTTTAATATGTTTTTGTTTTTTTAATGTAATGTGTGTTTTTTGTAAAATATTGAATTATTTTAATTTAGTGTAATGTTTTTATTTATTTTTAATGTTGATGATATGGAATAGTGAGGAAGGGTTTTCAGTGGGGTGACCACTGTGGGGTTTTGTGGTTTTCAGTGGGGTGATGACGTGACAGGAAATTTCAGTGGAGAGGGATTTTCAGTGAGGTGACCGCTGTGGATGGTCTAAGTGGTACACTAGATGTCATAATTTTTTTATATGAATATCAAGATATATGTTGAGATGCTATATAAAAGTTATTAATTTTAAAATACTTGTTACAAATTTTAAATTTTATTCCTACGCATCTTTATTAGACTATTTATTTTTATAATTATAATTATGAAAAAAATTTTTTGTTTTTCTATATTTAAGGCCTAAACCCTAAATATATTTATTATACATAGGGAGCGTGCAATAGAGTCAAAGAAATACAACGAAAAAGAATAAAAAAAATGCGACACATTTAAATAAATTATATAACTACATTAAGAAAATAAATTATAAACTGAAAAGTTTTCATTGTATGCTTTTTGGTTGCTGACGATCTTAATTGCATCTGCTGAATAATATTAATTTTGTTAATACTTATAATAATCTAATTATATTTGAGAATTATGTATCTTTAACTTTATAATTAGAATAAAAACTTTAGTTAGTTTATATGTATATGTGTGTATAGAGATTCATTATAATAAGAAACAAGTTCTAAAGAATTAAAAGAAACACATTTATAGACACAAGATTTAACATGAAAGTGAATCATCATTTCGTTTTTCACTAATCTAAGGATGTTTGTTGTGAAAAACTACTTTCGACTAAAAAGCATGTCATATGAGACGGTTTCTTAACTGCCTCATAAAACAAATTTTTATCGCCCTAAATAACACGAAATGTACTAGAATTCGGTTAAAGCGTGCATATGCTATGTAGAAGTTAAGGTCTTTCAAATATTGACTGTCACATATTTTCATCACAGTAACTTTTTTATAACTGTAAGATGTTTCATCACTACTAGAAAAATGAAATAATTCCTACAAATTTTTCTTACAAAACACCAACAAAGTTCTCATAAGTTTGTGACGAATTTACTAAAAAAAAAATTGAACAAAAAATAACCCTAATTTTCCTACATTTTATCTGTATGATGCATGTAAGGTTTTTCACAAGGAAAGATGTTTCTTATTCCAAAGCATAACGAGTGCATACAAGATGTTTCCTTTATTTGAAGAGCATGGTAATAGAGAACAGAAAAGTGAAGGATGCATGTACTCAAATGATGAAAGATTGGCCAGACTATGGCATAAGTGCATGGGTAGGGGCGGCCCTGAAAATTCAAGTGTCTTGGACATACTGAGAAAAAAAGGCCCCTAGGGAATTATAAACTTGTGTTTTTTCGGTTTTGTATTTGGAGATATAAGTAAATATATATAATTTAAAAACGATTTTTAAAATTTTTGTGCCCTTACGATAAATGGGTCATGGACGAAGGTCGGGTTTGCCCCTCTCCAGGGCCTCCCATGTCAAATACTAATTTAAATACAAAATTTCCTTTTGAGAAGGAAAATAAAGAAAAAAAAGGAAGATGTAACCAATTATTTTGATGATATCACATTTTTAACCCTGACGTGAGCTATGATAGGCACACACAAAGAAAAGGCGGTTTTTTTTATTAGTTTAAATTTTTAATATTTTGTTCGTTTATATACGTATTTATTAACTTTTTGTGTGTATATATTTTATAAATTTACAGCTCACTTCAAGAAAGGGTCGAGGTAGAAGAATAAAAAAAATCAAAGCTGTTTACAACACCGTATCAAGGGTTTGAGAGTACCTCTCAAACTAAATATGATGCTCACGTACAATTTTTTCAAAACTTAAAGAGTTGTCAAACCGTAAAGATTATTGGATCTACACAACTTTAGAACCCAATATCGATTTGAACTGGGAATTTTGAAAATCAGCTACAAGTGGTTGGTTTGCGTCACTAATAAGTATTTTTCCTAATTTTTTTTAGTCATAAATATATTATATTACTAACTAGTAAAGTACCCGCCGCGTGTTGCGGCGGTATCAAAACGTAAAGGACGTGGAATTTATTTCGTCAAATGAAAACGTAATATATTTGACCCGGCATATATACTAAAAGAGTTTATGTTGAAACGTAAACCAACATAAAAAAGTATACAAAATAAGTACGAAAACGTACTATATTTAACTGGACTCGTTTCTAGAGAAATTTTATAAAGCATATATACGAAACGAATTTACGTTGAAACGTAGACCAACATAAAAAAATATGCAAAATAAGTACGAAAACGTACTATATTTAACTGGACTCGTTTCTGGAAAAATTTTATATCGAAACGCGTATCAACATGAATTTATACGGATTCTTACGTAAACTAAGCACGTAAGAAATTATTATTTTTAGCTAAGGAACAAAATATGTAAATTAGATTTTGAGGAAGCTGAAATAATATTTACAAAGTTTTTTGGAAATTTAAGGAGGTGAAAGTGATAACCCTGAAATCATAGGATGATGATTTAAATTTAAAGATCAGCTGCGACGGGAAAAAAAAAGTGAAAAAAGAAAGATGTTGAAAAAAGTTGGCAAAAAGAAGATAAAAAGAAAAATAAGAAAAATGAAAGAATATGTGAAAAAAAAAAAAAACTTGTGAGGGATTCGAACCCTCACCCCAAAGAATGAAGGTTGAAGTGTTTTACCAAGTCAACCAATGTAACAATTGTGTTTTGCTCTTGAAATTAATTTATTTGACAAGGAAATGAATCAATTGTGACGGAGGTCAGGTTTGCCTCTCCCCAGGACCTCCCATGGACTCAACGTCTAAAAATTTGGATGAAACCTTAAAGCTTAGCGGTGAAACTTAAAATACCTGACATTAAGTGGAGAGACACGTTCTAAATTTAAAAAAGCATCAAACTGATATTTTACAAAGTTTAGGGTTGAAACTTGAAACCTAAAAATTTAAACACAAAAATACAAAGTCTAGGAGTGAACATAAAAGTTCATGAGTTAAACATAAAGTTTTGATATTAATTGTAGCCTTGTAAAGGTAAATGTTATACTCAGAGTATGTAAGGGACTAAAATAAAAATTTAATTGATTAACAGAAACTTTAATGCCAACAAAGTAAAACTAAAAAATAAATAAATACAGATACATGTTAAAGTATAATAAAAAATGTTAGGAAAAATAAAGATAAAAAGATTAAGTTAAAAAATGATGAATTAATTAAAAGGAATTAAATGCAATTAAAAAAAATTAATATAAAAATATAAAGAAGAAAAAGGAGAGAGAAAAAAAAAAGGCAAGTCGGCTGGCCACCAACGTTGCTATTTGTTAGTATAGGTAATCTTGTCATTTTTTATAACATATAGAATATTGGATAAATAAACTTATCTTGGATAGACAAACAGATGTTGTTTTAACCATTATGCCATCTTTTTTCGTATTTTCTGTTTAGATATTTAAAACCTGGTTTTTTAATTTAGAGCAATAAAATGTGGCCATCTCCATCTATTGAAAATGTTAATATAGTAAGGTTTACCATCAAATTCCTGATTACTAGTGTAAAACCTAAAAACTTTTGTTAACTATTATGTTTTGTGATTTGTAGTTTTATACAACAATTAACATAACAAAGTAACATTGGTGTCTTGCGTGCATTTACGTTCAAAATTGGCCAATGGCAGTTTATGATAGCTAAATTATCAACTTTATTTATTTATTATGTTTTAAAATGTACTAAAATGTAACTAACTTTTTTATATAGTTCCCCGAATATTTGCTCGACATCATGAAACGCGACTTTGAATTTTGTAGACATCATATGTTCCCAACATGGTTAGCTCATAAGAACTGTGATATGGGAACCATGCATATACATCCTTTAGTTGATGTGTTTGCATTTTTTACAAAGGTTGGCAAATAGAAAAGAAATATAAATTCCCAACAAAGACACCATCAACACGACAACGGACTTTTGTTAGAATTTTTGAAAATTGGTGTACGAGAATAAAATTAAGGAACGTAATTTGAAACAATACTTTGAGTTTTGTAGACATCATATGTACCCAACATGGTTAAACTCATAATAACTATGATATGGGAACAATGTATAGACATCCTCGTTCTAAACGTAAGATGTTCCTCATCATAGTGAAACATTAGGTGACTGCAGTGTTTGGGTTTGTATTTTGCTTACAAAGGTTGACAAATAGAGAAGAAATACAAATTCACAACAAAGACACCATCAAAACGACAATGGACTTTTGATGGAGTTACTGAAAATTGATGTATGAGAACAAAATTAGGGAACATAATTTGATACGAGACTTTGATTTTGTAGACATCATATGTCCCCAACAAGGTTAGCTTATAATAATTATGATATCGGAACCATGTATAGACATCATCCATTTGAACGCAAGTACTCAGTTGATGTTCCTCATTCGGATGGACACTAGGTGACTGCGGTGTTTAGGTTTGTATTTTTTTGACAAATGTGGACAAATAGAGAAGAAATATAAATTCCCAACAAAGACACCATCAAAACGACAATGGGCTTTTAATGGAGTTTTTGCAAATTGATGTACGAGAACAAAATTAAGGAACATAAATTGATACAAGACCTTGAGTTTTGTAGACATCATATGTTCCCAACATGGTTAGCTTATAATAATAAGATATGCGAACCATGTATAGACATCATCCTCTTGAACGCAAGTATTTGATTGATGTTCCTCATCATAGTGGAACAATAGGTGATTACGGTGTTTTGGTTCGTATTTTTTTACAAAGGTTGACAAATAGAGAAGAAATACAAATTCCCAACAAAGACACCATCAAAACAACAATGGACTTTTGATGGAGTTTTTGCAAATTGATGTACGAGAACAAAATTAAGGAACATAAATTGAAATGAGACTTTGAGTTTCGCCGCCGCCGCCACAACAAAGACGTTTGATGAATGATTTATTGAAGATTTACTCCCACCACCACCACCACAACATAGACGTTTGATGAATGATTTATTGAAGATTTACTCGGTTCCTATAACATAATGAGCTTTTTTTGAGTGTGTGAACTTACCATAGTTTATGTAGTTGTGTTTGTGTTTTATTTTATGTGTAGGGATTTTCTTAAAATAATTATGTTTTAACTTATATTTGAAATATTATTTTATAATGCATTGAAATTACTAAGTGTCAGGCTTTTGGAAAATTTCGTCATTAAAACGACGTATTTTGAAAAAATTACCATTTTATTTAACAACTTAAATACTCATTAATTATTTCAACATATATATGTTTATAAATATATATCACATCATTCAAGTATGTGCATGATATACATACAGGCGGCGCAACTTTTTGGTTGCCCTAAGCGACGTAAAAACTTCAGTCTCTATATTTATTTTATGTTAAAAAATATAAACCCTTATCCTTTACCCGAGCTTGGGACCGGCAATATAAACCGTTTCAATGATTCATTTAGAGCTTCTTGTTTAAGTTTTTTTGCTCTTTTGGATTTATACTTTCGGTTTCGATTAGACATTTAGTATTTTAATCTAATTCATAGATTATTAACAAGGTAATAAACATAGACAGATTAAGCAAAACATAATTGATGCAACACACAATTAACAAAATAACCAATAAAACAATAGCATAGACTGATAGACTGATGAAGCAAAACAGATTTGATGCAAAACACAATTAAACAAAATAATCATCCAAATAAGTTGTCCTAGTGGTGGTCGAAGACTCACCTTCCAACGTGAAGGTCAAGGGTTTAACTCCCACTTGAGACACTTTGATGGATAGCAGGTGAGGGAAAGAATCTTGAGCTTAATCTCGGGTTATGAACCGATGGGGCACTTGAGTCAATTGTGTCTCTATCAGTGACTCTAACTGATATGATGGTTGCCTCCGGGGCACTTAAGAAGGAGGCTGACTCAAACAAATCTGGAACATCAAGAAAGCAGGATAATAGGCCTGCAAAGAAACAGAAGGTGATTAAAAACTTTGCTGCAACCACTCAAGCTCCTATGCTCAATCAACCACCACCACTGCAGATCAGAAAGCCATATACTGGCACTGCACCTTTGTGCAACTCATGCCAGTATCATCACTTACCGAACATCCCGTGCAGACACTGCACCAACTGTGGGAGGTTTGGTCACTTGGTAGTTCACTGCAGGAGTCCGAAGACTCAAAACAGAAACAACAACGCAGCTACTACTGCTGCTGCTGCAGATCCTAGGTCTTGCTACAATTGTGGCGAACCAGGACATTTCTCTCGGGATTGTCCCAAGAGAAACCAACAAGGGGCTCAAGCACCAAGAGGAAGAGCCTTTCAGATAGGAGCTGCTGCTGCTTGTCAAGACCCGAATGTGGTCACGGGTACATTTCTCTTATCTGACTTCTATGCATCCATATTATTTGACACTGGTGCGGATCAGAGTTTTATCTCATATTATTTTGCATGCCATCTTAATTATGTTAAGGAATTGTTAGACTCCCCTTACACTATTGAGATAGCGAACGGCAAACAGATCACAGTAGACACAATCTTTAGGAATTGCCCACTAACACTTGGCGATCAAACATTTTCCATCGACTTCATACCGATGGAGTTGGACAGTTTCGACATCATCATCGGAATGGATTGGCTATCTCTTAATCGAGTTGAGTTCATCTGTTCCGATAAACTTGACTTAGAATTTTTATTAATACATATAATTTGGATATTTAAAAATATTTACTTTTTATTATTTCAATATAGTGTATTTTTATCATTCAAATCATCAAATCATATTAAATATTTAAAAAAAATCACTCATAAAATCAATTAGTACCATTAATGTTTAATTTTTAAATATTTTAAGTAAGAGTAAATTGTCATTTTCGTCCATATGGTTTGCTTACTTTTGTCATTTCAGTCCAAAAGTTTAAATTTCAATATTTTGTTCTTTATGGTTTTTATTTTATTGTCATTTTGGTTCTTATGGTTTTCATTTTATGGTCATTTTAGTCTAATAAAATTTAAACTTTTAGATGAAAATGACAATAAAATGGAAACCATAAGGACGAAAATAATGAAATTTAAATTTTTGAACTAAAATGACAAAAGTGAGCAAACCATAGGGACGCAAATGACAATTTACTCTTTAAGTAATATAATTTAAATTTGATGATACTTGAAAAACAAAATAAAGTAATTAAAAAAGAATATAAGTTTATTTAA